>JAHWFO010038427.1:394171-444691 GCA_023313115.1 Rhysida immarginata | reverse complement strand
TTAAATGAACCCATCTAATCTTAGGGGGATGAATCCATGACTGTGTTGTTCATTGAGATTATTTAGACTAATTTTAGGAGATACTTTGACCAATGATCCATCTTCAAACGATGATATATGATTTATAGTGTTAGGTGAATTAGATCATCGAACAGACCGCTACAAACAGTTTTTTTTTTGGATTTATTATGGACAAATAACACTCTACGTTCATACCCATTTATTATAATACGTTAGAAGACTTAAACTTAACGATCTAAAAAAATATCGATAAAATGGTTCGTCCGGTAGTTGACGAAGTTGATAAGGTATTAGCGGCCTTGATGCAACAAAGAATACCTGCTACGATATTGAGTGAAGAAACCATCATGCTTGTAAGTCGACGGTTGGAGTTGGAGATCGGTGACGAACACAACAAGCGAGTAATGAATTTACGGCGTGAAGTGGAACGACTTCAAAGGCTACGTCAGACCACACCAGAATCAGAAGTGTGGAAAACGTACAACGTCGACGATTTTGTGAATGGAGCTCTCATACATTATACTCTAGGAGTGAATCACCATATAATGCAGGAAATAAACAAAACTTTACAATATCAAACGGAGATCTTGACACAGCTTATGAAAACAAAACAGAAAGAACCTAACCAATTAAAAGATATGTTAGATATATCTCCGTATAACCTAAAAGATGATATAGGCCAATACCTATTAACTCTAGAGACGAAAGCGATGATTCAGGGGATAGAAAAGGAGTTTTTAAAACAAATTATTCCTCTATTGGTGCCAGAAGACGTGAACGCTTGGGTAGGAGAAAGTATAAGACATTTACCAGATTGGCAAACTGTTAAGACTTGGTTAAAACAGCATTTTGGAGGACACACGTACGACATAACGGAAAAAAGACATTTGTGGAACCGATACCAACGAACGGGAGAAAGGCTAAGCGTATTCGCGTTCGAAATAAGCCGTCAAAACGCACAATTGACATATCCATTGTCGGATGAGGAACTATTAAATCTAATCTATGAAAACATGCTGCCAAAATCCCGACAAGGAATATTACGGAGACAGTTTACAAATTTTGAACAATTAGAAGAATTATGTCGACAGAAGGAAGAATTGAACGAACAGAAAAGAGTTGAAACAAAACACATGCAATACCAACTTCATGTAAGCGATGACGAAAATATGTCGTTCTGCCACGTTCCCGAAGTTGGCCGACCTATCCCAAGGCGAAGATACGCTACCCGAATATTTTACCGTAAAACAAGGATTGAGGAAGATATGGGGAAGACGAAGGAGAGTAATGAAATCAATTACACAACACGAGATTACGAACCGCGATCAATACTACAGAGAAAACGAATCACCCGCAATGAAGAGAAGGTTATCGGTAAGAATCAAGTAGAAATTAATGACACGGACATTATTTTGAAGCCGCGACGAGACACCTTGTGGCGAATCAAGATCACTTTAGGTGGAAAACCCATAGAAGCAATGATTGATACCGGCGCTAGCCTATCACTGATCAATCACAAGACAGCGGACCAAATAACGGGGATAAAAGAATATCACTTGATGGGTAAGAAAGTAAGAGTTGCAGATGGTCGAGAAAGCGAGATGAAGAATACCATCTACACGACCATCACCAAATTAAACGAGATGATCGGCGAACCCATATATTGGCGATGGTGGATATTCCCGAATTTATCATGCGAGGCAATAATAGGCATGGAAATTACAACTAACCATTCCTAGGAATTACGCCCCTACCGTGTTTGCCTGCGATCTAATTAACAAACAGATACCATTAGAAGGAACTCAATTGTTAGAAGAAGCTAAAGCAAGAATGCAACGGATCACACAAAAATTTCCAAATTATCAACATGCCATCGAGACAGACGATGCTGTACCAGTACGTATACGCCCCTACTACTATGCGCCGGCGAAACTCAACATCATACGCAGTATCGTTAAAGTCATGGAAAGTCAAGGAGTTGTGCGACGCTGTGAATCAGCATGGTCGTTACCATATTTCTTAGTTCATAAAGACAAGTCAAAAGAACCTAGATTCGTACTAGACGCCCGAAAGTTGAATCAAGTAACAAAAGCTATGAGTTATTATCCATTGCCATCGGAACAAATCTTACGGAAACTCAGTCGAGCCCGAGTATTTTCGACGTTAGATCTCAGACGGGCATACTGGCAAGTAGAACTGTCCCCAGAATCAAGAGAGAAGACAGCATTTATGGTTCCAGGGATGGGAACTTATTGTTACCAAGTAATGCCCTTTGGAATAAAAAACGCGGCTCAAGCGTTTCAAGCTCTGATGGATCAAGTCCTCGACCCATCTATCGAGCCCGAATGTTTTCATTATGTTGACGACATAATAGTGGCGACCCCCGACCTCCCATCACATCTAAGAACCTTAGGATTAGTCTTCGATCGATTGATAAACCACAACTTAAAGGTGAATTTCGGAAAATCATCGTTCTTCCAGACGGAGGTGGAATTCTTAGGATACCGTGTTGATGAAAATGGACTCCGCCCAAGCAATAAAAACATCTTGCCTATACTTAATTATCCACGACCCACCAATGTAGAACAAGTACGACGGTTCATCGGAATGGTACAATATTATCGTTCATTTGTCCCTAATCTAAGCGACATTAATTGGCCACTACGCCAACTGACTCATAAGGGTGTAAATTGGACCTGGACGGAAGAATGTGAAGAAGCATTTCAAAAAATCCAACGATTGCTCACTTCCCCACCTATACTCGCCCAACCCGATTTTCATCTCCCTTTTGAAATACACACAGATGCTTCCAAAAGAGCGATAGGCGGGATATTAGCCCAGGTGCACGACGAACAACGATATATCATCGCCTATTGTAGCCGTGCCCTCACCGATACCGAAGCCCAATACAGCGCCATAGAGTGGGAATGTCTCGCCGTACTACACTCCATCGAGACCTTCCGACCCTACATCGATGGAACCCACTTTAGGGTGTATTGTGATGCCCAGTCGTTGAAATGGATGGGAAACTTTCGGGATCAACATGGACGCGTGGCCAGATGGAATCTGAAATTACAATCTTTTGATTTCGAGATCGTTCATCAACAGGGGCGTCTAAACAAAATCCCAGACGCCTTATCTCGAAGTTATTCGTTGATTACCAATCTTGACCATCCCACCTTAACAACAAGGCCGAAGACAAACGATTCCGATGATCTTCAGACGGTGTGTAGAAAATGGATAGATGACGATTATAAAGATAATCCCACCTTTCGAGTGAGCGTACCCGAGGAAGAAAGGAGGCGTCTAATTTACGACTGGCATCGACGAAAAGATCTCATCCACCCGGGAGGGAAAGGAATGTATTTCCTAATGAAAGAAAAATTTTATTGGCCGAAAATGAAAGAAGACATTAATCGAGTCGTACGAAATTGTCAAGTTTGTCAAAGATGTAAACCCGTGAATTATAAAACTCAACCACCATTAAACCGAAGAGACATTCCCCGCCCACATGACTTGTGGGCTATAGATGTAGCCGGACCCCTTTTTACATCCCACCGAGGGAATCGATATTTCACCGTTTTAACGGATGCGTTCAGTGGATGGATAGAAACTTTAGTAACCAAAAGGATCAATCAAAACGTCATCATCCGACTGGTAGAATCAACAGCAAAAATATTCGGCTACCCGAAGAGTATCATTACTGATAACGCGACATATTTTTCGGGAAGACATTATATCGATCTACTAAAGAAAAAGGACATTATCCAATTTCATAGTGTACCTTATCTACCCCGGACAAACCCCGCTGAGAGAAGTATTAGAAGTATTTTAGAAAAACTCCGCATAATGCTATTGGAGAAAGACATCAAAGATTGGGATTTATATATTGAGATATGCGTAAATGCTCTACATAAGATACCCAACAACGATAGTGGAATGACACCTCTTCAAATCATCGAGGACGATGATGATGGTGGACAACGAAACGAGAGACATCGAGTACTGCGAAGGAGAATGTTGCCAAAAGGAGAACACGTTACACCTTGTCGCATACAATTTCATATCGGTGAGCTCGTCTGGTTAAGATTACGCACCATACCCGGACAATTGCCCTCAGTACACAAACTACGTCCGTTATATTATGGACCATACATCATACGCCGTTTTAAAGGGACACACGTAGTGGAACTAGAATTGAATGAATTTGAACGAGACCGAAAATTGACTACTGCACATGTAGCTGATCTAAAACCAGTATATGATGACAATCTAGACTACACTGGAGGTTGACTTTTATTGAAACTTGTTTTCTACAAATTTTTTTTTTTTCTTTCAAGGAGGGGTTATATAGCGTCCGCTATCTCTTACCAGACTGTTTTAAAAATAAATAAAAAAAAAAAAAAATTTTGTTTGATTCACTGAACTTTAAATAAAATATACTAAAACTTATTTATATGAAACAACGTTTTTTTATTACGACACAAGAATGAGGATATGAATCATGCTTAGTATTGTTGCGATGAGATTTAAGAGGAAGAAAACTAAAACTCACAGTTGCGTGTTAATTTTGACGTTGTTACAATGAGAAGTTAACTATTTGCAAAAAAAACAATAAAAATGACAAAACAAAAAATATAGATAAGGCAGGCTGTGGAGACAGGAATAAAGATGAGTAGAATCTTCCCCTTTTACGGGAATCCGTTATCGATACCTTTTTTTTTACTCGCCGATTGAACTTTGAATTTTGATATAACATTTTGTTTAAATTTTGATTTTGAGTTTCCTTGAGGACAAGCGATCGGATTAGAAGACGCCTGATTTTTCACCGAGAAAATTCGGACAAACGTTCTGCCTACAAACCCGATTAGAAGATATCATTTCGGTGGAAATTCTTCCTTGATCGACGGAAAACAAGGTAAAAAATATTTATTTATTCCTTGGTGGGCCCCGCTGTGAACGTAAAGAAGCTTTACAACCTATTTTAAAGAAATTGATAAGAATCCGACCTAAATAAAAATAAAAGAAAAATAACCAAAGAGATAACTTACCTGGAGTGTGTTGCCATTGACCACCAGTTTCAAGGATGGAAGAGAGCGTATTAAAAGCCCCGTTAGGAACCTTCGCGATACCTTACCCTACTAATTTACCCCCTTTTGTCCCATCGTTACCTGTATGAAGGATTGACGCGAAAGATACCCCCCCCCCCCCCCCCGCTTAGTTCCTTAATGCTTTTTTCATTGGGAATCTCTATGGTGACTGATCGACTTAACTTGACAAAAATATGAACGTTACTGATCAATTTGATATTACAGTGTACTGTTTAAAGAAGGATTATTTCCCAGCGACGTTGTTTTTCATTAACTCACTCACCAGTAAGACTATAGTGCAGAACGCAACATAGAACTTCGCCAAACGTATAAAGACATAACAGTTGATAGACATTAAACGATTAGAATTAATGATGAGACAAACACCGATATTTGACTGAAATCTTTATTCAATATAATTTATGAAAATTTAATCACTCCTACTGTTTTACAACAATCTTTTTCTTTCTTTTGTGTTCACCTCGTTGGAATTAATTTTTAAAGATTAAATGAACCCATCTAATCTTAGGGGGATGAATCCATGACTGTGTTTTGTTGTTCATTGAGATTATTTAGACTAATTTTAGGAGATATTTTGACCAATGATCCATCTTCAAACGATGATATATGATTTATAGTGTTAGGTGAATTAGATCATCGAGCAGACCGCTACAATATACATGCTAAACGGACACCTCTAGAAGCATTTTTATTTTTGAACCGGACACCACTATAAACGTATTCTCCTTATGCTAATATGAAGGCTTATTGGCCTCCTATTACATGTAAGTTCATGTCAGTGTAAGAAAAAAATTTGTAAATACATATATTTACCTCACTGTTTTCAGAATGCTCATCAGTTTCAAAGATTTCATCTAATGAAGATAATGCAGATGATGGGGCCTAAAAATTTTTTCATTTTCATAAAATAATGATTACTTTATGGTACTTGTTTACATATTACAAGTACAAGTGTACATATACAAGTGTAATTACTTGAGTAGATGAGGAAGAGTCATGATAGCCTTTCATAGCTAATTGCTGTAAAATATTTTCAGCCAAACTCATCTTTATTCAAATGTCGTCTGCTTTAGCAGAATTGACGCTGTAAAGCAGTATTGTAACACTAGAGGGCGATTTATTTCACGTTATCAATTTTGAAACGCACATTATTTATTTTGAATGCTTACATTATTTGATTTGAAACGTGCATTAAAGTATCGAAATGTACATTAAATGATTTGAAACGAACATTAAATGATTTGAAACGATAATTAAATGATGTGAAACAAATATTAAATGATTTGAAACAAACATTAAATGGTGTGAAACGAACATTAAATGATGTGAAAAAGACATTAAATGATATGAAACAAACATTAAATGTTTGAAACTTACATTAAACCAACAGAAAAAAGCTGTAATAAATTTAAAAAAACTTGCTTTAATTCACTGAATTAGAGCTGAATCAGCTACAACGTATAGTAAAAATGGACTACTGGCATCACCTTCTAAACTACAGGCCTCACAACAGACGGTGAAAACGTCATCAATATTAGGCCCAAACAATAGCGCTCTAACAAAAGATAATTTTATGAATACAGGAATCGTTATTTTCCCTTAATATTATTATTTAAAAATATATTAGTTCCAATTTTAATTATATTTTGCAAAATATTTTTAGAACTATGTTGTTTTTGAGTGCATGAAAATTCAGGAAGGAAGAAATCATTTTTTTTATTACCTCCTTTGCTAAGAGCGCTGTTTTTTGGGCCTGATGTTGATGACGTTTTCAATGTCTGTTGTGAGGCCTGAAGTTTAGAAGGTGATGCTACTGGTCTCATTCAATGCCACCTGGTGGTCTCCTTTGGCGCCAATAGCCTTTTGAGGAGGAGTTGACTAACCACTAACTTCTAATAACGATGGTAATAGTAGTGTCATTTATAAAAGTGTAATGAATTGTAAGCAACAGAAGGAACTTTGCTCCATGTGCATTTATTTTCATCATGGAGATAACTACCTCGTTAAAGTTCACACAATAATTTTCAGTTTGATAGCCAGATGTTCCGATAGCAGTAAGACAAACATCTTGTCAAATTTGTTAAAGTATAGATGAAATGATGCACCCACCTCCCACAGAAATAATATACTGCTATGGAGCATTGATCCCACCTATTAGAATGGCGTATAGCTCACTAAAAGTCTGGATACATAGTGGCTGTCAGATGATTGAGTTTGGGTCTGGCAGATTCCGTAATGCTTCAAACAGACTATCTGTGGTGCCCATTGTCTTGATTGGGTGTGAAAAATTTAAATCTATCCAACATTTACATTTCATGCAGGGATTCCCGATGAGAAAATGATTCACGAACAAATACCCGAACATGCATTGTTAATATTGGTGACTTATTAAATGAGATAAAAAATGCTGAAATTATCGAAAAGATTTATACAAGATACAGTCACCGACTCAATTTCTCAGTTTTATTATTAACTCAAAATCTATTTGCACAATCAAAAATCATTCGTACCATAAGTTTAAATACTCAGTTTTCATATTTCTGTTAAAATTACCTCGAGATGTCAGGCACATACGAACTCTTGCTTCGTAAACAGGATAAGGATCCTTATAGAAGCATTTAAAGATGCAACGCAAGAACCTCATAGTTATTTATTATTAGATATTACCCCGACATAATTCAACTATAGAGCAAAATTTATCTCCATGAAAAGCCTATTACCAATGCATTGGCGATCATTTTTCGACAAGCATTCACCAAGATTAAACAGCCATGATTCCGTTAATTCAAAAGCATCGTCATTCGTCATCAAAACATGGTAGCCCTAAACAACGGAAAAAATTAACACAGCATGCATCATTAAATCAAGTAAAATCGCTTTGTGAAATTTGCCATAACATCTTACATCATAAAGTCACGTGAACACCGCAAGTAAAAAAGCATTTGAGGAAGATAAAAGGCCTAGCACATAAAAAAATTTCATTACGTTCTAAAAAAGCCTATCTGATTCAACATGGTGATGGATTCTTATTGCCTTTGTTATTAGGCAGCGTCGCAGGACCGATATTAAATAAATTAATATGTTAAAACATGCAGAAATACGTATTATTACCTTCGCATGAATACCAAAGATTAATAAATCATTTATCAACAATTATTACTACGACTAAACCTAACACTAACACAGAACCACATGGCGAGTGCAATGAAACAAAGAAGTCAGAGCAAGAAAAGCGATTGGATAAAAAAATGAACAAAATTTTAAATTATCATAATATGAACACGCATCAAAAACTAGAATATTATCTCAACACCTTACAGAAATATCTGTACGAAAAGAAATGTGAAGATGTCGACCAGAAAGAACAGATTCAAACACAACAAAAGACTCACCATGTACAAATACAGTCGCCAACATCGTCTTCACCTGAATCACCACTGAACAGAATTCCTCAGCAATTGTTTTACACACCCAAGTTTCAACGATTACCATCGGGATTAAAAAAAAAAGCAAGCCTTGATTTTGATGATGATAAGCCATTAATCATTTTCCTTGCACAAACTTCGCAACAAAAACGTTTATTTAAATATTTACAAAAGTACCCTGAAATCATAAGCTGGAATTCAAATGGAATCGTATCCATTAACGGAAACCAGCTATGGGGGTCGCACGTTTCAAACTTGATCGATGACGCAGTTTCCCCATCCACCAATCAGAAGGACCCTCATATTGGACAAAGACGTTTTATAAAAGCACTTCGAGAGATGGACATACCAATAGAATTAATTTCTAATCTGTTGTATCATTCCCGTGAGCAAGAGGGGAGGGGAAGGAGGAGGAATAACAGCACTATAATTAAACGAAGATATGATGCACCAGGAATTTGTTGGATACCATACAAATAATTGTGATATTTTTTGAAAAATAATGCAATAAATTATAATGAGTTCATTAAATTTTTTAAAATGTAAAATTCTGAATAAAAAATTGTAATTTAAATAAAAGAAATCTTGTGTCTATGTGATTATTTTATTTAATTCATAACAAAAATTTAATTATTTTATTTAGTTTATTTACTTATTAATTAATATTTTAATTATTTATTTAGTAATTTATTTAGTAATTTAATTAACTCTTTGTAATTTTATGTTATTTAAAAATAAAATAACAAATTTTCTTCTAGATGAAGTAATCTGACAGACATTTCAAAGTCAAATAAATTTTAAAAAATTTGTCCTTCTTTTGAATCAGTCTCTTTAAATAGGGAGTCATCTATGGATTTCTATAAAACTTAATAACAGGTAAATAACAGTAGAGACCGTATATCACATGATTTAGAAAAGATCGACCGCAGTCATCAACTGAAGCTAAATTGTTAAATATTGACAACCAATCAGTCTGTTCAAAATAATGTTGAAGTATTAATATACGGCGAGGAGTAATCAAATTTTGTGTAAAGAGTTCACGTCTTTTTGCAGGAATAGTTATACTCGATAGAACAGCTAATAGAGGGAAGTGATCGGAGATAGGAGATTCACCTTTATTTAAAGAAAGCTGTAAATCTTTGTACCACATATAGTCTAATATTGAATGTGGACCATGGAACGGATCAATCCTCGTCAGCCCAACGTCCTGAGTTTCAAATCCAAAAGAGGACAGTAAAGTTAAAGTGGTTGTCTCAAAGGACAAGCTAGGGGAAATAAGGTCTGGATTAAAATCACCACAAATCAGACTCTGAGACCCGTTGGCATTTGAAAGTAGAAGCAGTATCTGTTCTAATGAACGTGTAAATACAGTATATCTAGATTGCCAGAGGGAGGATGGCATATATAGCTCATCCTAAATACCAGGCCTATCACTATTGTTAAAACTTCTAGTTCATCTGAACAGAAGGTACCATTATGTAAAATTTCAGCTTGAAGGGATTCTTTTACATAGTACAAAATAACACCCCCTTTGCAATCAGGCTGGCTAGTAGAAAACTCAATAAAACCAGGGAGCGTAGGGATTAAAGTGTGACGTCCCAATTAAAGGTTCGTCAGGTATGTCCGATGGGGGAATATAAGGAGAGAGTGAATTTTTGAAATTCAGCGTATGTGTTGAGGGAATTATGCGTTTTGTTTCGTTCGTCTTAATAAATGAGTGTTGTTTACTATAGCAGTTTTGTTTTGCTATAAAGTAATATACAAGTGCGTTGCGGTGCGTGTAGTTGTTTAAAAGTGTAATTGTTAGTTTCGTGAGCGATCGTAATCAGTCCTCTGTTGGAAGGCAATTGTTTCGATGTTTTCTAAGAAGATTGCCCAGCCTTCAGGAGAGGATTGTTGCGATCGCTTTCGGAGAAATTTGGATGCGTGACTTTAATATCTGTTTGTTTAAAAATTATTCGTTTTTTTTTTGGTTAAAAAAATCTGTGTGGTACGGACGTACCGCGGACATTGTGTTATTAAATGCCTCGCATTCGAAATGAGGCCCTGTAAATTGAATCAATGATTTTATATGTTATTAATTAGTTCTTGTTGTTTTATTATCGTTTAATTGGTTTGATGATGAGCGATGGTGAATAGTAATGCAGCCAGACGTATAAAGGTTGAATTGGTATTCATATTCGAATGATGTCGAGGCGTGATCCCCCGTAGCTGTGAGCGAGCCGTCGGCCATGGACGGTGCGGTTACAAGTGGACATGGGAACCTGGGTTTGGAATGCAAGACGGACGCTAAATAGTGGCGGTAACCAGAAACTAAGAGCGAACAATTTGGTGAGTGACTTTTATTATATTAATAACGCGGAGAACAGAACTTCGAAAGATATACTTGTCACGAAGCCCGATGGTGCCAATCGTCCTCCCGCCTTTGGCATTCACGAAGGAAAGACTGTTTTACAGCATTGTTCTTATGCGTGGAACTATAGTGCCGCTCCCAATAGATTTTTAATTTTAAAGAAGAGTCTCTGTAATGTTTTATGATTACTGATCTAGTATATAGTTAAGTCTAGTACGCACCCTGCCGTGTAATTATAACCATGCAGTTATGTAAATGGATTTTCCTATAATGAGAATCATGTCGTAGAGTGACCAGGTTAGCGTAAGCATACAGGCAAAACAAATACGCCTACGCATACGACCAGCACTCGGGCTCGACAGTGGCTGGAGAGATATGGAGCACTGTACTACCCAACAGGGGTTCCAGCACCTCCCCCCTTCACGTCAATGAAAGGAGGTGCCATGCGCGTAAGAGCGTAAGAGTTTGGAATATTTGGTTCGGGGTACTTAAGTGCTCGTGATTATCACCCAGCGGAGCCAAGACGTTAACACGCTCATTTCAGTAGTTGCAATTTCCGACATGCATGGGTAAACTTACAACATGATCAGGAGTGCCAGTAATTGCATGCAGAAACGATACTTTTGATGCATCTGGTTACTTATCATTAAGTTAAGGAATTTTAATTTTAGCATTGGGGCCCCATAATTAATTAGCATATGCAGAATCTAGGATATAGTATAACTGAAATAGACATTAAACATTTTATTATGAATAAATCGAGCTGCAATGAACCAAATACCACAATCTCAGTTTGACTTTTTCCATTTTATTTCGGTCCCAAACCCTAGCTTCCTTCACCCCGATACCTGAAGCGGAAGCGAGGTAACACTAACTAGTATTGTGGGGGTGGCGGGATGCTACAAAAGAACTAGGGAATAACCAAGATTCAGAGAAACAAAGGATATCAATGTCAACATCATCGTATTGCACTCGAAATAAATTGAGGTTTGTGTTAATACTCTTTATATTTGAATAAAACAAATTAAAGACATCAGCTTGATGTGGCGTAGGATCCGGCTGAGGAGATAAAACTAAAGGGTCCATTACATCGGAAAAAAGGTCAAATTATCTTGAGAAGAAATCTCCCGAGCTGGATCCGCACGGTCATGTCTAAGGAATATTTTACATTTTCTTGTCCAAAGGTACTGGAAATCATTTTCTATTTTAAATTGTTTTGTCTTCTAAAACAGTTTGAGCTTTGAGGGGCAGAGATGCTCATGGTAAAAAATTTTCACCTCTTTTTTCAAATTTCTCCGACATAGCAGCAGTTAATTCTTTTAATTTATCACTTTTATCTTTGAAAAGAGCATCTCTCACCCCATAATTAACAAAAAACTTAATTACAATTGCACGAGGGGTAGAAGGGTTCTATGATTTACCCAATCGATGCATTACTGTTATGTATGTTGCTGAGAAGTCATTAATGACTAACTTTAACATCCCAGGTATCAATTGGTTAAGACTTTCTTGTGGATTTAGTGGTAAACCTCGCAGTATTATATTCTGGTTATACAAAATTTGTTCCAAACCAGAGCGTCGGCTTTCTAATAACGAAATCGTCTATAGCAAATTTTCGGATTTGGCCTCTACCTCCAATTTTGCAGATTCTAACTTTTCCAGTTTTTCAGAAATCATTTTCTCAAGCTCAACTAATTTCTCTACTTTATCAGAGACCTTCGTGAGTTTATCTGAGGTAGCTTTAGATTCTTTTGAGATTATATTAAGAATCAGTAAGTAAAGTAAAATCCCATTACAAAGTACCTCAAGGGAACTGGAAATTTATACTTTAATGTGAGGTGTAAGTTATTCTGAAACTGGGGGGGGGGGGGGACAAAAATGCATAAAAAACCATAAGAATACATGAAGTGTAGCATTTTATTTTATTCAATACAAATACAGTACAGCATGCATGTAGTACTACAGTTGGTTAATTTTTTAAAAGAAATCTGTAATGACCGTCTGCTTTCTTTCCATAACTTTCCTCCCCAAAAAGTCCTCCATATCTGACATTGTGAAGTGAAATGATTCTGGTGCACCAATATGCTGTGCAAAATATTTATGTAAATATTTTATATCCACTTTTTCCTTTACTGAAAACTGTTTCTTTTTCCCTTTTTCTGCCGTTAGGATTTGTAATTCTGTGAATTGTTGAAATGATGCTCTGTCTTACATGGTTACAAAAAAATTCCCTCAAACATCTTACCATATTAAAGATGGGCAATCGTCCATCAAGTGAAGCTTTCCAATCTAATTGCCGCACAAATTGGGGCCCGACTCAGTAGCATGCGGTAATCGACAATCGAACAGTGAAGTGTACATTTGTTCAGGTGGGATGTAAGCAGTGCTTACACGATTCTCACCCCTTCTGGAATAAATTCTACATGAAATACACTGAATAGGCAAGAAGCCTGGCTAACCCAAAGATGTCTTACACATTATGAAAAAAAAAGCATGCAGAGATTTCCAGGTTTATACATGTATATGCTACACTAACCAACCAATGAAATGTGAACTCTGCTTAATTAGCCCATTGGACCAGTTCCAACTTTCGCATGGGCTGTATTGACCAATCAGAGCAAGACAATGATGAACGTTGTAATGAAGTGATAATTTAGACAAGGGAACGTAAAATTTGTCTGTTAATGCGAAGTGTACATTAAAGTGAGGTACGTTATTCTGAAACTTTTTAACGTTAAAATACCTACATTTCGGCTGAGGATTTTAGATTTGTACATTATTCTGAAATGTACGTTAATGTGAGGTACGTTATAACGGGATTTTACTGTATTGCAGAAATGGAGACAGTTTTTCATCTAATGAACGATTGAGCTTCGATAAAATAAACTCGATGTTATCAGTTGGAGAATTTGAAATCAGCTCATTATCACCTTCTCTCTGTAGCAAAACTAAATCATCTTCAGTCAAATTAATGTGACGTGTACCACAATAAAAAAGGTTGTCAGGGAAAGAAGACGCCTACTCCCCATTGTCTGTACAGAGACGGTGATGGATTCTTCTGCATGAGCCGATACAAGAGATTCGCATTTTAATATATTTTTTTTACATTTTCCACAATTCGACGATGCCATAATTAGCACACGATGAAAAAAATTCAGGTCCGCCAGTGAGATAACAGCACAGAAATCAGACTCTTCTTCTTGATACAGATAAAAAATAAGATTAAATAACTTCTTTTAACCAGCGTTAACATCATAGTCTTAATTGAATTGCAATAGTAAGGAATCTAAAATTCATTCAATGGGATTTAGATAATAATGGGCTGCTTATCTTAGTCGAACTTCATCATTTCATAAAATAATCATCACTTCTGTGTGAATTCAGTATTAGGATTTGAAAAAAACCTAGTAATAAACTTTAAAATAATGGAGCGAGAAACAAATGGACCCGAATGGCTGGGACCCTAGCGGAATTATCAATACATGATACATTAATAATTGTACTTTTGCGTATGATTAATGTTTTTTCTTAGAATGTTTGCAAGATTTTTTTTTGGAGACTTAAATTTTCAAATTTCAAATTTCAAAAATTGTAATTAACGCCTAAGCAAAAACCTGAAATTTCATTATATAAGTCCATGAGACTTTTCAAATTTTATCTGATTTACACATAAACAACAATAGAATATTACTTCAAACAGGTTTATTGTGATTGGAAGATTATTTCTTTTTTGTAGGAAAGGGGGGGTTAACTTCTATGGTGTGATGTCGTAAAAGGGGAGGGGTTATGAAAAATGTAACATAATGTGACATGGGAGACGGGGGGGGGTTGAAAATGCCAAAAACAGCGTGACGTATTTCTTGAACAACCCCAAAGTACCACACACAGACACACTGTATCAATTTATTCTGTCGTACTCTTTCTGTAGATAGACCCACGTGGCCATATAACACAACTGAGAAATAAATGAAAAATTATTTTCCTACCAGAAAGTTATATCCAAACATTTTATCCTTCCCGCAAAATGTATACAATATGGAGATGAACCAACTGTCATGCGCAAACCCTGAATGCGGCAAAAGTTGAGAAAAAATTTTTTCTTCCTTTATATTTTTGTCACAAAACTGAACCTTACGAATCTACGCCAGCAACGCTACTGACTATAAGTGCTAAGTAAGTCTTGTTGCTACCAATCCTACTGGATATCTAAAAGCAAAGGACTCTCACTAACTATGCTAAATGAAAAAGTAACTGCACGCCACTGAGCAACTAAAAAATACCACTGTATTGCACTGCCACGACCAAAACTATGCAGCTAAACCTAAAACCACCTGTTAATTGTGGCTACTTTTGCTCGTAACTGTAATTCTTGAGCATACGCAATTTGTGCATAGAGAGTAAAAGAGATCCACGCAAGTGGTTAAAATCCCAGGTCAAAATAAATGCTCATTACTATGCAATATCTCTGCAACGGTAGTAACCTCAATAGGAACATGCCGAGAAGGTTTGAACGCACAAAGCGTCTGTATTTCCGTACACAAAGCTACAAGGCAAAATGTGTAGGGCAAAAAAAAAAGTAAAAATAAACGAAAGAAATGCATAAACGCACTGAACCCCAGGGCTGATTCTTTCGCTTTCTACCATAAAATGCAAGGTAGGTGGGGGAAGAGTGCCCAGCTAACGTTTGGCGATGTTTTAAAAAAATATAAAACATCTAAGAGATATCATTAATGCTGTATTGCATACACTGGTTGTTCGTCTCTCTTGAAAAAAAAAGCGATTTTCAAACGGGAGATGAAATAGATGAAAAAATTGAAACACAACCTGCTGTGTTTGGGCCTTGAAACACATGGGGAAGAAGGCCTATGTCTTGTGTAAGCTGCTTGTAAGGGAAAGAACAAAAAATAAAAAATAAAAGGAACAAAAGCAACTCACATTAGGTTACAAACCACTTTTCATTGAACTTTAATTAAACGTAGGCATTGTTTTAATTCTTACAATAGTCACATATGAAAACATCACAATCTTCATCAATGCCAAACATTCTTCATGTGCCCAATTAGCAAAATTAGCACATCTTGCCAATTCCTCTTCACTATGTGAAACTTTATAGAGCTCTCCACAATAAAGACATAGAACGCTGTCAGCATCTGCCAGTTCATCATCAGCTTGTTGACATGTGGGTGCAGATTTTGTATAGATGGTTCATATCTGTTTTCATTTGTCAGTGATGGTTGTGCTCCAGTGGGTTCATCCCTTTTCATGATCAGATGGTTTGGTAATGGTGAAGTCTAAGCTTACATGTCTGGGCATACTTGGTGCAAAGCTTCTGGTATGGCTTGTGGATCCAATGGGAATATGCCAGTGGCATGAAATCCGCTGATAACATTGCTGGGGTTAAGGGATTTAAAGATTAATCCAAATCTGTTTCGTCCATCTTCTATCTTGTTGCTGTGCCCAGTATTTCAGTAATCCTTGGTCCCAGTTATGTTCGAATGACCGAAAAACAGATCTGTCCATGGATTGTAATTCTCGAGTTGTATTGCTGGGGAGACAAAACAGAGTGATGTGTTTTATTCTCAGCACTATCAACAATTGTCCAGTCTAAGTGGCATTTTGCACCATCCGTGATGAGCATAACGTTTCCGGGACATTTGAATTTCGAGAAATGCTCCAGCCATTTGATAAAGATCTGAGTTGTCATACTGCCCTTTTCAGAAATTTCAATGGTTGTTCCGAATGGTATATTGTCTGCATAATCACGCTTCAGACGTTTTCCTTTAAATATAACCATTGGAGGTATGATGTGGCCTCGTGTATTTCCACAAGCTACTATTGTCACATTTTCAGCATTTTCATTAGCAATGAGATGCACGCGCTTTGATCCTTTCTTTGCAAGAACACGTTGTTGTTTGTGAACAGTCAATCGGCATCCTTTTTCATCCATGACATACCATAAATACCGTATTTAGAGCAGGACCTGAAATACCGGCCCACCTGCATTAAGCTCCTGGGGGTCTGCTGAATTTTTGCAAATAAGCGCGGGACCTTCAATAACCACCCGGGCACTTATTTTAGTTCATTTCGTGGATTTTTCTTTGCTCTCCCAAATGCTACTGCTAAACCGGAAATTATATACCAGCATGATTGTCTTCTAATTTTGGATTCAGTCAAGCAACATAACTTCACATTTATAGCATAAATTTTAATTTTGCAACAGTAAAGTAGGCTGAAAACCATTCTACAGAGGCTACAGCCAAACAGTTTAGCATTGATCCTAACGGGAATGGAAAACACAGCAGAATACTTTAGAAAAGATGAGAGAGAAGGGCGAGAATTTTCCATAGTTGTGCAGAATCCATCACAGTTGTGCAGAATTTTATAAGCGCTGGACCTGTAATACCGGCCCGCCTGCATTAAGCGCCTGGGGTCCGCTAAATTTTTGCAAATAAGTGCCCGGGCGTTTAATACAGTATTTACGGTAAAGTCTTTCTGGGTGCTGATACAGATCAAGATCAGTAAATACCTTCTAGAGCTTTTCAAAATAATCACCAGCAACATGCTTGTTCATTTTTTTGTGCTCTTGCTTCGTTCATGTGCAGAGATGTGCGTCTGGTGACATCGGAATGGCATTTAAAATATTCTTTAGCCGTTCCCTGCCTGCCATTTTGTTTAAGTTGTTAAACTTGTTTGCAATGGCATTTACTTTGCAAAACATTATGACATAACAGTTTTGTTGTCAAAGGAAAGCCAACATTAAAAACACTGCACATTACCTTGGTTGAGAATCAACTGTTTTAAATGTTATATTTAGGGCTTAATTTGAATTTTTTTTAAATTATAAAAAAGAATATTAGTTTAAATTTAAAATTCTAAATTTATCTTTAATATTTTTTAAATAAAACTTTCTTTTCTGATTAATTTTATTTTTAATATTTTAATGGTTGAAGTGTGTTTACATTTTAATATAATTGCATTATTACTGGAAGAAGAATGCGAAAGCAGTAACAGCTGCTGCTGTCGTATTTCATCGGATGAAGATATGGCTCAGCCACAGCTGATATACATAGTCCTTGCATTTTTATTTTGTTTATAACGCAAATATATTAAAAATTATGATCGAGAGGAATGTCATAACCTTTGTATTGGAGCGATAAATAAATAGGACTGACATTCCGAGGATGTCATAGCACTATGCCCCTTTAGCCATACCTCAGTATTACGAGAATACAGTATTTTCTCTGCATGGAGCCGTTTGTGATGTCAGAATTTGTTTTGCCAATAAGAATGTTTCATCTAAGTGAAAAAACTTAAACTATCATTTTCAAAATAAGGGTGGTAAAAATGCTTCTTTATACTTATTTTCTATACTTTCTTTATTGAAATGACTTTTATGATGTTCCTTTGCTTCTAATTCATCCGTAAAAAATCTTGTCGCATAACGGAGACTGAAATATTCCCTGTGTGGCGACTTGAAAATTTTCTATCGAGAGATCGGCAGCCATGATTTTTACTAGCATCGAAGAGCAAGCTCAGAAAACAACTGCCACAACAGGCAATAACAAGGATTGCGAGTGGTTACTCGCGGTGGAGAAGAAGAAACTTTTGAGTCGACTTTCTGTCTACCATGTCCACCTTGTGGTGACTTTTGAGATGGGCTGGGGCTCAAGTAGGCGCGAGCGGTGGCAAATAATCACCTGGCGGTTAGTTTCTAGACGTAGCCTTAGTTTACAGATAATCTTTGGAAGGAAAACTTATTAAGAAATCCCTACAACTTGTCTAACACAATAAATATGCTAAGCTAGCTAAAATAAGAAACTTCTAATTACGAAGCTTGGCTGCAAAAATTAAGCGCTCACTATCTAGGAGGCGGCAACGCACATTGCATTTAGTATTCATTCCTTTATCCAGAAGACGCTGAAAAACACAGAAACATACTGTGCATCAGAAACCCCTAAAAATTCTAATAGCATGAATCCGCTTTACCACTAAAAATTCTAATTGGTCCAATAAAATGCGCATGAGAGCGAGAGAGAGGACAGATAAAGAGAAATTATAATAGCTTACCTTTGACAAGGTATAGTGGTACCCAAATTCTCCTTCATGAAACCTTGTTGAGTCCATGGTATGGCTATCCAATAATAGTTCTCTGAGGATAAGTCCAATGGATATTGTGGATTCAGTAGTCGCTCAGCAACAACTTCCCCTAGGCATACAATCATTGAAGACTTCACGAAGCTGCTCGAATATAGTACAACCATGCGCAATTGCGACTTTATGCGTGTTGTACAGAGCATCTCTTAACTAGTATTGAGCGATACTGAATTGAAGTACTCGATACTCGATACCAATTACCGATACTCGATACCAAAAAAAAAAAAGAAAAAAGACATTACTTTTACAATACATTTTTATTTATCCTCATTCATTCTATACATTGAATTTATGAATAGAAATTTATCTAGATATTTTTGGGTTTAATCATGACCTCCGTTTTGAGATTAACTCTCCAGCTTTAGTAAATGCGCGTTCAGAAGGCACAGCTGCACTAACACATAAATATGTTAGTGCTAGCTGTGAAATAATATTTTCTTCATGAACCTACCAATATTTTAAAGGATTTTCAGGTCTTTTAACGTATGCATCTGCAATGTAATTCGAAATAACATTTTCTATATTAATTTTGTTATCAGTGCTTTAGTTATCATTGCAATCTCTCTATCTAATTCAACCCAAATATTATTGATACCATCGTATTATTATTATTATTATCATTATTATCATTCTTATCATTATAATTCAACCCAAATATTATTATCATTATTATTATTCACAGGAAAATCATTTTCATGAAGACATTCGTTGTTGTTGGTGACTAAATTACTATAAGGAAGTAAATTTGATAACTCATTTTTAACATATTTCTATCTCTATTGCTGCTTTGTTTTGTTTTAAATCCAGAAATTTTAAATCTTGGATCAATGATAGTTGAAATTGCCAAAATACTGTTATCTTCCACATTCAAAAATTTCTCTCTCTCGTAATTTTAGATGCTAACAAAAAATAATTGATAATAACATTTACACATATAAAATTCATGAATATTAAAAAATTACATGTGACAATTTGTCACTGACAAACCTTATGTTTGATCCATGCTTCCATTTCTTCTTGCAAATTGTGCAAACAGCGAGGCCTTTATCTGAATTTTTTTCAAAAAATTTCCACACCCCACTCGATATTGTCTCCATACCATACTTTGGCTAAATACTAGTGTTGAGCGATACCCAATACTCGACAAATGTTATTTTCCCCACAATCAATCGACAATCGAACAGCGCAGGGAAAAAACAAAAAATGAGCTGTCCGGAAGCTATGCTTCCACTACCATACGCATCCAAGTAATAGCCAAGGGAAGTATGCTGAATTAGGAAAGAAGCCAGATGAACCTGGTTAAGTCATCCAGAGGATAAATAGGAGTCCTTACCTACGAGGACGATAGAGTTGATTGTTGATTGACGATAGGACACAGAAAAGCTAGGTGATCCAGTAGGTTGGAAAGATGGCCTTTTGGATATCGTTGAAGTTGACATCTAGGATGTGATGTGGCCTGTGATGCCTCAGGGTACTTCTAAAGGTGAGCCGCTGATACAGAATATTTGCAACCAATGGATTAGGATGGTCCTTAGTATTTGGAAGCAGCATCTTCAGCTACTCTTGGACGTGGTTTCCAATGGTAGGTATACCGAAATCTTCAGCAATGAAAGTATTTGTTGCTATTCTTCTCTTGATTTGGGCAATGTCCTCAGGGTGATGTTTTGGAAGGTTTGGAGGTCCTTCCATCTGGATTTGCAGATAGTAGCCCAGGCAGGCATACCATACAGAAGAAGAGTTTGCTATCCACTCTAAGAGCACTGTTACGCCCCAGAAGAGCAACCAGACTAAACTTTGCCTTCTTTGCCTTGTTGATAGTATTAGAGAGATGGTTGCCCCAATTTAGCTTGGCATCTATCACTACTCCAAGGTATTTATAGTTTTTACCCACTCGAGCTCCTTTCCAGATAGGAAGAGTGGCTTCTGGGGTTTTCTAAGCTTTTTTTGTAATGAACATGGCTTTGCATTTATCAACGTTTAGGCTTAACCTCCATTTAGGAACCATTTCTCACACTGAGGTAAAGCATTTTGTAACCGAGATATAACATGAACAGGATTGCAGGCACTAGTCATGTTGGATGCATTGTCAGCAAACAAGTATAAATTGCACTTTGTAAAAGTTCGGAAATCCTGAATGAAGAAGTTGAACAATTTAGGGACCGGAACAGAGCCTTGGGGGATGCCAGCATTCATGTCACATGGAGCAGCGGACCTTGACACTAAAAGTCCTTTCTGACAGAAAGGAACTAATCAAAGCAATCAGATCGTCAGGAAAACCACAAGTAATCATTTTGTATCTCAGGCCATTATGCCAGACCTGATCAAAAGCTTTCCAGACATCTAAATAGATAAGACCACCGTACTTAGCGCAATTTAGTGGAGTGTTTAAATCAGCAACAAGCCTCTAGAGTTGAAGTTGGCAGGAGTGACCTGGGCGAAAACTGAATAGCTCCTCACGAATAAGATTGTTGGCCTCACCGAAAGTGTTAAACCTCCTTGGAATGACGCGTTAAAGAACTTTTGACATCGTAGGTAATAAGCTGATGGGCCTGTAGGTGACTGCGAGAACAGGGTTAGACCAGGCTTTGCTATCGTAATGATGACGGACTCCTTCTACTTGTCAGGGAACTATCCATGTCTCTAATAGTCATTTATGAACCTGATAATAATCAAGATAGCATTAGGAGGCAAGTTCTTGAGGGCACTGTTTGTGGTAGAATCGATACATGCAGCTTTCCTGGTTTTAAGATGCTTTATGACGTCGGTGATTTCGTTAATGCAAATAGTTTCCTCAAGGGTAAGAACTCGCTGAGTTAGCCCATAGGAGTTACACACATTGTTGACAAGTCGAGTATTTGAGCGATTATCTGGGTTTTCTTCACAGAGTGTGGTAATTGCTTTTCCAGGGAGTCGGCGATCAGTTGAGCCTTATCACAATCACTGGTGACAACATCGCCATAAGTAAGAAAATTATTTTCCCGACATAAAGGGTACATATTTATAGAGAATGCAAGAATAACAACGGTTGTGATTCCCAACTTGGGGTCGATATTAAAAACTTTTAATAAAATGCAGGTGATAGGATAAGCGACTGGCCAATGAAAACGCCTAGATATGAAAGGACACAAAACGCGATAAAGGATTGGTTAGATACGGATGAAAAGTGAACTAAAAACAGCCCAGAGTTAAGGAAATTGAGAAACATCACATGATACTCGATATTTCAAACGAATTATTGATGATACCGATACTCCGTCGATACCACACGTATCGACGATACTAAAGTATTGATTATCGGGTATCGCTCAACACTACTCTTAACCCATCTGTCGCTTTCAAAATCCCTCTCTCTACTCTCAATTTCTTCGAAATCCTCACAATACCTTTTCACTTGCGTGCGCACCTACGTTGCCTTCTCTTCCGTTTTCTATGCACATCTCGCTTAGCTGCAAACTTAATTATTAATTCATAATCTTTTTCTATTTCCCTACGAGATGGCATTGCTATCTTTTCCACTTTATTTCTAAGCTCATTCCCACTGCTCCGTTCGCTGAGGCACATTGATGGTACAGAATTCTGTGGTACCCGGCAAATCCGGGCAAGTTGGCAGGTCTGCTGTTCTTTAAGGATCCTTCGGCCAGGGTCCTAACATGTTGGCCTAATGGTCACTGTTATATATACGACAAGTACCTGGATTGAGGCTACAAAAAAAAGTAGAACTCGCTGCACCTTTTTCCTATCTGGATTCTATGATGACGTAATGAAATTTGCAGCTGTTAAGAGTATCGCGTGCAATTGTTGTAACACGCTAAAGCAGATCGTTTTTCTTTTCTTGTCGCATGGCAAAAATGACAAAAAACATTTAGCAATGACATTGCATCAAATTTTGTTTTAAAATCGGTAAAACCACAACAGAGTGTCATGAATTACTAAAACAAGCATTCGCCTCAAAGGACGGAAATTTGAGAATGTGGACGTGACAACACAAAAAAAAAGTAATTCAAAGGAGGCATTCCGTACTTGTTTCAACCATTGGCAAAAACGGTGGGCTAAATGCATTGCTGCAGACTGTGCTTATTTTGAAGGTGACTAAACATTTATGCGAGTTCGAAACATGTTTTTTTGTAGCCTCAATCCGGATACTTTTGGAGAGGCCTCCTATGTTTTCAACCTTCCAAAGAAAATTTTACTTTTTCCTTAGCTTATGCTTGATCTGGAGACCTGCTACTGAGCTCCACCAGTCGATTCCTTGCTGGAAATTTCGTATGGGACGATTGTTACCATAATTCTTGTAATTTCCTTCCTCATGGTGTGAATGCTGCACACCCAAGGGGGGGGGGTGCAGCACCTCTGACCCAAGTACCTTTTGGAGGATGTAATCTCCCTTTGTCTTTGGAGCATGAAAACTTCCTTTCAGAGTATGAACGCTAGTCCTTGTGGGGTATATGTAATATACAGCGTTTTGGATCCGAATAGTAATTTCTTACGCAGGATGGTTTCTCCTTATTTCATTAATTTTTTCTCCTTGCTTACCCCTTTTATGATATTAAATAAAGGTCCATTTTCTGATGCACATTCAAATTTGATGCTTTTAAAATTTTGTTGATTTGAGAATAGAGTTGTTAATTACGTTTTTTTTTAAACATCATTGACCACACTCGGTTTAGACTTAGGTTGGCTATGTTCAGAGGGTCGCGATAGCATAGGGACGCTCTGGACTGTAGCATGAAGGAATCTTTGATATTCGTGAGCATTAGTAAAACGTACTTTTGCATGTTCTTAACTAATTAATTTATTCAAAATAGGTGCAGTTACACTTCCTAGCAAAAGTGGCAGCAGGAATCTGTTTCCACGTTGATTCAGATTAGTTTACTTGGCCCTTAATTAAATTTTTTTATGGGCTAAACCTTTTATTTTCCACAAATGCTTCTTAATGGGTGGTGTCCAGGCTACTCTATGATGTAAAATATTATGACAGATCTCACACAAAGCTTTAAGTTGATTAAGAGTTGCATGTTGCATTGATACTTTCCTATGCTGTGGAGTCGAGTGTTTCAAAGCTCCTAGAAAATGATGATGTTTCAAAACCTGAGGAATCATTGTTGTATCACCTTCCTATTCAGTCAATTTAAAAATGACGATCGGCGTCTTTAATCCGTGTTTTATCCCCATAGACCACTATAGGTCTTTCATGAGGAAAAATCTTACTACGCAATCTCAGAACATCAGGGCAACTCTGAGTTAAATCAAGTAGTAAATAACTATGGGGCTCATGAGTGGCATCTTTAAAGGCTTCGATGAGTAAATGACTGTAACCTGTTTGCGAATCTGTCCTACGTCTCTAGGTGACTTTATCAGAAAGATGAATTGAGTATTTAAACTTATTGTACGGATGATTTTTGAATGAGCAAAGAGGTTCTGAGTTATTAACAACACAGAGAAATTGAGATGATGACTGCATCGCATGTAGACTTTCTCAACAATTTCGTTATTTTTCACTTTGTTTAATAAATCGTCTAAAATCAGTAAAGCCTGCTCAGGTATACATTCGTGTATCAACTTTTCATCTGGCACTCCTGCATGAAACGTAATGTTAGGTAGGTTCAGATTTTTAACAACTGGTGGGATTAAAGCAGTAAATTATTTCTGTAAGTGGCAGGTCCATCACTTCACCTGTATACTTTAACATTTGAGACTTTCCACTTCTTGAGCATACTAGTGAGACTTTCCACTTCTTGAACAACCAGCAACAAGAGCCGAAAAGTATTGTGCAAATTTAACAGTTGCATTTATTTCCATGATGAAAAAAAGGCTCAGACAGAGAAAATTTCCGCAAGAGTTTACAAAGCCTATGTTGAATGTTGAATGACGCAAATCTCTTTTTGAAGGAACTTTAATTCAAAAATCACAACATACGTAATTCAAACTCTGTGAAATTATCTCATGAACAGTTTTATCACAAAGGGATTATAGGTAAGGTTGTTTTTTTGCAAAGGCGGAATGTCCACGTGGAGGGGTTTTGCAATGATAAATGCAAATGTCTCTAAAAGAGAATGCGGAATGTCTCTATAGACAGTTTTTACGAATACGGAATTTCTCCATAGACGGTTTTTGCGATCGCGGAATTTCACCGTAGATAGTTTTTACAATTGCCGTATTTCACTGCAGACGGTCTTTGCAATGCCAATATTTATCATTAAGCCGTTTTATCTTACGTGAAATATCACCAAGTAAACTTGTACCTCACCACATTTTAAACAACCCCTACAAATGATTTATTTCGGAGATAATCATCCGATTGTGTGCTGGTGTTATTATCAATGTAATACATTATTTTTAAAATTTTCTTATAATCATTCATACAATGCAGTGCAATCAACAATAATAATATACAAGCACTACAAAGACGAAGCAACGATCCTTTCTGTATGATGGTGAAGATCGCACCATTGTCGTCATTAGAGATATTTCACAGAGCAAAAAGATCGTGGGTATTTATGCAGATATCCACTGTGGCGGACTTCAGTTAACGAGTTTTTTCAAAGCCTATTAACTGTCAGCCATGTTTCCATCATTCAAGGGAAACCTAGTCCGTAGGTCTGCCTTGTGCGCGTCCCTGACCCTTCGGTTGGCCCCCGGTTAGCCTTGTGAGCCTGCTTGATGTGGAACCCTTCCCCATAGAGACCTTTAATTTAAAATCCTTGTTGTTTCAGTTTAGATCCTACATTCACACTGTAAACATTAATAGTTTAATACAAGATGTATTATCACCCAACCCCAACCTGAAGAAGCCTCTACCATCGCGAACTCTGTTTACCAACGTGATACATCATATCAATATCCCTGAAGCATTAATCGTGAATCCTGTGTACCGGCATAGTCTAAGAATGAAAAGTCTGTTCAGTCTCGCTTTCAAGTGTTGCCTTTTCTCTCCTGCGCATGCGCTAAATTCCCTAGCGGCAGGTGACTTACACTACGGCTTTATTTAAAATTAGGCTATGTTTTTTCCAAGCAGGATTCATTCCTGGTTAGAATCAACATCAACATTTCATTAATTTTAATATTCTTCATCGTTTAATAATTTATACCGCTGAGAACTATTAAAATATTTCTGAAGTTTATTATTTTTATTTGATTGTCAATCTATTTAAATAATCGATGAAGCGATCGGCACATTGTTCTGCTATAAATTGTTATAATAATCAAGGGACGTGCAGAAATTTATCATTTTTAGGTTCCTAAAAGAAGAAGAAAAGTATGTTTATGATAATCAACTTAAAATTACTAGTTATTTCAAAAAGATGTGTATTTAAAATCAATATTTTTTAATTTATAAATAGATGTAAACGCTGGGTCATCAATAAAAAACGGGAAGACATTTTAAACAAAACATCAGACTATCTATATACCAATTGTCGACTATGTGCTGTTCATTTCTAGAACGTAAGAAAAACACAATACTTTCTCTCAACGTTCCGAATAAATACGATAAGAAAAAAGTGAACATAAAGGTGAAGTATTTTGAGGGGTGGACACAGTCTATAAATGGACTGTTAATGCTTTGGAACACTCAGTCTATAAATAAAAACTTTAACTTATCTTTTCTAACCAAATAAATCAAGATTCTTTAGAGAATTTCTTCAGCTCAATTCGTAGGAGAGGCGGCTTTAATGATAAGCCTTCTCTATCTCAATTCCAAAAGTTGTTTAAATTAACTTGTGTCAATCATTTACTGAAGCCAAGTCCTGGAACAAATTGTACTTTGGATTCAGATAATTTTATTTTCACATTTAAAGAGCTATGTGAAAAAGTTCAAGTTCGATCTGCTGCACCTCCTACAGTGATTACAATAGATGAGAACATTGAATTTAAAAAATAAATACTACAACAAATGATACATCTGCGGGTGTCTGCTTAAGAGGCTTCGTGCAATACACAGCTATAAGGAATGTGATGAATTAAGAAACGATGAACCCACATACGATGGTGAAGATAAATTTTTCTTAAGTTTCAAAGCATTTGACAATAAATCCGAATTTCATAATCTAGTAGTACCTGGAAATACGTCTTCCATATTCATTAAAAAATGTGAGATAATTTATCAGTCGCATTTAAACAATAAAAGCCAGAAACTGTGGACACCAGTATACTAATTAAAGGAACACTGAAGACACTAATCCACATGATAATTTTTATTGACTCAGATGTACATTTCGGAAACCAAATTTCCTTCATCAGTGAGTTCAGTGTTCCTTTGACTCACTGACAAAGGAAATTTTTTTTCCGAAATGTACATCTTAGTCAATAAAAATTATTATGTGGACTAGTGTTTTCAGTATTCCTTTAATTTGTTTATCAGTAGCAGTTTAATGAAAAAATTCATGAACCTGGAATTTTAAAAAATATTTTAAGCAAAATTGAGAATAGTTTAATTCCCAGTCATATGCCCTGTTTTTAAAACTTTAATTCCATAACTTTAAATTTACATGATTAAAATTCTAAACAGCGAATTAATATCTAGAATTGTAAAAAATATTAAAATTTATATATATGTGAAAATGCTTTTTTTTTATTTATTTTCTGTAAATATTTTGTGGAAATAATTATAAATAATAAAAATAAAAATATTAATTATCTTTTCTACTTTTTATTCCCGTGATAATTTTATTTTTATGTTGGGATGGTGGGTGCTTATTAGGCTTTGATTTGTTTTGTTTATTTTATTTTATTTTTTCTAAAAAAATTTTAAATGTAACAAATAAAGAAAAAAAAATAGGAATTTATGAGAAATTTTTATAAATTTTTGAAGTTAAAAAATATACACTTCAAAATTTAAAAAAAAAGAAAACCTAACTTTAGTGTATGTTTAATGCTTGAATTCAGACCTAGTTGAGATCACCTGCCGCATGGTGCGCTATGGTTCTAATGACGTTTTACTGGCAACAGCTGCATCAAAGGAGCTGCCTTAGAGTGAACAGAATTTTCATTCTTAGACTATGGTACCGGTCTGTGGACGCACCTGACACGTCAAAGCTCGCCTGGCTGCATTACGATAAATAACAATTTAACGTAAAAAAAAATTAGTTGGTATTGCAATGATAAAATTTATTTTATGTCTGTAAAATTTGAATAAAAATGTAAATAAATTAATGAAAACCAGTGATTGTGTAATTTATTTATTTATTTATTTAGTTAGTTAGTTAGTTATTAGAGATTAAAAGTAACCACAAACAACCACAAATTCAATCTGAAATCGAAAAGTTTATTTGAACAAATGAATATACAGAAATTGAATAAAACTAATAATATTAATAATTAGAATAATTAAACAGAGTAGTTTAAAGGTTTGCAACATTGGTTCTATTTGGACTTTTGGCAGGTATTAAATTCAGAGTTGATAGCATATTTCAAGAGGAAGGCGTTTAAAAACAGTTCATTTGTATAAGTGTTGTTAAAGATGTCTGCCATAGCATAACCCCTGGCTGCTAATTTCAGGTAATGTAGACAGTGATGACCGCAGGTGTCAGATATCTGATGTTGCACTATTCTCGTGTTGTAGATCCATTTTCCACGTGCATAAACATGAACGGTTGGAATTGCGGTTGAGGAAACATTCCGAAAGAATCAAAGATGTATGCTTTTTTGTTGGATGGTATAAAAAAAGCCACCTAGTGTGAACCTGGATTACTGGAATCATCCGTATTAGGAATGAGTAAAGATGGGTGAACAGGTTTGATTTGTAGTAGCAAATCCGCCGAGATAACACCTCTTGCCATAGTACACATGAATGGAACTCTCTCGAGGCCCTCCACAGCTCTTGCGTATCCATCAATATTAATTCGTGAAATTGAAGCTCACGTCTCTGCCTTTATTGATTTCCAGCAGATTCTGATAATAACAATAAGCAATAAGGTTCACCGAATTGGCTAAAGTTTCGGAAAACTGAACTTCGACGCTTAACGTACCGTTACATAAAAGGTTATATCTATCTGTATAATAATTCCTGTCCCCCGAAAGATCAAAGGCCAGAAATGTGTAACTGGAACCGTAATTGAACTGGCTGATGTCTACATCTCTGTCTTCTTTCCAAATCCCAAGTGCTTTCATGGAATGAACAAACTCTCTCAGGTATGCCCCAGAGGAAAAATTCAGCATCAGAGGGTTTAGAGGAATTACATGAGTATCCAATGAGAGGGAGAAGAAAGATAGATTGAAATGTTGAAAGTTGAATGGGTTCGAAGTAAAAAAAATCATTCTGGGCTTCACTCGTTGTAAATGCAAAAATCAACCGGGAAGGAATCTGGCCTGTAATTAAGTTCTGTATGACGTGATTTCTAGTTCCAGTAGCAATACTCACTGACCTCATTTCAACTCGTCCAGTAGGGTAAAACGTGTTATTGGCTTTCAGAGTCTTTGCATGCGCGAATAGTGTAGCTGTGTTAATTTTAACTCTCTCATCTTCAGCGTTGCTTTTTGGATTGTAATCTGGTAATTTGGATTAGCTACATCACACATCAGAGCAAAGGAGGGTTTAGCAGCAAAGTCTGTAGCTCCTTCTGTAAAGTCTCAGATGAAAATCAATAGAGTTTAGCAGCAATCGATACTGACGAAAGACGTCTAAATGGAGGGGACCTTCCATGTAGTAAACCCAGTTTTGTGCGAGTTTTTTATGTAACTTAAATCCGTTTTTTGTATCATCGGGAGTGTCCATTTTACCGCTCATGTCTTTACAATACCCAGCTGTTGTGAGGACCATTCTGATTTTGTTTAGAATTCTGACCATCGTTCAAAAGAGTTTCAAAATAAGCTCTGTATGGATATAAGTTATTACTATGACTAACTAAGTTATCACCCAGAAAGCATTCGACTCGTGAGGATAGCGAATGTAAGAAAAGGGTCACAGGACCTGTTTTGTAACCAGCTGGGAGCTGTCCATCTCCGTGGTTGATAACGACTTCTACGCTTACTGTAGTTTGATCGAGCTCCATGTAAAAATCTGCCAAACCAGGTACGTAGAATTCAATAGGTCCATCCTGGCTGATGATGGCTGTTGGTTGGTATCCTGTTATGTGTCGTTTTTACTGTTGACGACTCGTGTGGGGAATAGAAAAAATATCAAGACCACTCTTGTGTATCATTGATGCCATGATTACGTATGTTTTAGGCGAAAACTGATGTTAAAGGTCGTAAGTTTAAAATTGGCTTGGAACGTAATTTTTGTAGGTCTTTTTGTTGACCTCTTCTGCTACTTCCTCTTCTGCTTTTGTTTCTTCTGTGTGTTTTTCAACTTTTTTAAACGCTGCACTCAGCCTCTTCATTTGTATTCACTCGTTAGAAAGGAGTCCCAAGCTGTATGCAAGGACGACCCATGCATAGCGCGAGAAAACATCGATGCAAGTAAGTAGAAATTTATATCAGTCGTTCTGTTTTGACAGACTGGTTAGTGGCCAAGTCCACTTGAAATTGCTCAAATGGAGCAATTGGAAACCTGATCAAAAAGTAATCAAATAGGAACCTCAAAATCAATGGTAAATAAAACCACACCCAAAAGACCAAAAATGACCAAACCCAAAAAAAGGACCACACCCAAAAAGGACCCCACCCAAAAACAGGACTATACCCAAAAATAACCACAGCCAAAACAAGGGCCAACACCTAAAACAAGTACCACACCAAAAAAGCCAACACCCAAAACAAGGAACACTAACCAAAACAAGGACCACACCCAAAAGGACTAACCCCAAAAAACCACACCAGAGGGCCTGAGTAAGACCAAAAAAGGTAATGCCATAGAAAAGCAGAGACACACCCTGCCAAATAGCCTCGGGATACAAATAAGCCCCTGTAATCCTGGGGGACCCTGAGTGCATTACAGAGCAGGCTGAGAACAAAAGAAAAAGTGTCGGCATCCTTTGATCTTTTGAAAAAACACCCACTCCACACTCCATTGCAGCCCCAACGTGGAATATTCCTGCTAGCAAGAGCATGAGCACTCATTCTGAATATGGGCGTTAGCATTGAAAGTTCTCAATGATACTGTAATGGTACAATCAACCACAGAAAATAATCCACACTAGTTTAATACTTAATATTACATTTCATGCTAATGTGTTGTTTTAATAGCTTTTTTTTAATTATAATTCTTTAAATTTAATAACCTTAATAATATTAACTCTAAATGTAATATTAAATTATTAAAAATAAATTAATATTGAAAGGGTAAAAATTAGAGTAAAATTCATGTGTGGATTATTTCCCTTTGGTGACTGTACCTTTAAAGCACGCTATTAAACCAATTTTGACTTCCATTAATTACTCGTTATATTCATTCAAGACACGTTGTTACATGCTATATTTTGGCATTGAAAGTTTCTAATGGTACGATATGGTACTTATAGAATACATACTACTAAACCTGTCCCGGGATCATTAATTACTCGTTATATTCATTTGTGATACTTTGTTACAAGTTGCTTGATATATTACATGCCATATCTTAGCACTGAAAGTTTCTAAAGGTACTGACTGCGTTTAAAAACTGCGTTTTGCGGGGTTTTTACCTACAGCTATTAAATGGTTTTCTTCGATGATCAGTGCTAGAAGTTTTAAACCGAATGCGTCGGGGGCCTCCTCTATCCAAAGCGGTGTTCCTCAGGGGTCCATTTTGGGCCCCCTATTGTTTAATATTTTAATCTCCGATCTCCCACTTGCATTAAGTGAAGAACCTACTGAAGTCCAAATTTACGCGGATGATTTAAAAATCTATTATGCAATTGATAGCTGGAGTGCTTGTGAAGCTCTGTAACACAGCTTTACTATTGTATCCAAATGGGCAGTTAAATACTGTCTGGTGCTCAACGTACGGAAGTCGTTTGTCGTTTCCTTTAATAGGAAAACGATCCCCTTTCTGTTTGAGTATGGTACAGAGGATCGCCCTCTGACAAGAAAGACTGAGATCTAGGTGTACTGTTCTCTGATAACTGTTCCTTTTTAAATCACATTGAAGAACTTAATAGCGACATTTCTCATGGTATTGGCATTCTGAAACGTTTGACTCAATATTTTTTTGATATGTCTATTTTTATCACTTTGTTTAAGGCTTTTGTAATATCTAAGCTTCTTTATTGCGTGTGGATTTGGTACGGTGGCAACAGTCAAGCGCTGGTGTTAGTTCAACACAAATTTACTAGCTTCAAGAATTTTCCGGCAACCAGGTTTAATTCGCATAATTTTTTGCTATCCAAAAATCAAGTGTTTAATATTAATGAGATCATCAGCAGATGTTTGTTCAATAATCTCATTTTTATTTATTTATTTAATCTTTTCCCAGCCAGCTATTTTCTTGAGAAAATGATTCTTCTTACAGGGGGATAGAAATTATTTTTTAAAAAATTCAATAACTTATATACTGCTTTAAAATTTTAAATTTGTGATCTTGAATATAATTGCTTTTGACTAGTCATATTTTTGATCGATTAAAAGTAATGGTTTTTTAAACAATACATTAAAATGTATAATAATATTTTCTATTTGAAAAACTTGGTCTTAATCCTTTTTTAAAAAATTACAAATGTAATAATTTCGAATTTGAAAATAGCCAAAATTTAGGGAGAAGTCTTTTCTAAATAAAGCAATAAAATTTTTTTTAATATCTCTATTTGTTTTTTTTTAACGATTTTTTGCTTAACTGAATGTGGAATATTTTTACTTTTTTTCTCCGAAGATATACGTAATTTGTTGTTAAATGGGTCACACCTGCATGACAATAGCTAGAAAATCACATAATAGGATTTTAATCTCTTTCTTTGATAAAGCAATGATGTGGCCTTATCTAACTTCCTTATATTCTGAGAAGGGAGCAATCTCAAATGACGTCATCAAGAAACGATCCCGATAGCAATGGTTTTAATTTTTGTGAAATAACTTATGAATAAAATGTAATTTACGAAAAAAAAATTTAAAACATAAATAAAAGGAATCATTTTAATATAATTCAATCATTAAATGGTTCAATTGTGCCCTGGCATTTTTTAATAAATTTGTAATTTTAGATGTTGCTAAGTTTCTCCATACCAGATACACAAGCTTTCTAAAATTTCGAATATTATTGATTATCAATAAATTTGGGGCATATAATTTATTTGCAGATAATTATAAAGTATTCAAGAATTCAACAAAAGCAGTTTGAAGTTTTTATCGATAATAGAAAATTTCTTATAAGCATTTTTTATAGTCATGATTTCACCCCCCCCCCTCCTTTGACAACACCCTTGGAAAATCATTTTTTTATTATATTTTCTCATTTAATTTTAAAATTTGAAGGTATATACTAGTAGTAATGTGCATCTGAAAAAAAAAAAATTAGCAATTTATCTGTTATAGAATTTCAGTTATATGCACTTAAATTTTGTAATGTGTTATACGGAAGTGACATAGCTACAAGTGGCCTGAGTAGGCCACCTCCGCTGGGAAAAGGTTAAGGAAAGGTTACAAAAATTACAATAGTGCCCAACGAGGCCAGTATGGTGAAAACCGACAAGTTAGGCCAGGCGGGCACATTACAGCAATAAAGTAAATTTAACAAAGGATTAGTAAACTACAAATAATTAATCAAATACAAAACAATAATAAAATGATAAAAGATGAAACGAACAGATATAAATAAAAGATCGATAATTAGGCATAACTAGTAATATAATGATATAAAATTAACTAAACTTAGAAGTAAGTGAGAAATATTGACTAGAAAAACTAAACATTGAAGTAACAAAGGTTTGCATGGGCGGTTCAAACAATAATCTTAACATCTAGGTAAGGAAAGATTCAGATTGAATATACCTAAATACTAAGTGAAAGAGAAATCCTAGTGAAAAATCTTCGTATTTAAAGGAATATACTGAAAACAAAAGTTACACAATATTCTTTGAAAACGAAAATAAGGAACTAGTGAACGAATTTCCAAAGGCAGAAAAGCCCAGCATTTTATACCGACATGTGAGACAGAATGGTTTCGGTAATTAAGCAGAGAGACAGGGGGTCGTATCGCATTTGCTATGTGAGTGTTATAATTATGACTATCAAAGTTACGTCGAATCGTAATAGGGGTCGATAACTGTAATATCAAATTGGAGGCTTTATAAATGAACGAACAAAAAGTAAATTTGATAAATTGTAAGAATACGTAAAGAAGAAAAGTAATGGGACACTGAAGAAGATCGGGAAAGATGTAAAAGGGTCCGGAGAAACCATTTTTGTAATTTTAATATTCTTGTAAGATTAGTAGAAGAAGTAGAACCCCAGAACAATTACCATAACATAAAACAGAATGAATCCAGGAATAATAAAGTAAAAGTAAAATGTTAGCAGGAAGATAATGAAGTCTTGAGATAATACCCTGTTTTTTTATTAAGTTTGATCAACAATTGATCAATATGGGCATCCCAAGACATATCTGGTGACAGTGCAAGACCTAAGTATGTAAAAATTGTGGTAGTTGAAATAGTGGAGTGTCCGTAATAAATTGGTGGAGACGGAGGTATATTACGTTTATTCCGCTGACGGAAAAACATTACCTTTGTTTTATCAATATTAACTAGTAAGTTTTCACTACACCATTCTCTTAGCTTCTCAAGAGCTAAGTTAAGAGCTGAGAGCAAAGAAGTAATATTAGTATGAGATAACAACAGAGAAATATCATCTGCATATAAAATGGGTTTAAGAGTCGTAAAAATAGATGGCAGATCATTCACAAATAAATTAAAAGGCAGGGGTGAAAGAATCGAATCCTGCAGAACCCCGTAATTCCTGGTAAATGTAAACGAGTTTTTCCCGAGATGGGAAAGATAGTACCTACGATTAGATAATAGATCAGAGAGCCAAGAAAGTGGCAAACCACGAATTCCATAAAAAGCATTTAGTTTGTACAGTAACAAATGGATAGGGACTGTACCAAAGGCTTTGGAAAAATCAATAAATATTGAAGTAACATTTTTATTCAATGCAATCTCGAGGAAAGGAATAATGAGAAAAGGAATTCGAGTAGATCGTGGAAAGCACTTTCAACGCTCCGATTTGGAGTAAACCCGTGTTGGCACGGATTAAGAAAATTATGGTCGTAGATAAAGTGAGAAAACCTAATATAAAAAAGCTTTTCAGATATTTTAGAAAATAATGGCAAAGCTATGATCGGACGGTAATTACCATATTGACTGGCATCACCTTTCTTAAAAACGGGAACCACTCGGGAAATTTCAATGCATGGGAATAAACACCAGTACTAATGGAAGAATTAAAAACAATAGCCAGAGGATAAGCAATGGAGTGTTTTGAGGCCAATAATAATGTCTGAGCGAAACCCAAGGGGATCGGGAACATGAGAAGATTTTAGTTGGCCAATAATATCAGAAACCTCTTTTTGGGTAGTTGGGGTAACATAAAGGCTAGAAGAAGAATTGGAAACTTGAAATGAAGAGTTAAAATTTGATAATGAAGGGATATTAAAAGAAGGACGCAAGAGAGCGCTAAGATAATCAGGCAAGGAAGAAGTGACCTTATCCGAATGCGGATAAGGAGAATGAGGAAATCTAGGTCCATGTGATAAATCAGTTAATAAACGCCATTTATTGATTTATTGATTGTAAATTTCACATGATTAGAAAAACGTTTAAACCTGTTGAGCACATTAAGAGAAGGATTTCTACGAAATTTTCTATAATAGGCATTTTTCTTTTTTTTTTATTATTATACACCATAAGACTTGGGCACCAGCTATAAATGGTGACTTTTAATTTTCAGGGCTTGAGAAGGGTGCGTGGTGGATATGTTCTCAGGTGTACTTTTAAATGGAGGACTAACTTACGCGACATTGATCCTGTAACGAAGCTTATTGCGAATTTTATGACAAATGTTTCGGATCATAACTTGAAAGATTTTAAAGATAATCAAGTCGCATTATTCGATCTTAAAGTATAATTTTTAGTCAGCTTATCTTTTTTAGGTCTGTGTCTTGTCATTTGTTTTGTCTTGTCTTTTTGTATGAGTATTTTTTTTTCTTATCTCTGCTTTTGGGTTATTATTAGCTGATGAGACGGGTGTTAAAGTGGAAATTTAGCTAGTAATGAGTCACAAATACTTCGCGTAGAAATTATAAAAAGATTTTATTAATGACAGTAAAAAGAAACTAGAACACAAAACGTGTCCCATGGTTAACAATGGTAGAAGAAAATAAGGAAATTATACACTAACAAAAAAAATATCAATTCAAGTACTCACAGTGTCTCGCATGAGTATTAGTACAATTAAAATAAATAAATTACTCAGTGGAGCAGTAGTACAGCCATGGCATCTCACGGTGCACAGATAACAGCCTAGACGAATGGTTCTACAGATGAAATATTCGGATATGGAGAAAAAATAGCAGAGATTGTACCTTCCGAACGAATAGGCTTCGTGGCCAAACCTAAACATGGGGAGACTGCGTAAAAACGAGCGATGGGTCGAAATAAGCACTAACACCTATGAAACGTGGGTACCATGTCGGCAAACTCGTAATTGCAATACTGGGGGTACAATCTTAAGACTGAAGCAAGGAGAAATAAATACTGGCAAAGTGAGTGCCACCATGGCTGCACAGGAGAAGTGAAGATGATAGAAGCAAGTAAAAGATGGAGAATGTTCTACAAAAACAAAACACAAATTACGCAATAACTTTATCAACAATTAGACAGTATAGCATCTCGCCACAGAGTTAATTAGTTACGAGGGAAAATCGCCACATGGGACAAGAGCTTGCATCAAGCGAGTTTGAAAAAAGAATATTTACAACAACAATGGTCCACACGCTACAACAATGAATTACTTAAATCTAAGTCCAATTATCAATAAAAAATAACATTTGGAATAATAAAAAAAAAATAGGTTAATCTTCACCATCCTGTGATATTTTAAATAGATGTATATTTAAATATTTGGTTATAAATAAAAGACAAGGGTCAACAGTGGCTTAAATAAACAAATAGCGGTTTAATCAAGAAATATACAATCCATAGCATAATCGATTCCCAATAAAAAATTAATCGAAGATTAACATTAAACATGATAAACTCCTTCCCAATAAGTGGAAGGTAAAAAGCCCCCAACAATAAAAGAAAAGAGTCAAGCCAATATTGCTGTCCAAGTAGATCACGGATTTCGTTAGGCTTAATGCCGCATAGTAAGGCTGCTAGGGGATACATAAAGACAGGGTACTTACGGTTACGACGATCTAGACGTGAAGACTTGCGGAGACACATTCTGCATACGTTTTGTAAAGAGGGCTCGATCCACGATGCCTTTCATTCGAAGTACCCGCCTTATATATCCGCCTAGCCTTACCCACAATCCTATGCACGAAGCCCCTCTCCTGATTGGCTGCCTGCCGTTGAGCTTCCTTCGCCCCCTGGTGGGCCGTGTCTGAAACAGTCATAATCCTTCCGGAACGCTTGCTGTTGACTTCGGGCCTCTCATCCTCGTCGATGGGCGTCGATCTACGAAGCACGTGTGAAGGGGGGGTAGGTGCACAAGTTACAACATGTTGTAATTGACGGATGTCACAACTTCCCCCTTCCATGATGATGTCTTGAGCACTCAGTGCGACTCCTTGGACGCTCTCGGTTTGAATCGTCATGGCGTGGCCTCTTTGGAGCTGCTGGTAATCCACTCTGGCTTTGCGGCGAAGGTTATACCGGTTTTGGCCTCCGACATGGTTGTCAACAATTGGTGGGGTCGCAGGTTCGGTTGGTTCTCCCGTGCCAACTTGGGGTTCTCCTCTTGCCTCAGTCGGGAGAAGGATGAAGTGTTCGTCAGCTTCATCTGCTTCATCTATTTCGGGATCGTCTTCCTCATTTCGTTCTGGTCTGGGTGGTGTCCTCGATCTGTAACTAGTTCCCCTGGATCTCATGTTCCCCCATACAGCCTTAAGTCTATCAACATGTACAACCTGTTTCTCACGTAGGCCGGACCCTTGGATTTCATAGTTAACATGACTCAGTTTTCGAGTTATGCGGAATGGCCCCCGGTATTGATGCCCCAGTTTATTTTTTCCTCTGCTTTTAATTAAAAGAAGAACCTTATCTCCCACTTGAAATTCCTTTAGATGCCGCCCCTGATTACGCTTCCCAATTTTTAAGTCTCTTCTTGCGTTGCTCTCTCGATTAGCGAGGTCGCGAGCGAATCTCAGTCTAGTCGATAGTTCGGATTTGTATTTGGTAGGGTCAACGTTTGTCTCCCCTTCCCATGGTGTACGTGGATCAAAGCCATATAGCAGGTAGGACGGAGTATCCCTCGTATTTTCATTGTCCGCGGTCCTAATACTAAAGAGGGCTTCATTGATAAATTCGTCCCATACATGAGGTTTCCCGTCGCATAGGTGCCTAAGCGTTTCAAGAATGCTTTGGTTAGCCCTTTCGACGAGACCGTTACAGTTCGGACGATATGAAGTGGTGCATGTGTGATCGATGCCCAGATCCTCTAACACATTTTTCTTTACTTCAGACGTGAAGTTGGCTCCCCTATCAGATATTAATTCTTTAGGGACACCGTAGCGGCAGATAATTCCTTCAATGAAAGCCCTGGCAACTGTAATGGCCTTCTGGTCTTTTAGGGGAAATGCCTCAGGAAATCGAGACATTACATCAATACACACAAATATGTATTTGTTGCCATTTCCTGTCTCTGACATGGGACCGATGATGTCAACCGCCACTTTATCAAAAGGGTACTCGGCCCTTATTCCTTGTTGAAAAGGAGCCGGTCCTTTCTTTAGTTTGCATTTCTGGCATGTCTGACATGCAAGAATGTACATGTCGACATCCTTTCCTAGCGATGGCCAAAAGTAGTGTCTTTTGAGTTCATTTATGGTTTTTGTTATGCCTTTATGACCTGCTAATTTATTGTTATGGGCCATTTCTATGACACGAATTTTCATGTCTTCACCAACGCACACCTTGCCCACACCCCGATCTCTTTCCCTCTCTCTCTTAGACTGTCTCTTGGGGAAATATTTCAGAATACCATTCTTTAATATAAATTCACCATATTCCCTAAATTTCTTGGGTGTTTGGTTATTTCTAGTTAGTGAATTGTAAATTTCACTAAACATGGGATCGATAATTTGGGAGGACCTTATGTCTTCTATCCAATTATCATTAACTACCTTAACGATCCCATTACACTCCCTCACTCCTTCACAGGGCGGGAGAGGAAGTCAGCAACGACATTCTTTTCCCCTTTGATATGTGAGATCTGGATATCGAACTCCTGGATCTCCAACGACCAGCGTAAAAGGCGCTGATTCATGGCCCCAATGTTCGCTAAGAAAGAGAGAGGCTTGTGATCGGAGAGTAGGTGAATCGGAAAACCCAATACCATGGGTCTAAATTGCCTGAGAGCCTGCACCATAGCCAGCAATTCCTTTTCAATTACTGAATTGAGCTTTATTCAGTTTGGCGCTGAAGAACGCTATAGGGCGAATGCCCTGGTCAGTCTGCTGTTGAAGTACGGCACCAATGGCCTCTGCCGACGCATCCGTGTAAAGCAGGAAGGGCTTAGTGTAGTCTGGCGGGGTAAGAACGGGAGGGTGCATAATGGCTGATATTAACGATTCAAATGCTTCCTGGCACTCACTAGACCACACGAATCTAGCACCTTTCTTAGTTAGGTTAGTTAGGGGGGTTATTATTTTAGACATGTTCTCGATAAACGGCCTGTAAAAGTTGGCCGCGCCAATGAAAGAATGTACCTGTTTTACCGTTCTCGGGGTTTCAAGTTCAGCAATGGCACTGACATTCCCGGGGTCAGGGGTCAGGCCTTCTCGAGATATAACGTGACCGAGATATAGGACCTTAGTCATCATTATTTTACACTTCGACGGCTTCATGATGACATTGTGCGACTTAAAAATCTCTAGTATCCATTTTAGGATCTCTAGATGCTCCTCAGCAGTCTTAGTAAAGACAAGCACATCGTCCTGGAATACATGCACGCTTTGATAGAGTTTTTCGTAAAAGAGATCCGTCATGTATGACTGGAATGTGTGTGCTGATTTTTTTGCGCCCTGAGGCATACGTGTCAACTGATACTTGCCCCAGGGTGTCTGAAATGCAAAGCATTTCCGAAGTTCAGGGGCTATGGGCAGCTGATAATATCCAGAATTCAGATCTAGTACGCTAAAAAATTTAAATTCATGTAAATTGTTTAAGATGTCGTGAATTCTGGGCATTGGATAATCTAGGGCAGTGGTGACATTATTTACTTTACGAAGGTCAAGTGTGATTCTTATGTCACCGTTGGTTTTTTGGACGATATGAATGGGGGAGTTCCAGCGAGATCGACTGGGCTCGATAATCCCTGCTTGCAAATACGAGTCCACTTTGGTTTTTAGTGCGTCGAAATGGATTTTGGGAATGGGATATTGCCGGACAAATATCGGATGCGATTGATCGATGTCGAATTTTACCACGACGTTATTTACCCCAGATAACATCTCTATCTCCTCGGCAAAGTTTCCCGTATACTTTTCAAGCAATTCGCTTAACTGTGTTTGAATCTCCCTATCAAGATCCCCTTTCTCAATACGATCAATAACCGTATTTTGAGCGAGAACAATCTCCTCTGTTTTCAAGTCTCTAAACTTAAATTCAGCTTTGGTGATAAAATCATTTCCAATGATCCCTTTATATTTCCTGTCTCTAAAGTCATGGACTAGGAAGCGTCGGTTTCTGAAGTGAGATTTACCTATATACACATCAGCTGTAATGACTTGGTTGATAGAACTAGAATTATTAATGCCTGATAAAATTATATTTTCAGGGGTGATGGTTACTTTGTCACCTAACTGCCGGACAACTTCGTTATGGATAAGAGAAATCTCGCTCCCAGTATCAATAATCATGGGGATAGCCATTTCCCCTATTTTAATATCTAAGTAGAAGAGGTCATTGTTCCCACGTCTAGCTAAGACTTCATTAGAGATTGTGTATGTGGACCGAGTTGTGGCTGCCTGCTCGTTCCTTTCTAGTTGTAAAGGACAATCTCGGAACAAATGATTTTGACCGTTGCATTTCCAGCAACTCTTACCTTTAGCAGGCCCAACGGCCTTGCGTGGTGGTCCCCTTCTTCTCTCCAGCGCGGCAATCTGCTTCTGCATGATTTCCATTTTTCTTGAATGCGCAGCCAGCTGATCATGATAATCGGTCAAACGTGCCTCCATCATAGATGTGAGATTCGCAGACATTTGCTTGAATTCTGACCGGACATCAGCTCGAATGGCCTTGGCATTGTTACTGCATGCCTGCGCCTGTTTAGACACACCTAAACTTTCTGCTTCGGCTGCTAACTTTACAGCACTATCGAAAGAATCTGGCTCTTTCATCATGAGAATCATTCTCAGCTCTGGGCGCACTGTGTTTTTCAGTTTCCGGAGAAGCGTGTGATCCCTACGATCATTGAAAGTAACATCCGCCTTCGCCATATGACGGAACAGGAGACGCAGCCTGTTTGCGTATAGCCGGACATTTTCTCCGACCCTTTGCTTAGCCTGATAGAAATCAAGTTCTGCATATTCTAAATTATCATCTTTCTGAAATAGCTCTAATAGTAAACGCTTTACCTCATCATAACTGGTAAATTCGGATAGTATATGTTCGTTATAAGCATCTGCGGCTTTACTTTTTATCTTGGACCGGACAACACCTAAAAGGATGGATTCCGTCCACCCTGCTAATTGCGCGATCGCAACCACGGAGTCAAAAAACTCTTTTGCGGAGATAGAACCTTTGTCTCCAGAAAAAGTGGGGATAAGATTAGTAAAGCCCACAAGAGAATCACTTTTAACGACTGATTGAGCTTCACCGCCATCGCCACTAGACGTATTTAGTTCGGGCGCCATTGTGATATTTTAAATAGATGTATATTTAAATATTTGGTTATAAATAAAAGACAAGGGTCAACAGTGGCTTAAATAAACAAATAGCGGTTTAATATAAGAAATATACAATCCATAGCATAATCGATTCCCAATAAAAAATTAATCGAAGATTAACATTAAACATTATAAACTCCTTCCCAATAAGTGGAAGGTAAAAAGCCCCCAACAATAAAAGAGTCAGGCTAATATTGCTGTCCAAGTAGGTCACGGATTTCGTTAGGCTTAATGCCGCATAGTAAGGCTGTTAGGGGATACATAGAGACAGGGTACTTACGGTTACGACGATCTAGACGTGAAGACTTGCGGAGACATATACTGCATACGTTTTGTAAAGAGGGCTCGATCCACGATGCCTTTCATTCGAAGTACCCGCCTTATATATCCACCTAGCCTTACCCACAATCCTATGCACGAAGCCCCTCTCCTGATTGGCTGCCTGCCGTTGAGCTTCCTTCGCCCCCTGGTGGGCCGTGTCTGAAACAGTCATAATCCTTCCGGAACGCTTGCTGTTGACTTCGGGCCTCTCATCCTCGTCGATGGGCGTCGATCTACGAAGCACGTGTGAAGGGGGGTAGGTGCACAAGTTACAACATGTTGTAATTGACGGATGTCACAATCCGCACAATCGCAAACGCAAGTCTCACTCTCGACCCTGCGGGCCTCGCGGGTCACTGTTTTCCATTACTATGACGTCCCTCTCCGGGGGCAAATTACTGATATATACCCCAACCTATCTGGTTCCCCCCCCCCCCCCCGGCCAGTTACAGGAATCGCGACAATTCAGTTTGCGGAATCAGTCATCGTGCAATGTGCAGATAGTGAAGATTATTCAAAAAATATTATCATCCACCACGAGATTTAATGAAAAAAAGCAATAGTTTCTTCATTAGCCATAAATTACGATTTCCCGAACAAATCCCCCTGTAATTAGCTTGGGTGCAGAGTAAAAAAAAATTCCTGAAGCATTTAGTCTGGTGAGATCTTTGCATTTACTGATCTTACTTGTTTGATATAAAAAAGCAAAAATAATTAAGTTGCAGTGAATGAATAAATCGTGCATACAATATTGTACAACTTAAGTAAGTCATGTACACACACCAACCTACAAAAAAGTACGTTTATTAGTTTGCTGGTATACCTTAGAAAATGAATAGTCACGTGACTGTTAAACTGAGCTCAGTAACATATTAGAGTAATATGCAGATTATTACAAACTAGTCATAACAATATTTAAAATTGTCAATAGAGTTAGAAATGCCATGCCGAAACTTTTCAGTCATTAAGTAAGCATTACAAAAAAAGATTGTACTAGAAAAGATATATCTGGGCGTTTGGAACCTCTTTTATCCTGCCTAATGTAATGCGCACAAAAGAACTAACAAGTTCGGCTATATATAAAAAACTATACATATACAGTGGTCGCCACTTAATATGGCCACCTCGGGACCATGATTAAGTGGCCACATTAATCGGTGACTGTTTCAAGCGAGGTTACCAAAAGCACTTAGTTTTATACCCAACAAGTCGAGGATGTGTTTTTACTTACATATAGAAAGTTTGTTTGCTTAAATAATCATTTATACACATACAGCATCTTGTCAAAATAGTATATTTAAAATATTGTCTACTGTCTGTTTGAGACCTTGGCTGCATTAGTGAAGTTGTGTTGGGTAGAAGCCGTATGATTTCTATGCAGGATAGGTCATCAGGAACAATCGTGTAATTTCATATGCTATATTCGGGCGTGTACATGTCATTACGTACATTAATAATCCCAAAAGAAATTGGTAAACAGTTGGCTCGGCTGGTTGCGAGTTTTCTGCTTCATCCAAATTTACGTGTGGGTTGAGAGTGCTCCTGGGCTTGACATTCTGCAGCTGGTGCTTTTGGATGACTTGCGGGATTTAGTGGTCTGAGACAACTGTATGGAGTTACCATCATGGCTCACTCTCATGCCCAGAAGGTAACGAACATCTCCGAGGTCCACCAACTCAATATTACGTCGAATAATATCCACTAGGGAAGTTAGGCATTGAACATCATTAGTGGCAGCGACGATGTCATCCATATACATGGCAAGGAGGATTGAACATCTATCGTCGTTGTAGATGAAGAGACTATCATCTGCTCATGAAGGCGTGATGTCCAGGCAAAGGAGGAGTTGACACAATTACATGTACCAACATCTGCCACTTTGCTTTAGTCCATACAGAGACATGCGAAGTTTGCACACTTCGTCTGCACGGACTGCTAGTCCTTCGGGTGGCATCACGTATATAGTATGGTCGATAGGTGCATGCAAATATGCACATTTCACATCATATTGATGCAATGACATGCCTGTGTTGAATGCCACTGTGAAGAGTAGTCGTAATGATTCCATTCTAATTACAGGTGAAAACGTCATTTCGTATTGGCTGCCATATACCTGTGATGAGCTGATTGCGACCAACCTTGCCTTGAAAGGGGAGACGGATCCATCAGTGTTGCACTTTAAGCGATATACCCATTTGGTCTTTAGGATTTTCGTATTGGGGGACTTAGGAACCAAATCCCAAACTTGGTGGAGATAAAGTGAATCTAACTCGCTCTTCATTGCCTCTTCCCATTGACGATGTGGTGAGGAGATTGCTTGCTCGTATGAAAGAGGAGTTGTTAAAGGAACGTCCTCGGGCCCTGCAAGGTTTACGTTAGGAGGGTGCAAAATAGCTCGTTGTTTTTCCGCCTTCTCTTTAAGTCTTTGGAATCTTTGCAACTCAAAAGGAGGGGAAGACTCAGCCGATGAGGGTAAACAACAAGGGTGATCTCTCTGTTGAGGTTTTTCCAAAGATGGCACAGGTGAAGCTGGAGGAGTAGAGTTTAACGTGTCATTCACTTGGGAAGGTGACTGTTAACAGTCTCCTCAAGGGCCGAAATGGAAATGGGTGAGAACTGTCCGTCAACGAGTTCTGTATCATCACTTTTGGGGACCTCCAACGGGGGAGAATCATAAGGAAGTTGTGACATTGAGGGAATTGTGAACAGCGGTTCGTGAGACGCAGTCATTTCAGGGAATGTATCAAGAAAGAAACGCACAGATCGAGCATGTAGCAACTTGGATTCCTCAAGTGAATAGACGAGATATCCTGGGGACGATGCTGAGTATCTCATAAAGATCCCACGCTTCACTTGTGCTAGGATCGTGGTGATTTGGGAATAAAACAATACACAAGACTCCCTAATGGTGCTCGATGTTTGAAGGTGGGACTTATTTCAGACCATAACTCTTCCAGCGAAAGCATTAGTCCTGTTTTTGGTAAAGAGTTCAAGTTATATGCTGCCACTGCCACTGCAAGATCCCAATACTGGTGGGAAACGTTGGAAAACGCATGCACGACTCTTATTCCATCACAGATAGAGCGAACCACCCTTTCTGCAATGCCATTTGACTGGGGGTTCTCAGGTATGGTAAATTGTTGCATTATCCCCTCTGTAGCACAAAATTCAGGTAACTGGTGGATTCCGTGCAAAGAAGAAAAATGAATAAATTACTCAGTGGAGCAATAGTAGAGCTGTGGCGTCTCGCGATGCACAGTTAACAGCCTAGATGCATGGTTCTACAGACGAAATATTCGGATGTGGAGAAAAAATAGCAGAGGTTGTACCTTCCAAACGAATAGGCTTCGTAGCCAAGCCTAAACATGGGGAGACTGCGTAAAAACGAGCGATGGGTCGAAATAAGCACTGACACACATGAAACGTGGGGGCCACGTTTGGCAAACTCGTAATTGCAATACCAGAGAAACAAATACTGGCAAAGTGAGTGGCCACCATGGCTGCACAGGAGAAGTGAAGGTGGCAGAAGCAAGGAAAAGATGGAAAATGTTCTAGAAAAAAAGAATACAAATTGCACAATAACTTTATCAACAATTAGACATAATAGCATCCCGCAACCGAGTTAATTAGTTGTGAGGGAAAATCGCCACACTGGACAAGAGCTCGCATCACACAAGTTCGAAAAAAGAATATTTACAACAACAATGGTCCACACAGCACAACAATGAATTACTTAAATCTAAGTACAAATTATCAATAAAAATAACATTTGAAATAATAAAAAAATATTACCATCCACCACAAGATTTAATGACAAAAAGCAATAGTTTCTTCATTAGCCATAAATAGCAATTTCCCGAACATTAGCTGAAGTTTATAGTTTGAGTTTTCTTTTTTTCTCTTTCTTTCTTTTTTTTTCCTTTTTTGTTATTTATTATTATTACTTAGATTTACGTTTGCTTTTTTCTGTATTTTGTTCTTAATTTGTGGTCACACGTTATTCATTAACCCCGTTTTGTGCAGTTGCCTGTTGGGGGGAAACATGGGGCCTTACCCTCTGGTGTATCCGGTGGGTTTTCACCCCTGTTGTTGTCACAATTATTATTATTAATTATTATTATAATCCTTGTGTTTATTTAATTTTGTGCTGTCCTTGTAATATTAATGTTGCTATTCGTTTTAGATTTATGATTTCTTTACTAATTTTGAAGAATTTGGAGATAGTATAAAACAACACAAAAAAATCACATCTTTCCCTTATACTTAATTCTCTAAAGCGTCCATCCGTCTGTCTGCTGTCACGCTCCCTCTTTGTACTTAATTCCTTTCATAACTCAGAAAATACTCAAGGAATCTCCACGAAATCTTCCATGTACGTAGTTAGTGTTGTTGTGCTTCAGTAGGGTACTTTTTATCTCGTGTTTATATCAATTTTTTAAGTTATTCTTTTTCTTCGAAAAGTTGAATTGTTTTCAAAGGATGTCACTAGTTGGCGATACTGTCTTACCGAAGAGTTGAATAAACTTTTTGTTTTTAAAGTATGTCACTAGATGGCGAGGCCAGACAGCGCACTTAAGTTGTACAAGTGTTAAATTACATTACTAGCCAAATTCAAGCGAGAGAGGGCATGAAATCGATTTTGCCATGAATACAGCAATCCAATTGTTGACTACAACAACAGAAATTGCGCGTTATTTGACATATTAATATTATTTTATTAACTAATTTCGTTTATAGAAGCAAAATGAAAGACAGACCCAGAAACCTGCCACATACTTGAAATGGGAAGGTCCGAAAGTGAGCAAAACACATGGCTAAACATGAGGGTACCTGATTAATAACTCTTTCACAGTCCGATCATGGAATGATTAGTTTATTTGAAGTATTTTATAATATTTCGATCATGGTTTCATTTTCAATTTCGTTTCGTATGTATTTTCGATTTATGATGAAAGTGATTCCCGATCCTTTTTCGTGGAAACTTTGAGGAATGGTTTTGAATTAATTACTCCTCGGACCTAAAATCGTCAAAAACAAAGAAGCTACACAGGTAACAACATCACGGCTCCCTCCTGCCCAGAACTGCCATGACTTCAATTGGCTTCATTTTGGTGGCTTCAATTGGCTTCATTTTGTTAACAATTGGAACAAATAGCTCGAGCAATGCCCAACGGGCATATCAGAAAAAGAATGTTTCATTTTATTCAATTTTTCCAAAATTTTAAGGTCACAGCTTGCTTCTCTCATGGTCAGTTATACGTTGTTTGCTCCCGCGTGTCCAGCTGTTGAAATCTACATGTTTTTGCGCCACAGGGGGGAGACATACAACGTTGTTTGCTGAAATGGACTTGAATGCACAACTACTTTACAATCCATGCCCAGCTTGCCTGTGTAGCTGATTCATTTATCTTATCATTTTTTTTTCATTATTTACTTTTGTACATATAATTTAATTTTCTTTTGTTCCCAGTTCATTGTTAAATCATTTTTGGTTTAAAATGATTATGAAAAGTTTGGAGACGGCTTTCTAGACTGTTTTTCATCTTCTTGCATTTCGTTCAGACTTTGTTAATCGTAGTTCAATTTTTAACATAACAAACAATCGTTAAAAAACTACTCAACGATTATAAAATTATAAAATTACAAAGATCACAACTGATTTTGTGAGAGGTCAATCTTTGCAATAAAAACTGACACTGTCAATATGAACAATCGCATTCAGGACATGATTCCAGGCTCTGTGACTGGATAAAAACAACTTTATTGAAACAGTTTCATGTTGAAGCGGGATGTTCTTGGGGCTGTAAATACTTCCTTAACTCTCTCAATCTATCTATTAAACATCTAGACAGAAATAATTCATTACTCATAGCCTTTCTTTGATATGCTAAAAAGTTCAGGATCCAATGTCGAATTTTCCTGGCCAAGCCCAATAGTACCTGAAATTCCAGTACGAGCATTTTAAAGAATTCTTTCGTTTTTCTAAAGTTAATATTTACTGTATTAATTGTAAGGAATTTTCATGTGTTCATACATATATTCAAATTCCGATATTGCAAAATTTCATCAAACAAACAGTCCCAGCATCGCCAGGCATATCAGCTAGTGTTTGTGTAATTTTAATGTTCTATCTCCAACCGGAAGTTCATCATTTTTAGCAATAAAACAAGAAAAATATAACAATCACGCTGTTGCTAGATAACTTGTGGTGCAGACTATCAAGAACAGCAGTTTTTTCGCCACAGAATTCCTATTTTTCCTAGAAAAAAGTATTTAAAATTTGTAAGTGCAATTTCATCGTTTCATAAATTCTGCACATAGAACACTCCAATTCTCAGCCAACGTGTTGTTGTTACATTATTATTATTATTATTAACAGTTTATTCCCATTTATAAATAAATTCCTGAAAATTAAATATATAATTCTTGGAGAATTTATGAGCCTTTTGTTTATATCTAGCAAACAAATATTGCTTATTTGACATAACATTATTGAGCATTGTCAATATTGTTTTTAGTTTTGTCATCAATTCAAAGCACGGTCTATAGATATTCATGGTCATCGAGCTCCATTGTTAAAATGAAGCTAAAGTTTCTAGCTCCCAATAGGGCGGGAACTCTATTGAAAAGTGGCGCTGGATGTACAATCGGCCCAAAAACGCCTGCAGCGCCGCCCTATCGACAGACAGAAAAACCTCTATTTTCTTTCATTTTCAGTTTCAATGAAAAACCTCTATCGCAGGTCACGGTCCACCCTGGTCCGATCTATGCGGCACCTGGCGCGATCTGTTTCCTTAGCTTCTCGAAACAATGGAAAATGGCCAAAGCTCGATGACCATGAATATCTATAGACCGTATTTCAAAGAAAATACATATAATTAGCGAATTATTGGGGCCAGTTCATTGTTGAGTTAATTAATTGTTGCCACACACAGAGATACAAAAAAATGTTTTTTAATTATATCCCATCAAAAACATTTCATGTAAAAAATGAGGCCTAGTGTCGCGACTCGTTAGCCGTAAAAAGTTGTGAGATCTCATGTAGGGCCAAGTCTAGTGCTCTTATTAATTGACAATTTCATTTACAAAGCACTCCAAATCATTACATCTTTAGTTAAAGAACATTTTGTGACTTGGCAATTACGCAGCACGAGAATGTGACGGCTGTTGCTTACATTTTAATATTCACGTTTATTATTAAAACATTACATAAAATAATATTTATATGGGAACTGAACGTATATGTATTTATTGCGTGGAATTAAATTTAACTTTTTTTACATAGCATTGTAAAGTTGTAAGATGTGATAATTTCCCTGTGATTCGAATGAATTGTTTTGGGCAAATCTGGGTGGTACTGCATCTAAGTCGATTATATTCAGTTATGGCTGACCCTTGACCTTTGACACTATAATCGTCAATATTAATTAGATGCAGTCTGCTCAGACTTGTTAATCTTGAGTGCGCTACGTAAGCTTCACTAGACTCTTATGCTTTGACACTACTGTAATCAGGAATAATAATTTTTTTACCTAACAGCATCTGATGCTGTCATTTTAATATTCACGTTTATTAATAAAGGATTGTATTAATATATATGGGAATTGGGCTGCGTAATTGCCAAGTCACAAAATGTTCTTTAACTAAAGATGTAATGATTTGGAGTGCTCTGTAAATGAAAGTGTCAGTTAATAAGAGCACTAGACTTGGCCCTACATGAGATCTCACAACTTTTTACGGCTAATGAGTCGCGAGACTTGGCTACATTTTTTACATGAAATGTTTTTGATGGGATTTCACTTCTTTTTGTAAGTGGTCCTCCATTCCCTGACATCCTTTTTTTGATATCAGCCCCCGGTTTTCGCATAGCCCACTCCCTGTCCTTATTGGCCCTTCTCGGTGCTTCGAATGATTTATTTTTGGCAAATCTGTGTGGTACGTCCATTTGAATCGATTATCCTCGTTATGGCAGACTCTTGAACTTTGATACTACTGTAATAATCAATATTAATTAGATGCAAGCTGCTCAAGCGTTTTATTCTTAATAATGCTAAATAAGAACAACAGGAAACCACTATTCCACATCAGATGTTTATTACAACGTATGCGCATTTCGGCAGCCAAGCTGCCTTCCTCAGCGTATACAAGAACTTGATCAGACCAGAGAAGTTCTTGTAT
>JAHWFO010038427.1:358794-379171 GCA_023313115.1 Rhysida immarginata | reverse complement strand
AAACTAAAGGGAAACGTATTTCACATAACATGCCTGGAAATCACAAAGAATTTTTAGCGTGGCTTAGTGCGAACGTTTATCCCATCAGATGCCGACTTAGATGACATCCAATGCAGCCAATGTCATGTTTGAGTTATGTGGTAACCATTGTGTACGCTTTTCGGCGAAAAAATAAAACACTTTAATGAGCCGAAAACCCATCAGACAAATTGGATAGTATTTTTTTTTATTTGGTTTAGCGTGGCTTAGTGCGAACATTTTATCGCATCAGATGACGACTTAGATGACACCCAACGCGGCCAATGTCGTGTTTGAGTTACGTGGAAACCATTGCGTATGCGCTTTCGCGAAAAATAAAACACTTTTAATCAGACGAAAACCAGTCAAACAAATTGGACGGCTTTTTTATTTGTTTTACCATGGGTTAGTGCAAACGTTTATCATATCAGATGCTGGCTTAGATGCCATCCAACGCGGCTAGTGTAATACTTGAACAACGCGGTAACCATTGCGTACTCATTTCTCGAAAAAGAAACACTTTAATGAGGTGAAAAAATCAGTGGAACTAAAGGTAGGGCAACTCGTATGAACCAAAAACAAACGTATTTCATACCTGTCAATCATAGGTCAGTCTGGTCACAAAATTCGTAAACAGTTTTTAATGACATCAAAAATTGTAAAAACTACGGTAAAAAAAGAAAAGAAAAGGAAAACGAGTTTTGACCTTAACACTATGTGTATAACAGGTTAAAAAAAAACAAAAAAAACGGGGCTTGACCAAAAAAATGTTGACCCTAGAGTCACAGAGAAACGAACACAGACCATCACTCAACCAGTGAATGCTAACCTGATGTTCTACCCACTGGACTGTTTAGGGCGCACAGTCAAGTAACAGTAAAATGTCATAGTGATATTTTAACCTAAATTTAACTTAAAGCATGTATAGAATAATACCTATATTACACTATCCCTGTACGCCCTAAAAAAGAGTAAACATTGCGTGAGTGGGATAAAATTATTTAAATTACAAACAACAAACGGAACAATCAGAACACAGAAATCATAGACAGTAGAAGAAAATTAAACATACATAGTGAGAAATGGTGTTTATAAAGTTTGCAATGTCAATCCGCTAATTTAGCAGCCCGGGGTTATCAGTAGTCAACTGAAACAATGTGCCAACATAATTTACCAAGAGGCAGAGTTTAATTAGCCGAATAACCCTTGAAACTAAATAAATAAATAAAAATACGTGCAACTGTGACTTGTGTCAAAAGAGAAACGGAATTGTAGCATAAACATTGTATTATTGTATGCGTTGACAAATACCCGAGGAAAAGATGTCATTTAGCATTTGTATTTACGAGATATTAAGGAAGAAGAAACCTTGAAAGAAAAAGAGAGAGAGAGAGAGAGAGAGAGAGAGAGACAGAGACAGAGACAGCTGAAGATAAGGTTAACTGTAACGAATTGAAACAGCGAGAAATGCTGCATTTTTAGCGATCACAGCAAATCATTTCAGACATATATTAGTAATGAGAAACCCGTATAACCTTTTAACTATTGAAAAAACAGAAAAATTTGAAATTTTAAACACACAATTTTAGCTTAAATTCACATAAAAGCAACAACTCACTAAGAGGTAGGGCTTGTCGGCTAACAAAGGAATTTTTAGCCGACAAATTTTAGCCTTGAAAGACAATTTTTCTTTTTTTCAAACAGACTCACGTGGATGGAAACGAAATAATAACAAACAGTAAATTGATGTTAAAGAGATTAAAACAAAATTTCAGTCGAAAGAGTAACAAGGCCCGAAACGAATGCAACTGCATCTAGTGAGATTGGGGTCACCGATGGATAGATAGCACCAATAAACAGATAATAGCGAGCCTGTCATTACATTAACCCTTCTTAGTCAACAAAGCAGTGTGTTGCTAAAAGCAACTTTCGGAGTTCACAGCTGCACGCTGGCATTGTTTGAGTCGGTTCACAATGTGTTTGCCACGCCAAGTGCGGGCAGAAATTAGGAGGAGGGATGTGTAAGCGACTGAGCGACCTGCTTATACAATAGACCTATGAGCCACTAAAACCAAACGAGGAAAGAGAAGACCTCAAACTCTCCCCTATCTTACAATTTTGTTGTCTTGCCTACTAACAAAACAGCCCAAAATAACCAAACAATAGAAAAAGAGTAATGAAGCCTGCTTTAATAAGTAACAATATTGACCTATGCCCCTCAGAATGTGAACTTAGCGAAATTTTCACTTAGACGTTTATTATGCAATGCAGATTAACTTAGAAAATTTAACATTTGCACGAGCCTAAATACATTAAAAGTAAAGTCAGAATTTTGTTTTATTTTATTTTATTTTTTAGCATGTCAGTTAAAATTATAGGGAATAAAAGGCAATCAGTAAATAGTAACTAAAAACTGAAAACCTTTAAACTTTTCATCATCATCATCAATATTATTTGTAATTATTTTTATAAGAAGTCAATACAAAACAGAAAAAACAGAGATATGGAAATGTGGAGATAAATTTTCCAAGGTAACGAATGACTGCGAGAGCTAAGAAATGAACAAGTCCTACCACACATGTGAAACAATAATGCTATTGTATTAAAATTGAAACACTGCATTTTACATTAGCAAAATGCTGCAACCCTACGGACGAGACAAGGATTTTTAGCTTAGATTAGCATGAGCCTTGATTACAGCTGTTGTCACCGCTGTTCACGTCTCAGATACGCTAGGCTTTATACGGCCTGTGGGATAAGAATTACGTACACTTTTATAAATAGGACAGGCTTTAATTTAGTTGGAAAAGCACGAAACGAATGGGGCGAACACCATTGCATCATAAGCAAAACGTATATCGCATACCTGTGCTAGAAAATGCAAGGAATTTTAGCCTGGAATAGCTTGAACACTGACCGTAGTGTCAAACGGTGCTGCTGTACGTCTCGCGAACACGCTAACCCTAGCCCGCCGAATTGTGTGATAACAGGTACGTACGTTTTTTTTTGTTTTGTTAATACGACAGATTTTAATTAGATGAAAAACTCTGAAAGTAATGTGAAAACGTCAATGCCGCAGAAACAAACTTATTTCAAATACCCTGAATTGTCAGATTTTTAGCTGGAATTAGCCTGCGCGTCGAAAGTAGTGACTGACGTGGCTGTACACCGCTATTAGGCCTCGTGCGAACACCTCGACATCAACTGTGTGCAAATATGTTAGCAGGAGAGAATTTAATTCGGGGAAAAAACAAAAACAAAATGATGAAAGAGCAGAGTAACCTAACAAAGTACAGAAAAAACATATCACATATAACTTTGGCTGAAGACACAGTGTTTTTTAGCAAACACGTGAACAATGCAACCATGAACGAACGCATAGAACAACATCGCCCCATCGTTTGTTCCGTGGCCTAGCAGCAACCACCATCCACACTTGAGCACACACAGGCGCTACAACTATCACCTTGCAGCACATCGTAAAAGGGCAGTGAAACGAACATACAGCCCCCATACCTTTAAAAGTAAAAATCAGTGTAATTAGACAGAAAAACAAGTGAGTGCCTACCCCAGAACACGATACTCGCATACGCGAACGTCATCAACTCGTGAATTGTAGAGTGACGCAAAACGAAAGCACAGTCCACGCACAGCCTTTATTAAGTAAAAATTATAAAATTCAAACTGTAAAACAAACCAACAAGCGTGCGACTTTGAGAACTTAACGACTTGTGACGAATGATGTTAAATCATCGCCTCTGACCACAGCCTTAAATTGAATACAGACGTTTTGTACTATAAAGAGTACGAAGCATATCACCTTCGTAGTCTAATAGCATATGTGAACAGAAAAGTTGTATACTGTATGAGAGAGAGAGAGAGAGAGAGATTGAGAGAAAACAATTTTTAGAATACAATTTTAAACAACATTTTGCAAACTTGTATTGGTTATGTAGGAGGAGGGAGAAAGAGAGAGAGGGGGGGTGGGTGACTGAATATCGCGAGGTTGGGGAATCAAATAACACGTTTATCAACCTCTGTGAGCCAAAGTTGTGCAAATTTGTATAGAGAGAGAGAGTCAAGTATGCCTCAGCAACATTGAGAAATGTGAAATTTGTATTTTTATTTAACATTTCAACCAGGTTCAACCCTGAGAAGAAAAAAAAAACAACCCTTCATGCGAGCAAAAGCAATCAGTGAGAGAGGCAAAACAAATTTCAAACAGCCCAGCTTTAAAATAAGCTAAAAACATAGTGAATATGACCCTTTCATCAGGTTGTGTGACTTAGTTGTATTTATTAGCATGTATATGCGAATTCAGACACCTGTCAAACACTGCAACAGGCTGTGGGAGCAAACAAACAACCATTCAAGCGAGACAATGGAATACAATTTTAAAAAATTAATTGAAACTTATAAAACAAACTGAGCCCCTTGAAACAGAAGTAGTTAATTAGAAGAGAGTGTAAAGTAATATGGGAAAAATTTGGTTGTGGTAGAAAACAAAATGATAATTAGTAATTAGGTAAAAACAACTTGAGGTGGCAGTATGTATAACACGCATCACTTTAGTAGGTACCAAACCCTGAGTAACTTAAATTATGAGATAAAAATCACAAAATGCCCCTTTTGCAGTGAAGCCCCAAACCCTGTGCACAACTAAGAATAAGAACTTAATTTTATCATCATCAGCCTTAAGGCATCAGAACATGGCCACAATTACGTGATTAAACAAGGAGACGGCTGCAGTCAGATGAGTGACCACACCCAAAACAAGGACCACCACCCAAAAAATGAACCACACCCGAAAACAGGGACCAACACCCAAAACAGAGGGCCAATGCCCAAAAAAATGAACCACACCCCAAAACAAGGACCACCACCCAAAAAATGAACCACACCCAAAACAAGGGCCAACACCCAAAAAAGGACCAACGCCAAAAAAAAAAAAAAGGACCACACCCAAGACAAGGGCCAACACCCAAAACAAGGACCATTCACGCAAAACAAGGACCACCACCAAAAATAAAGACCACACCTGAAATGACAACACCAAAAATTAGAAAAATGTCAGATTAAAAATTAAAATGAAAAAATAAATTTTAAAAATAATCCTATCAGCTGTGACATCACGGGAAAAACCCATCACGTGACCAAAAAATGGCCGCTTGTGATGTCAGGAAGGGGGTGGGTGGTTACGTGACGCGAATACTGCACGCTGATTGGTTGAATTCGGGTCGCCTACCTCATTATATATGCGACCCGATCAAGTCCTTATCTACTCACGTCAAAGGAGAGCGCAACGCTTTCTTTGGTTGGTCCCTGATCCTGTTCGTTCCATTGGGAATGAGTCAACAGCTGATGCAGTGGACCTAGGAATGCAGGCTCATTAACAGCTCGTGTCAGTGCACGCAACCACTGGGATCTAACGGAGGATCATTTAAAATATTTTGTACAGCATTTCTTGTTGATGTGTTGAAGATTAATGATTATTTTTTTTAATAGGGTTTGTTATTTATTTTAATTGGGGCCCCAGATTTATTGTTGATTAATGAATTGTATCAATATTTATCAGTTCTATTAAAATGGAATTTAAAATCACTACTCGCACCTACTCCTTGATTGCGTAACATCACCCGCGCAAGTCCAAAAACCCGCTCCTGTCGCGTGTGAGGGCTAATGTTATTCAAAGGTTCCGTTTGGCACCCCTTCCCCTCCCACGCACAGGGCACACAGTTTCCAATGTGAGTCATGTTCAGGTCCGAGTGGATGTAATGAATTTTTACGGTTCTTCTTCCAAGCTGGGCAATGGTCCTCAGGGTAACATTCTGGAACGACTGGAGTTCACTCCATCTGCTTCTACATATAGTCACCCACGTAGGCATACCATAGAGGAGGATTGTTCGAATCACTGTCTTGTACAATAGTAATTTATTGTCGATGCGGAGGCAGCTGTTTCTACCCAGGAGAGCTTTAAGACTGTACTTAGCCCTCTTTGCTTTGTTCAGAGCGTAAGTGACGTGACAATTCCAGGAGAGTCTTGAGTCGATGATAACGCCAAGATACTTGTAGTTGTCAACCCATTCGAGTTTCTTATTGAACAGAACCAGGGAATCCGGAGGACACTTAAGCTTTTTGTTGAAATACACGGCTTTACATTTTCCGGCGTTAAGACTCAGTTTCCACCAATTAAACTAGTCTTCGAACTTCTTCAAGGCGTTCTGCAGCCGAATGATAATGTGAGATGGCTGGTGCGCCCATGTCAAGATGGCGGTATCATCAGCATTTAAGATACCATCTATGAAAATGGTCCAATGAAACAGGTACCCCATATCCCACACAGTACCGTAACCTTGGTATCACCAACGACATTGGATGGATCTGTCAAACGAGAGTTCATATCCATCCAATATCTCCTGTTCTGACAGTTTACCTTGTCACTGAACGCATTGTTATGCACAAATGAAGGATCCAGTCGATAGTTTCCAGAGCCCTTGTACAGAACTCCTCACGTATGCCCGAATCATCCTCCTTCTCCTAAAGTTCGACATAATTTGAACATAAGAAGTAACAAAAAGAAGTATTTTTCAGGCATTTCCTCAGCGTCAAACAGAGTCGAGTCACATTATTATGACCACCAGCTAATATCCCAAATAACCGCATGTAGCATAACGGACAGCAGCTTGACGGCGTGGGAGTGAGTCAATAAGATTCTGGTAGGTTTCTAGTAGTAGCTGTTGCCATGCAGACTGTAAAGCATCCGATAGCAGCTGAAGGGTACGCGGTTGTTCCATAGCACGCACATGACGATTGAGGTTATCCCAAAGGTTCTCGATTGGGTTGAGGTCTGGGGAATTAGGGGACCAGGGTAGTGCTTGGAACTTCTGGTCGCGGTACTCAAAGCACCCCCAAACAATTGCAGCCGTATGACACATCGCATTGTCTTGCTGGAACGTGCCATCCCCCTCTGGGAAGACAGTCGCCATGTATGGGTGTACTTGATCTGCAATTATGGATAAATAACTGAATCGGTTGAGAGTGGCTTCCACAGGTATCAGTGGGCCCAGACAATGCCATGAGAACACTTCCCCACACAATGACGCTGCCGCCACCAGCCTGGATTCGTCCAACAATGGTTGCAGGATGCTTGTTGTCGGAGGTTTCTCGCCTCACCCGCCAATGGCCATCACTTCTGTGGAGCAGAAATCGTGACTCATCGGAGAATGCAACTTTTTTCCAGTCAGAAGTGGTCCAGTTTCAGTACTGTTGGGCAAATTGAAGCCGTTTTTGGCGATAAACCTTCGTCAGCATGGGTGCGGTGACCATCCATCTGCTGCGGAGGCCCATACGTAGCAGGGTCCTCTGTACTGTGGTTTTAGAGACATATCTGGTAGCACCCTCGTTGGTTTGAGCAGTAAGTTGGTTCACTGTAACTCTTCGGATGGCCTTCACACACCTTCGCAGCTGACGTTCACCTCTGTCATCAATGGCACATGGTGCTCCACAGTTCCCACACCATTTATTCTGAAAGGTCCCTTTTTCCCAGTCATGGTACACTTTAACTACTGCAGCACGAGAACAGTTCATAAGCTGCGCGGTTTCCAAAATATTGCCACCCTTGTCCCGAAAGCCGATTATCATCCCCTTTTCAAGATCTGATGAATCGCGTTTCTTACCCATTGCAGCAATGAGTGATATGTTTTTAACATAACGAAAACTTACCTTATATAGTCACCTAACTAATTCCCAACATGTGACATAGTTCCTTGTCTGGAAACCCCGAAGACAAACGTAGGGATGGTCATAATAATGGGACTCGACCCAGTAGAAATAATGGTTTGAGATATGGTCAATCTCTTCTTTTCAGATACTTCTTACAGTCTTTGACTTTTGAGGATCAGTCCCGTGCAGTGGAATTCTAAGCAAAGTGTCATTTGCCTCCAAAGCTCCACACGGTCGATTCAACAATACCCTTAGTCCGATGTTGTATAAACGACTTCTTAAACTCTTAGTAGAATTTATATCAGTTGTGTTTGTTTTTCGCTTTTTATGGTGTATGTTGTTAAATAATATTTCAGGATAGCTGTGTTTTTTCCCACGAACTGGATATTTGTTACAATTCCAAGCAAGCAACATTGTAGCACTGTAATCGTTAATCATACCTTAGTCTTTTTTTGCGCACAATATTATAGTGATTATTAGATGATAACGCTTTTTGCAGCTATTGACTATGATATTCCTTACGGTATGTGCTTGAGTAATTTGATGTGGGAATCCAAACTGACATATAGTATAACCTTTTTAGTGTACTTTTTTCGCAAACAGTAACTGTACTGTTAATGAGTTTGACATGACACGACCTGATGATACAGAGTAGGTGAAAGATTCTTGTTAATATGGCTTATGTGACATACTTTGTTACAAATGATGCTACCTCCTCAAGTGGTGACTTGTGAAGAATTGGGGCATCTGTAACCACCGATATCAAATGAAATTTTTTAGCACTTCGAGATTGGTATTCACGTCTTCAAAAGTAATGTTCGACCTTACCAAGTGGCTCGTCAGATGATGTAATGAAGTCCGACGTAGCTTTAAACTTATTGTCTATGAAACGAGATATTGAGACTTGGCTGTATGATATTTTTGTTAGCCGTATCCCGTTGACTTCCCTAATGTGTTACACTAAATCACTCCGTATCCATTCAGAAAAACTTATGGTAAGGAACCATGTAGAAGGATTATAATTTTGTGTCATGCAATTGATGTCATTTCTCGTTTGTTTTTTTTCTTTTTCAAAATTGTTCCGTCTTTTACAATGGACCAAATATTGCAGTCAAATCGCCTTCTAGCTCATCTTTATTGATTAAGCATTTGAAAGTATTGTTCAGCTGTAATATTTTCTTTTCAATTTATGCAATACATTTTATAAATAATACCAGAACCTAATTCACGACTATTAGCATCATTTAATAAGAAAAATAAATATTGTGGATTTAACTGAAACTGAAAATATTTTGACATTAATCTGGTTTTAATAAATACCATGCCTCCAGATTAACAAACGTTTCCAACGAAGTTCATATATCGGAATTGCTATTGTTTCTCACTCTTAACAATTGGCCAACAATGTCGAGATCAATTGCTCCATGCTTGCAAGCAATGTCGTCACCAATTGCATAATAGCCATTCCGTTGCAGGTTAATTGATGTTTGGCAGTGACCTTTAACCATTAACACTTTTATATTCTGAATTTTTTTAATTTTTCCTTTCATTGTACCCTAAACACTATCGTTATGCCAAATTTTAAGTTTCTAGGACTGCGGGAAGTACCTCAGATTTTTGATGATCGGTCACTGAGTCAGTGTCTAATTAAAGAAATTTTCAGTTCTTGTATCTTATGAACTAGAGAAGAAAGAAACGTAATATTTGAAAATTCAGTTTCATTTGCAAAGTACTCTACATATAAAAAAATTCAGGATTCTATGCAAGTCTGGCACAAAGATATGTAGGGTCAAAAATACGCCGAGTTGCTTCCTGTAAAGGATGTTACGGCTGTGCTTGCTCGACTTGGCGAGGGTACTGCCGTGCCCTCCAAATAATTTGCGAAAATAATAAACTACGTATATTTCCATATACAGGGTGAAAATAAATTCCTCTGCCAAACTTGGATAGGTAGTAGGATAGTCTAAACAAACAACTTTTCTTTATACAGGATGATTCAGTCAATTTCTGACCATTTCAGTACTATTATTTATTGACCCATTAATGTTTACAAACTTAGCATTTCAGTATGATATTTTAGGCAGTTCGGAATTTTTATTCCCGTGGAAAAGTCTTGATGATATGCTCAATGTGGCCACTACGAACGTTTTGAACTGCTCGCAGCCGAATGGTGAAATTGTTCATAACTCTATCCAGGATTTCAGCATCCACAAGGGTGCAGCAGTCGACGATGCTTTGTCGCAGCTGGTTTAGGGTTCTTGGTGCTGTAGTGAACACACAGTCTTTAAGGAACCCCCAGGGATAAAAATCACATGGGTTTAGGTCCAAACTCGTAGGGGGCCAAAGAAAGCTGCCCTCGAATCGATCTGGAAACCTGTTTGAAATGACACGATTTCCGAATTTCTGATTGAGAAAGTCTAGCACTTCATTAGTGGTGTGAGGCCTAGCCCCATCCTGTTGAAACCATTGATGTCGAAGCGGTATACGCCTCCTTCGCAGCTCGGGGATGAAGAAGGTTTCCAACATGTTACGGTAAGCCTGTGATGTTACGGTGCCCTCAAAAAAAGAACGGAACAATGATGCCTCTTTTGGAAATCGCAAACCAAGCCATAACCTTTCGTGGATGAAGAGGTGACTTATGGATCTCATGAGGGTGCTGGGAACCCCAAAAATGAACGTTGTGTTTATTAACGTCACCTGACATATGGAAGAAGGCCTCATCTGACACCCACAGGTTGTCCACAATGTCCTGATTGGCTTCCATTTCTGCTCCAAACTCCATCGCAAATTGTTGTTGCTTCTGTCTTCCAGTGCCTGTTAACTCCTGATAAACATGGATCTTATACGGGAACAAGTGTAAATCCTTTCTCAAAATTCGCCACGTCGTGGTATACGACAGCCCTTCTTCAATGGATAGGTGGCGAACAGTTTTTTTGGTACGGGAATCGACCAATCTTGTGCGAACATTTTCGACAACTTCGGCCGTTCGAACACGAGCTTCGCTCCCGCCTTTTTTCTTGCCTTTAACACATCCAGTCGCACGAAATTGCTTGACAAAATCCATGATTGCTTGCCTGCCTGGTGCGTCTCGACACTTATACTCCTTCCGGAACTTTCTTTGCATGGTTACAGGTGATTTTGTCTCGAAATGCCATTTGACAACCTTGCATTTCTCTTCTGTTGATAAAGCGGGCGTCATTTTTCAACAATACGATTTTCATGCAGTGCCGTTGCAGCAATACAAACTCCAACTATTTAGAAATTCGATATGGCGCTCATATTCTTTCACTTGTTTATCCCTAATGCACGTCATTCGAGTGAAATGGTCAGAAATTGACTGAAACACCCTGTACCAGTTTTGCGAGAAAATTTATTTACCAACGCAGAACAGTTACAGAAGAACTCCAAGACACGTGAGAACAGGACGTGTGGAAGAGGAGTTACTGCAACGGTTTGCAGAGGATCCCTCAACAAGCACCCGTGCAGTCGCACATGCTGTGAGGACCAGTCAAGCAATTGACTGGAACGTCATGCACGACAATGGTCAACATCCATACCACGAACAGACTGTGCAGGCTTTGCAACCCAACTACTACCAACTACCTGTGCACTTTTTTGACTGGTATCTTTGAACTTGCTTTGTTTTCTCATGAAACACAGTTTACCAAGCATGGTCTTTTCAACTGCCACAACCGCCATGTGTGGAATGACACAAACACTTTGAACAACTGCTGTAACTGTTCTGTGTTGGTAAATAAATTTTTCTCGAAAAACTACTTAAAGAAAACTTGTTTGTTTCGACTATCCCTGCTACCTCTCCAAGTTTGGCAGTGGAATTAATTTTCACCCTGTATAGAGAGGGATAAGAAATGAAAGGCTCGCTCAGCCAATAAAATGTATGGTTTTGTTTCCCCTACAAGAAAACTAGAATTTCAGGAAGTTTGAGCTTTGCCAACCCAGCTGGCCTTCTCACGCAGCCTGTCAGTGTGTGGGCGATAAAGGCAACAGGCGAAGTGAAAAATGGCCACGATCGTTCAAAGGCCGTGTCCGTCATGTTCGGTTCACACTGGGCCGGTAATATGGCACCCATTGACGCATGCTCACTGCGCCCAAGGACACCTAGAAATTGGTGAAGTCAAGTGACATGGCCGGCAAATATGCCACGTGGACGACAAATATGATATTTGTTCAACTTTTGCCTGTTGCTGCTGTCAGCGAGGTTAGGCTCATCCAATCACGGCTGATTACTGGAGCACGTGATTAAAAGCGTGATGGCGGAGCACAATTTTATTGAGAAATAGAACTAAGAGAATGCACTTTATTTTATAAATGGAAAGATATAAATTGCTATTACCCTTTAGCGTTTTAAATCATTAAGTACATATGTTTTGTTAAATATTATTTGGATAATTTAGTTGAAAATTAGCAAGTTTTTGAACAGAAACGTGAGCATGAACTTGGTTTTTGATACCTTCGATTGGAAATATTGCCGATCAATATTGGCGCCAATCAAATTTAAAACTAGTCTTGATGACTTTTTATAAATACAGAAAAAAATGCACACAGAAGAAATAAAAATAAAACTAGAGTGTTATTTGTATACTCTTTTTTATTATGTTTTAATTATGCTTTCTCAACGACATATAATTACAATTGAACGAATTCTAATGCAAAAAAAATCCCCTCAGCTATAACGAAACAATTCGGAATTCCCAACTGTACCAATTGGCCTTTCAACAGGAATATAACAAATCCTGAATTGCTTCAGATATAACAAATTTCTATGGGGACCATTAAGTGGTTTCAAAGTTTTACTGCAATAACTTAACATCAAAAGGATACAGCCATTATATTTCTCTTTCCTTGCCTGCTTGCCACTTCTCTCATGCAGATCCAGTGGGAACAATTTGTGCAGGCGGCAGAGGAGGCAGGAGGGGTGAAGCAGAAAAAACGCTTCGCCGCTTTACCACCTTGCCAGACCAGTGCGAATGGGGCATAAGTGTATAGGACCCTTTATGCCCCGTTCACACTGGACCAGCAAGGCGGTGAAGCGGCACCTGTTGACGCCTGCGCATTACACCCAAGGCGAAGGCTAGAAATAGGTCAAGTTCAGTGCGCGACAGGCAACAAAATTGAAATCTGTTCAATTTTTCCTCGTTGCCACTGTCAGCAAGTTTAGCTTCATACAATCATGGCCGACTACTGGAGCACGTGATCAAAAAGAGTGATGGCGGAGCACAATTTTATAGTGAAATAGAATAAAGAGAATGAACTTTATTTTGTAAATGTGAAGATATAAATTGCTATTCTCTTCTAGCTTTTTACATCGTTAAATAAACATGTTTGATTAAATTTTATTTGGATAATTCAGTTGGAAATTAGCATGTTTTAGAACAGAAACGAGATCATGAAACTTGGTTTTCAATCGCTTTGATTGGAAATATTGCTGATTGATGTTGGCAACAATCTAGTTTTGATGACTTCTTATAAATGCAGAAAAATATTCTGCTATGGCACACTGAACAAATAAAAATAACAGTAGAGTGTTTTTTGCATTGCTATGTTTTAATTAAGCATTCTCAATGACATGCAGTTGAAATTATTTATAAGAAAACTCTTAATAAAAAAAAAACAACAACAGGGATATGACAAATTCTGAATTGCCACAGATATAACAAATTTCGCATACTACAAATTTATATGGCCTTTATTTTATTTAACATCAAAACGCTGCCGCCATTATACAGGGTGATTATAATTAAAGTTACGATTCCAAAAATCGATAATTTGAAAACTACCCGTCAGAATGACCTGATATTTTAGCAGAAGAACCGTGAGGCAATGGAATTTTGGCGAAAGAAAAAAGTAGTTCTAAAATCTGCCGATAGATGGCGCTGGCAGGGTTCACATTGTCTGGAGATATGCAAATTAATAATACGTGACATGCACACTGCAGACATAGCTGCCATAAAAATGCAAAGCACCAGCTCTTTGCTTGAATTCTTCATCATGACTCTATGAAGGATTATGCTCTGCTCTTGAAGCTTTTTCATAAGAACAATGAGTGTGCACTAACAGCTATTAGGAAATTTCGGACATTAAAATCCATAAAATTGGGTCCAATAACCACAAACGGTCTGCGAAATATGATTGTATATTCGAGGAGACCGGTTCCTTTGACATGAAACGGGGTAGAGGAAGGAAACCAGTTTCGGCTGCGGCAGTGGCAGATGTGGCTACAGCATTACAAGAACAGACAAACAGTGATGCTGGAATCAGCAGTGCACGGGGAAATGGCCGAATGCTGGATATGCCGAGCAGAACAGTGTGGTGTAAAGTCTTACGGAACATCTTACACTGTTACCCGTAAAAGATAACTCATGTGCAACAGTTGCTACCTGCTGACCCGAAAGCACGTGAATCTTTTGCACTACAATTTCTTGCTCGGATGGAAGTGGACAACGAATGTCCATGGAACATCTGTGGTCTGGCGAAGCCAACTTCCATTTGCAAGGTTCTGTAAATACTCAAAATTGCAGGATATGGGCGACCAAGAATCCGTTCCAGCTACAGCCATTACCTCTTCACTCTGAAAAGGTCACTGTGTGGTGCGGAATAACGGCACAGTTTATCGTTGGTCCGTTTTTCTTCAAGGAGATCACACCTGCGGGTCACGTTACCTGCACTGTTACTGGAAAGCGGTATGAAACACTTTTGCGTAACCATGTCCTTCCGGCATTTCAGAAGCGTCAGTGTGTGGATCGCAATATTCATGCAAGATGGTGCTCCTCTGCACATCGCTACTCCTGTGAAGAAGCTGCTGAGTGCTCATTTCGGAGATGCTAGGATCATAAGCCACCATTTTCCAACAACGTGTCTGCCACGTTCCCCCGACTTAAAACCATGTGATTTCTGGCTTTGGGGGTACCTGTCTTCAGGCAGGATGTTGTTAACAGCGGGCAGACTGAGAATCTAGCCGACTTGAAGGCAAGTATCACACACCACATCCATTGCATCAGTACAGATACCCTCCGATCTGTTGTGGAGCATGGCGTTTTGTGCTTCCAATTAGTAGCGGAACACGGCGGAGGGCATATTGAACAACTTCTGCCTTAATCATCAGTAAGATGTTTGTTCCATGAAGCTCTGTTTTTTTGCATTATCACTGTTGTCGCTGTAAACACGTATTCTTGTCTTTTCACTAATAAATTTTTCGTAAACCCCTGAACTCTATAGTTTGCTTTTGGATAACAACTTTCCTGTGTTTCACGAATCCATTTTTGGTTTCCCCCTGACATTACCCTGCCAGCGCCATCTATCGGCAGATTTTGGAACTATTTTTTTTCCATCGCCAAGCAAAATTCCATTGCCCCACGATTGTTCTGCTAAAATATCAGGTCATTCTGATGAATAGTTTTCAAATTATCGATTTTTGAAATCTTTAATTATAATCACCCTGTATTTCTCTTTCCTTGTCGCTTCTCTCGTACTGGTCCAGTGAGACCACTCGCATGGGCGGCAGAGGGGGGAGGGAGAAAAATATGCTTTGCCGCATTACCAGCTCACCAGTGTATACGGGGTATAACGGCCCGTTCACACAGGGCCGGCAAGCGGCAAAGTTTCTTTTCTGCCTTCCCCCTCCGCTGCCTGCACAAATTATTCCCACTGGACCGGCATGAGAGAAGCAGGAAGGGAAGAGAAATATAATGGCGCCGTTGTTTTGATCTTATGTTACTGCAATAAAACTTTGGAGGAACTTCACGGTCCATAGAAATTTGTAGTATCCGAAATTTGCTGTATCTGAGACAATTCGGAATTTGTTATATCACTGTTGAAAGGCCAATGGACGATGTCCATGTAACCCGTAACAACATTGTCAACCCTCATTCCGGGTCTGAAAGCATGACTCGCTGTGCCTTCCTGAGCTCTAGATATTGGGAGCATATATCTGGAGCTCAATATGGCGGTAGACCTAATTCCGCAGTCCAAGAACTCCTTCTGGAGATCAATTTAGAGGCTATAGAGGACTTGGAAGGCAGACAGACATTTGTCATAGTCTGTATCGATATTGCCAAGGCCTTTAATACTGTTCCACACCCGCAATTGTTTATGGAATTACAAGCTATGGGGGATACAGGAAAAACACTCGATCTTCTTAAACATCGAGGGATAATTTTATTATCGGAGAACACCATACTACTTACGCTACAGCGAAAAGAGGTATTCTACAGGGATCAGCAATCAGCAATACTCTTTTTGCTACGTTGCTTTCTCTTATCTTTGGACTACAGTTAAAATTTATAATGAGAGCTTTTGTCGTCGACGTTATTCTGACTAGAGCCTATGCGCCAGAGGAATGTTCCATCATAGAACAAGATGTTGAGTTAGATATTAATAAGATACAACAGTGGTTTGAAGCAAGAGCCATGAAAATTAATCCGGATAAGATGTCGATTCTTAATATCGTAAAGGCTAAAAATAATAACATCGCGACTCTTAAAATATTAGGAGTGGTTTTCGACAACCATTTAATATTTAGTCAACAGTTCCAGGAGATCCTCAGAACTGCGATTCGCCTCACCTTCTTAGTTTATAAACTTCGTAGAACTTTATCAAGAAGGGAATTGCTTATTTTCTTAAAAACTAAAGTTATCCCAAGACTTACTTATGCTATATTAGTATGGAAGCATTTGAATAAATATACTATGGTGAAATTGGAAGTAGCCTTTAATAAAATTATTCGTGTGGCTTTGAACTTACCTCAGCGACAATCTATCACTACTGTTTGCAATGAAAGGAAAATTTTGAATTTTACTTCGTTACTAAATTTCATACAGCTTAAAGAACTTGTTAAGGCTTTTATTAATAAATCTCATCCAGCCCACTTTATATATGCCTGGCTTAACAAGACTGATTTAGCAAGGAGATCTACACGACTACTACTTATTCCTCCCAAAATCATTCCTGGTTGGAAGGAACATTATTTCCTTTATAATACGATCCTACTTTGGAATAACTTGCCAGAAGATCATCGTCGAGGTGTTATCAATTGTCGGACTCCAGATTGTCGAGATCATCATAGATACATATAAATTATTTTATGGATGAGGATTTTTGGCACACAGAGGAACTTATGAACTTTTACCGAACTGTATCATGACTTTTTGCCCCTCTTGGAGCGCATGTTAATAATAATATTAAAAATAATAATAAATAATAAAAAATAATAATAATGTGACAAAAACAGGGGAGGGGAAACCACCAGATAAACCGGAAGTCCAAACCCGATGTTGTCCCCCAACAGGCGAAAAGCCCAAAACGGGGTTACTGAATATACATTTAAAAGGAAAAAAAATAAATGCAAGTAAAATAATAAAATTAATAAAATTATTAATATAATAAAACAGTAGCAATACAACAGCAATAATAATAAAATTAATTATGAAAATATGATAAATTAGTAATATTAATAATACTAACTAAAAACTAGAAAGCAGAAAGGATAACTTCCTTTTGTCCAGAAGAGAATTCGTCGAATTTAACTTTTAATTTGTAAAACGGATCAATATTCGATAAATTAGTTCTCCATTTTCTTAAAGATAACAGCGCCTTACTTTGCCTCTTGGACCTAGACTGGTGAACGACAAGATTGAAACGAAAGTCAGGCACACAAAAGCTGCCTGAAATAATTCGGGAGAAGGTTTTGTACATAAAAATATGATAATTAACAGATAAGTCGAAAATGGAGGAATTATTATCCAACAATTTATTATGTGGAAATTTGAATTTTAAAAACTTATAAAAATTGTTTACTTTTTTTTGTAACAAGATAAAATTTTGCGTATTGCCTGAATACCAGATCCAGATGCCATACATAATTTTTGATAAAATCAAAGATTTAAAAAGGGTCAAAAAGGTAAGCGGATCTTTAAAGAAATTCGACAACCTCTTACGGATACCAATTCTTTTGCACACTTCTTTAGTCAAAGATATAAATATGGGTGGCAAAAGAAAGAGAGGTTTGGAAAAGAATATCTAAATCTTTGACTAGAATATTAGAAGACAGAGGGGCAGAGTCAAGATGATAGTTAAAAACGAAGTTAACTGTTTTGCGTGAAAAAGTCATTATAGACGATTTTTTGGCATTAAGAGTGAGACAATTATTACAGGCCCAGCCGCTAACCTTATTAATTACATCTTGAAGTCTTGACAGTCGGACCAGTTTTTTATACATTTCAATAATTTTAAATCGTCGGCGTACATAAGAAAATTGACAGAACTGGTATTAACATATTAGGCAATATCCGCCACGAAAACATTAAAAAGAACGGGTCCTAGAGGAAATCCCTGAGGGACACCACTCTTAATAAGACCTTTCCTAATGGAAAGATCTTTTCCAATAGAAAAAAAACCTCCCGATTAATAGAGAATGGAACCAATTTAATAACGAGGAGGTACATCCAATTATTTTAAGTTTTTCCAATAACAATTTAATATTAACGTTATCAAATGCTTTGGAAAAGTCCAGATATGTTACATCGACCTGGACTCTTGCATCCATATTCTTAGCAACAAATGACGTGAAATCTACGAGATTAGAACCTGTAGACCTATTCTTCCTAAAGCCGTGCTGTTCTGGTGGAAAAAATCGATCTATGAAAACAGACAAAGACTTGGCAACAATAGTTTCTAGTAATTTCGCTGGGAACGATAACACAGTTATTGGCCGAAAATCAGAGGCAAAGATCGGAGATGTAGTCTTAGGAATAAGATGGAAATTAACACTCTTCCAAACAGCTGGGTAAATACCTGAACTTAACGAAAGATTAAACAATTTACAAAAAGGACTAGAAAGGGCATCAATGCACCCCTTGTAAATATAATCGCTGCTGCGATTATAGTTAATTCCGTAATTGACATTAACGAAAATGGCATATCAATTTTTTTCCAAAATTCAGACAGACCTTCATAATCAGCCTTTAATATAGAGTCTTGACTAAAATTTCGTTCAAGTCCCTCTAATAATTTAATGCAATCCAAACTTTCAAGTTTATCAGCGTACATTGTCTTGCTACCCAAGAGCTTCTTTGTTAACGACCAAAAGTTTTTTGAGTCATGAATAAGACCAGTCTCCATCTTATGAAAATAATTATTGTAATCCATTTATCTAAATAATTGCGTTCTTGCTGATTTGAAGCTATCTAACACTTTACAACATCCAGACTTCACTTTATATAATTTATGCAGTTTATTTTTACGATTACATAATTTTATAGATTCACTGGAAAACCAAACAGGATAAGTACGCATTTTGTCCAAAGGTGGCAAAGTCAATTTAGGAAAACAAAGTTCGAAGACAGTTTTAATAGTATTCACAATAAAGTCCCAAATCTGATCTACATCATTAAACTCATCAATTAATTGCCAATTGAATGATTTAAGATAATTATACAACATTTCAAAGTTTCCAGCACGAAAATTATACAAATGAGGAGAATAAATTAAGCTCTTTTTAGGATTCATTTGAAATTGTATCTTAAGCGCAGGATGGAACTTATCTTCAGGAACAATTGATAAAGTACTACGTATAATTTTGACTGGAAAATTTGAGAATACTTTATCTAATGTGTCATTACGATGATTACAGATATTATTCTTATCTGAAATATTAAGTTCATTAGCCCACAATTCAGTACATTCTGATCGGGTTCTGCAGTAATAATTGCTATTATCAGAAGAGAAATATGCTCCAAAGTTAAAATCTCCCAAAATCAAAAGATTACCATTAAAACACTCAAAGTTGTTCAGTAATTCGTCCAAACATTTTTCAAAAGTCTCCTTTGTAGTGGTCAGGGGAACATAAAGAACAACAATATTCAAGAGTTTGGAATCCCTTAATCTGATAGTTACCCCAATTATATCAATAGACGTGACTGAATAATTAAAAATAATTTGTGTGACTTCCATAGCAGTTGGAACAGCAATTAAAACTCCTCCACCTCTCATATCACCCTTACGATCTGCCCTAAAGACTCTAGCCACGTTTCAGTGAAGCAAAAAATAAAATCGTTATAACACGTCGTGGCGCTATTCACTTCCAATAATTTACTTCTTAGGCCACGGACATTTTGATAATGAATTTTAATTGACATTGGCAACAGATAGAAGGGTTTCCCCCAAACCCGTCATAATTTGATCATCATATAACTTTCTGTAAAATTCAGATACTAAAACACCCTCAGGCTAATTAGAGGGCAAGAATAACTTATTAACAGAACTTGCAGTAACATAAACATAAAACCAAGAATAGTAATTAAATTTAGTTTTTAATCTATGACAGATTAAAACTTCTTCTGGTTTTAAAATTTGATGCAGAAATATTATTAGATCATCTCTATTCAAATCCGGTGCCAGCCTGGAAATAAAGATATTAACCGATTTGTCTTTTAATGAATTTTTGACTGCCTTAAATTTAGAGCCAGAATCCGCCACAGTAGAAGACCTCCAGGAATAGGCGCATATTAATGAGGTGGGCGGGCCTATTCCAGCCAATCAGCATGCAGCATTCACATCACGTGGCCCCCCACCACCCCCTTCCTGCACAGGCGTTCAACCAATCTGCGTGCAGATTGCGCCT
>JAHWFO010038427.1:327040-346177 GCA_023313115.1 Rhysida immarginata | reverse complement strand
TGGCGTCACCCGCAGGTGGCGATCTAAGTATTTGCTGCGGGATCGGCGTTTCATATAAAAGGGAAGCGCAGCCCCCACTGAGATTATTCCAGATTCAGGCTTCAACTTGTGCAGACCTCTCCATAGACTCCAGGATCGTTTCATCTCTTCTGTCCCTGTATGGTAATGTAGAATGTTTTTAGTATCGATCCTTGTACAACCTTTTGCCATGTTATCCTCTTCTAAATTCCTGAAATGTAGAGTTTCTATTGTAATGTATGAATTCTTGTAATTTATATTGGGGAGATTTTCTGGCTATTGCTATTTATTTGTAATATCAATTGGATAACCTTTTTATTATTATTATCCTGTTTTGGAAGTAATATGTGTGCAGCTCCTTCGTACTTGGATGGGATTATTTTGCCCAAACTGTAATATTGCTAAAATCTGACTATTGAACTGTCAACGTTTTTGCTGTTTGGGTTTGTTAGCAGGTATTTCTTTGCAATGTTGTATAGTATGTAAGTAAATTTTATTAAATATATTTGTTTTTTACTAAAACTCTGACTAAGTGTGACATCATTCTTCGATCCTATCACAACCCATATATCACAGTTGACCAAAGTGGACTTCATTCCGAAACCTGGTAAGGGCCGCTATGACCTAGCAAAATGTTTTCGACCGATTAGTTTATCTTCTTTCGTACTCAAATATTTCGAAAAGATTATTGATAGGTGTATTAGAGAAACTATTGGGATAAACTATCACATTCATGTTAATCAATTTGCCTATCAACCAGGTAAATCAATGGAGGAAGCCTTACACCATTTGGTTGTTAAAATCGAAAAAACCCTCGAGTACAGGGAGTTTGCACTTGCAGCCTTTCTCGATATCGAGGGAGCCTTCGACAACATCTCTTATATTTCAATTGCCAATGCATTAAGCTCTAAAGCTATTGCTCCACTGTTCAGTAAATGGATTCAAACTATTTTGGGGGACAGAATCATTGTCTCCCAATTTTTGGGAGAGGAAATTAAGGTTCGACCCTCCAGAGGTTGTCCACAGGGTGGTATTCTTTCCTCCCTGCTTTGGAACCTGGTGGTAGACGACCTTATTTCTAAGTTAAACAATAATGGCATATATGCCCAAGGTTATGCGGATGACATTGTCATCTACGTATGTGGTATTGATAAACTTACTTTATTGGACCTGATGCAATCTGCTTTTTATGAGGTTCAAACATGGTGCATTGAGCAGAATTTAAGGGTTAAATCCTTTGAAGACCACTCTTGTACCTTTTACTTGTCGTAAAGAAATCATTCCTTTTGATCTAACACCAACTTTGTTTGGTGAAAAGATCATTGTTAAGAAGGAGCTCAAATACTTAGGGGTCATCCTTGATAGCAAATTGACCTGGAAAACAGATAGTACGAAAACATTTATATAGAATGGGGATCCTTTGGGAGAAACCATTATGTTCAAAATGTAATTTGGTGGACGAAACGGCCCATCATATTCTTTTTTAATGTGTCGCTCTGGCACATATTCGTCACCTCACGCTACTTTTCTTGAGGACATTCAAGATCCAGTGGGTAGTGTGACTCGCTGTCTTAGCAAGTCTGGATTCCTATAGGCTCTTTGGGTTCACTAGGTTTTGGCGCAAAATTCCCTCGTAGGAATAGCTGCCTAGGTGGTCTGTGGTTCTTTTACCATTAATTTACCTACCCGCTCTTATAAGATAAGATCTTTTATCAGATGCAAATATTATTAATGTTAAATTAGTGCAATGTAATAAGAAAAAAAAATGTATGGTATTATTAATATAAATTAATTTTTTTTAAATTGTTCCCATACAAGCCGAAATAGAGCTTCGGGAGAACTCTAAAGGGCAGTTCACATTCAGCGATTTTGCGTTGAATTCGCTGTATCTGGTTTGCCGGAGCCATTTCACATTCCGCGAATTCGCGGCAGAAAGCGGGTTAGAACCGACAACAGCTCGTGTTTTTCGAATTCCAACAGTGTTGGAATTTTCAGAAGTCGCTCCTAGTGCGCAGCCAATCAGCTACAAGTGAGCATCTCTCGAGTCCCAGAATCCTTAGCAACTGTTTCTAACCCACTTCCGCCAGTCAAGTCGGCCATATTGAAATTCGCTGATAGCGTGTTTTCTGTGCATGTGTGTCTCGTTTTCTGTCGTTTTTCCTAATAAAAAAATATAATATATACATGTACACGATGCCAAGAAAGCCATGTTATAACGATATGTATACACGATGTCTAGAAAGCAACAGAGACTGGACGAAAAAACGACTCATCGAACATGCAATCCGAGCGGAGTTCGACTAGCTGGGGGGGGGGGGGAGGACACAGGTTGAAAGCAGAGAAGGAATTCGCCTAGCTCCCAATTTCGTTCCCGCTGAATGTCAAACAGGTTTGCATTTTAAAACGCACGGCTTTGTGACGCCTAGCAAACACCTGGATTCGGCAAAACGCTTCACTCCGCGAAGTCGCTGAATGTGAACCGCCCTTAATGGATACCTCTATTATGTACTTTTTTATTTCTGTTTTGAATTAATTTTATTTAATAAACAAAAATATTACATCCCACAGATTTTTAACAGACTCCCAACATGGATATTACGTTTAATAACATATAGTGTTAAAAAATTGTCTATTAATTTGGAAAAATTACTTGTGATTATTAGAATTATTGTTGTTATTTGTGAACTTTATTTGTATTTTGTATAAAGTTGAATTTGTTTTTGTATACAGGGTGATTACAAAAGAAATTCACTGTTTTAAAAACTTATTACATCAAAGCTATTCGAAATATAGTCACACCACAAACGGATTCTTAAAGAAAAACTCTTGAAGTTTATTGTGACACAGGTAAAGATGTTCAATATGGCCCCCTGTCGTGACACGGCATACATCAATGCGGTAGTCGAATTCGTCCCAAACTCGCATTAACATGTCTTCATCAATCCCACGTATCGCTACCGTAATACGTTCTTTCAGCTCGCCTAGGTCACGAGGAAGGGGTAGGGTGAAGACCTTGTCCTTTACACACCCCCCATAAAAAGAAATCAAAAGGTGTGAGGTCGGGGTTCCGCGGTGCCCACTTTGCAAGTTCCAGGTTATTGTTATAGTGATTTCTTTTTAAGAGGGTGTGTAAAGGACAAGGTCTTCACCCTACCCCTTCCCCGTGACCTAGACGAGCTGAAAGAACGCATTACGGTAGCGATACGTGGGATTGATAGAGACATGTTAATACGAGTTTGGGACGAATTCGACTACAGAAGGGCATATTGAACATCTTTAACTGTGTCACAATAAACTTCAAGAGTTTTTCTTTAAGAATCCGTATGTGAGGTGTCTATATTCTGAATAGCTTTGATGTAATAAATTTTTAAAAGTGTGAAGTTCTTTTGTAATCACCCTGTATTATTAATTTTTTTTTTGTTCTTGGTTATGTAACTTTTTGTCCCTATAATTCCATACAAGTCTTATAGTAGGCTTCGTGATTTGGGATATACATATGAATTGTTGAATTGTATAGAAATTTAAATAAATAAATTTTAAATAAATAAAGAAATAAAATTATATTAATAATATGTATTTATTTGAATAAAATAATTGTTTGTTTATTATTGTCATTGATATAACATTAAATTTAAATGAAAAATTAAGCCAAGAGCCTACAGTCAACAGCTTAATTAACCAGCGTGGGTGCACATGATTAGCCAAAGGTAACAACAACAATAGGAAGAACCTCCAGAAAGAGATCATGGAGGCCAAACCCAAACGTTGTCTCCCAACAGGCAGAAGCCCAAAATGGGGTTATTGAAAAACATGTAAATAGAAATTAAGAAAAGGCAATACAAATAAAAATTAATAAAATAAAAAATTATTTGGACATACGAATACGAATTGAAAAGTTGAATAATATTGGTGCCTTATGACTGAAGTTAACACTGAAAATTATCCAAAGGAGTTAAAAATGAAAGAGATAAGGAAGGGATAAAAGAAAAAGAACATGGGAGGAGGTGTAAGGAGGAAAAATAAAAAGTCAATGGAATGAGGGGTCAAGGTCAAGAGAGGAACATATGACACTGCTTAATCTTTTACACCCATCTCTGTAATTTTATAGTAATTTTTTAGATTCATCCAAAATAGACTATGTAAATTATACCCTTCTCCTATACTATGCTTTTGAACTATACTTTATTTCTGAGAATACTTTATGCAATATTTTAAACATAAACAACATATATATTTTAAAGTATTTTGAATTTAATTACTTTTTAAAACAGTCTATTAGGAAAGTAATCCAGTGTATATATTATTTTAGTTAAAAGAAATAATTACTTAAATTACGATATATTATTTGAATAATATCTTAACGGGACAATGCAACGCAGCATTTAGAAAAAAAAAAACGGCGATCGTCAAAATTTTTTTTAATATTCTTATGATACCAAGATACCATCAGATAAAACTGAATGTCGGTTAATCGGGACTCTACTGTATCATTTTTAGGTCATCCCATTGGCTCTTTTTCACAAGTGCTGCTCCCACTCAACCACTCTCCTTCCCAAGTATCTCTCTAATCATTAAGCAATACGGCTGAAATGTGTGAAATGTGTCTTAAAGTATTTGTTGTTTTTATAATAGACCCATCTATTTATATTTACAAACTAAGACCTACAATGTTTAAAGATATTTATATGGTGCTAATCAATGGTGCTGAAATATATTATTTTCATTTATTAAAATGTTGGCAGCAATTCCACCATGTATTGTAAAGCATCCATTAATTTCGTTAGGAAATACAATCCTATGACCAATTCATTATCTGACTTACAAATTATTTTTATATATTGTATTGTATTTTTATATTTGCAGCATAAGACTATGTGGTGTAACATCAAATTATTCCGAATGTATTAATAATTCCCGTAATAAGAATAGTTAACTAGATTAGAAAAATTTTTATTCAGTCAATTAAACATTTATAAAAGACAAGGATAAAACTTCAGTGAATTTTTGGTTAACTCGATAAAAATGATCTAAGAATTATTAAAAAATTTATAAAAATTAAGGCTTCCTCTTTTATGCTTTTACCACAGCTTTTATCTCTGGGGATTTTGTTCTACTGACCCTTGCATACAAACCCATATTTACAATCCGCCTTCTCCGAAATATTTTTTATTAAACTTGATGAAAAATTTAAAAAATGCAATTGATTTTTCTTTCAAAATTAAAAAAAGAAATAAATTTTGTGAATTATAATTCCAATTTGTTGCTTCAGCATTGTTCAGTTAATGATAATAAAAAAATATTATTATAGTCGAAATATTTTTTATTCCGACTCCATCTAAATGCTGAAGTTATAGCACAAACGAATGTGTATAACTCCAATGGCAATTTTTCGAAATCTCTTGAATTAGTCCGGCTTCCTTCATGGAGTTAACTTATTTGCTATAAATTTTATGTAATTGAAAGCGAGGAATAAGGAATACAGCACAAAAAAGGCACAATAGAATAACATATTTAAAAACCGTCAAATGGAATAATCGGGGAGGGTGGAGATACGAATGTTGTCACCGTCGTACCCCCCCCCCCAAAAATTTTCTTTATAAATATTTTCTTTTTTATTTCCCTCAACATTTTCGTCACTAAATCTCTCTGTAACCCTCTACCTGAAAGAATTTTATTTTTCATATTTGTATTGTAATTTGATATTTCAAGGTTTTCAGTTAAAACTTCGTTCAAAATCTAAAGTAAAACATTTTGATTAAATTAGAGCTCTTGTCTGGATCATTTTGGGTGGCAATTATACTAGGTGTCTGTTAGGGATTTTTACGTATTTGCTTATTTTCTGTTTTTGCCACTGTGTAGCATTACTTGTTCTTTGCCTCTTCTCATTGTACTATTCCATGAATAAACATCGTAAGCTTTTTGCTCTCGTACAATTCGTGCACTGCCATCGTTTCTTTCGCCAAATACAACTCCATGAGCTCATGAATCGCAAGTATACTCCTCCTTAAGTTTGTCATCATAAATTAACAAACATTTTGGTCCTTCGAGCCAGATAAAATTTGCAACTATCGAAGTTATTTCTCTCGAGAGGTCAGCTGATGATTGCTCCTGGTCCTTCGAACTGTTGAATGTGTATTTTTACTGAGAAGACATCGTGATGTTTCTTTCCTCCACTTCAGTGTACTGATTGTTCTTCATGGTTTGTGACTGTTCCTCGCCGCTGCATGCTGTCATTTGCTCAACACTGATTCGTCATTCCCACCATCGCTTTTGTTTTCCCGCCATTTCGCCATCTTGTTTCTACGCATTCTCCTCCTGCTTCGATCTTGCTGGCTTCATCAAATACAATGGATCCTAAAAGAAAACGTACCTCCATCAAAGCTATGCTAACTCGTTTCGAGTCCTATGTTCAAGAACTTTCATCTGCAAATCCTTCTGCGCCATTGAACGCCTTAGACACTCTACAGTTACGTAAACGGCTGCTCAACGTAGAACCATTACTCGCTTCATTTCATGAGATTCAACTAGAGATAGACGCAGATGAAACAAACGATATTGACTCTGTATCAGCAGAATTAGAAGCTAAGTACTTTAACATAATTACTAGTGTTAAGTGTTTGTTAGATAAAAGTATGCCTTGCCCAACCTCCCCCTCCAGTTCTGTAAGTTCGCATGGCAGCTCACACCATTCTCATTCGTCATCTAATTTAATTAATTTGCCTACCATTAAACTACAAGAATTTAGTGGAAAGTTTGAAGACTGACTGAACTTTAAAGACATATTTAAGAGTCTCATTCATGAAAATGACGAACTCAGCAATATACAAAAATTTCATGATCCTCACTTCAATGTCCCTGGAGAAATCGACATTCTCCTTGGAGTAAATTCATTCTGGCAAATTGTTCTCACTCGGCGCATTCTACTTGGACCCAGAATGCCTATTCCGCAAGCTTCTCAGTTTGGATGGATTGTAGCTGGTTCGTTTCCTTGCAATACTCCACCAGATATTCGTTGTAATTTTAGTCGCAGCTCTGTTCGCATTCAAGAGCAATTGGAGAATTTCTGGAAAATGGAAGGACTTGTTACCCCTAAGCTCCGCACCTTGGAAGAAGAAGACGAGTGTGAATCTCACTAAAAGAGCCATACCAGGCGTAATTCTAGTGGTCGATTTATTGTCAGTATTCCTCTTAACAAGGCTCCAGAATTATTAGGTGACTCATACCAAATAGCTGAAAATTCCCTTCTAAATCTTGAAAGAAAATTCCTCTCCAACACTGCCTTGCATCAGCGCTATGCATACTTCATGCAAGAATATGAAGACTTGGGCCACATGTCCGTTTGCGACGCTGCACCTTCTGAGGTTTCCCGCTTCTTACCGCATCATGGCATTCTCAAGCAAGATAGCCTAACCACAAAGCTTCATGTCGTTTTCAATGCTTCTGCTCCCACTACTTCTAGTGAATCATATAACTCTCTACAATTGGTCGGCCCTACCATTCAACAGGATCTGTTCAGTGTTCTAATCCGATTTTGCAAACATGTCTATGCCTTCTCTGCTGATATAGAACAGATGTATCGCCAAGTTTTGATTTATGAGTCTCAAAGACCCTTGCAGCGCATCTTATGGAGACCTGATCCAAATGACGCCATCAAAACCTATAATCTGAACACTGTTACTTATGGTACTGCTTCTGCTAGCTTCTTAGCAATTCGATGTTTGTATGAAATTGGGCGTTGAATGCGCACAATCCCTTCCTGAGGTCTCTCGAATCATAAAGGAAGACTTCTACGTTGACGATTTGTTGAGTGGAGCAAACGACATCTCCACAGTAAAGGTACTGTGCAAAAACCTTTCTGTTGCTTTACAAACTGGTTGCTTCAACTTATGAAAATGGATCTCGAACGAGCCTCTAATTCTTTCAGACTTCATGGATTCCGACATTCATCCTATCCTAGTTGATATTGGCTTGCAAGATAGCACAAAGTCTCTTGGGAGAAACTTTTATGGGACGATAATATTCCTCGCTCCTTGTCCACTCAATGGTTCAACCTGAAAGATGATTTTCCTGCCCTAAACGAAGTTGTCTTCCCCAGATGTATCATATGCGATGAGCCGAAAAGTATAAAGCTTCATGCCTTCTTCGACGCATCCATCAAGGCCTATGGCGCCTGCATCTATGTACGCTCTGTTGATCAAAATTGTGTTATTTTCTCAAATTTATTGTGTTCAAAGGCCTATGAAGTCTATATCCATTCCCAAACTAGAACTTTGTGGTGCTCTTACTCTCACCTGCTTAGCCCAGCAGGTTAATTCTGCGCTCCAAATTACGTTTGAGCATTGCTTCTTCTGGACTGACTCCACTATAGTACTTGGTTGGTTGAAAATGCATCCAAATCATTTACACACGTTTGTCGCCAATCGTATATCTGAAATCCAGACACTCTCCAAGAATGCTGTGTGGAACCACGTCTCCAGTGGAAATAATCCTGCCGACATCCTCTCAAGAGGGGTCTCTCCTACCATGCTGAAGGATTCCGCCTTGTGGTTTCATGGACCACCGTGGCTCTCTCTAGAAGAGTCTTCCTGGCCAGATCTCCAAACGCCTTACATACCACATGATCTTCCGGAAGCAAAAAGGTGTAATATCTGACACTGCTGCATGTTCTTCATTTTCGTTTTCAAGATTCGCTGATTTTGGTCATCTAAATCGCATTATTGCCTTTATGTTGCGTTTCAAGAACAATTGCCTATGTCCCAAGGAAGCCCGAATGTATGGTCCTCTTACACCTTCTGAAATTGAGCATTCGTTCTGACTCGTTAGACTTTCTCAAAACCACTCGTTCCCTGATGAAATTAAAATCTGCCAATCCCACGATCCTCGATCATGTTCGAAGCCTGCTACCCACCTTGTTCTAGTTTTTAGACTCTGACAGCCTGCCGCGGGTTGGAGGTAGATTGCTTAATTCTGATTATTCGTTTGAAATGAAATTTCCCCTCCTCATCTCTGGGAAACATCTGCTAGCTAGACTGTTAGTCCCTCAGAACATCTTCATCTTCTGCATGCTGGCCCTAACTACTTCTTTCATCAATGCAGTTCCAACTTGAAACTAGACTCCCTTGTGCTCATCAAGGACGATCTTCAACCACCTATCCATTGGAAGCTTGGCCGTATCACCCAACTTCATCCTGGCAGAAATGGCATCCCTCGTGTGGCCACAATCTGCACCTCTACCGGACTTTTATAAAGATCTTTTGCCAAGATTAGTCCATTACCCATCGATTGTTAATGTTCTTTAATTATTTGCTTTATTGAATTTTCTTTGTCATGTTTTGAGAGTCAATCCTTTCAAAGCGGGGGCTATTATGTTAAGGATTTTTACGTATTTGCTTATTTTCTGTTTTTGCTACTGTGTGGCGTTACTTTTTCTTTGCCACTTCTCATTGTACTACTCCATGAATGAGTAAGTTTTTTGCTCTCGTACAATTTGTGCACTGCTGTCGTTTCTTTCGCCAAATACAACATCTATGAGCTCATGAATCGCAAGTATACATTTCCTTAAGTTTGTCATCATAAATAACATAAACAGTGTCAATTATCCTAGGTGGCAATTGTCCCAAGTGTCAATTATCCTAGGTGTCGATTGTACTAGGTGGCGGTTGTCCAGGTGATAATTGTCTGGATACCAAAGGGAATAGACAAGGGCCTAGACAGGTCTGCGACAAATTAGGGAATAACTGGAGCGGGACCAGGAATGTGGGAAAGGTTATGAAAAAACAGTGCCTTTGCTAAGGTTAATGCCACTAGGGATTAGGGAACTGAATTTCCAAAGAAAATACAAATTGCTTTCTTTCTTTTTTGTTATGGAAGAAGTTATTGCGAAGAATATACAGGCTGACGTCCTTTAAAAGGTGACCAGAAGAATTAAAGTGTTTAGCGACAGGGGTGTCAGGATTGCTAAGGATGACTAACTTATGCGCGATTCTGGTACGTATGGTATTATCAAATTCTCCGACATACTGCTTCTGAAACACTTTGCAATCCAAGAGATACATTAAATTGTATGAGTTGCAGGTCAGGTTCTGATTAATCTTAAGGGTAAAAGAGGAAAAACTGCTGGAAATGGAGGTGGCAGGGCTAATGAAATGGCAAATGCCACGTTGTTTTTCGTTGCAAGGTGAACAGCCCCTGGTAGAAATGCATGGTTTAGTGATAGCAGCATGGATCGAAATCTCTTTAAAATTAGATGTCCGTTTTAAAGAAACTTTAGGTGGTTCAGGTAGAATGGAATGGAGAAGAGGAGAGTCATCGATAATATGTTCATGTTTCCTTAGGACATTTTTAATACTATTGAAGTTTGGATGATAGGGAAGAACTAGTGTTAGTGTTGTGATGGCCGGAGGTTTGGGATTGTTTTTAGAACTGGAATTAACGATGTTTATAGATAGCAGCTCTATGACAGACTTGGGGTAAACCCTTTCTTTAAGGGACTGGGTAAAGGTGTTAGCATGGAAGTCCTTGTCGGATTGTTAAGTGCAGATTCTATAGATGCAACTTACTGACTTAGTGGGATGTAATCCTTGCAATGGCATGGATAGCAGCTGTCATAGCATAAGTATAAGTGCTGGTCAGTAGATTTCTTTTAGAGATTAGTGGAGAATTTCTAGTTAGCGATAGGCATCCAAAAAAGAAACTGTCGTGGTAAAATAATTGTGAGAAAACTCCGTGACGATGAACTTCAGCTAACGGACGGTCATTCATGTCGGCCTGGCCGCCCATCATTCAATGTACACCGTCACGGAAATTTCGTGATTTTTTTTCCCGGTTAAATTTCTTAAAATATAATTCATTTAAATCCTATTAAATTCATTTAAAATTGTATTAAATCTATTTAGAAATGTATGAAATTTATGTAAAACTGTATGAACCCAATTTGTAAAACTGTATTAAAGTTAGCACGATAAATCAATAGGCTTAAATCGTTCACTAACCTGTAGCTCCTTGACACGATCCACGAGGATTTCTTTTTACTTTCCCACTTACAAGATAATTATAATCATCCTTGGCGTAGAAACATATTCGTTTCACAAAGAAATCGTACAGATCGAGTGATGTTACTGTAGGCTACGAATTCACGTCGTCCTGAAAAACGTTTCTAACATATCATCCATGGGATCTGGCAAATTGTGCTCTTCAAACATTAATTTCTGCTTATATCGTTCGCTGGCTACGCCGTTCAAACTTTTAAAATATCTGCTTGACATAATTTAAACAGAAAAATCGCCTAAAAATTGTATAAACACTTGTAATTTAAACTACACTGTAGTTACACTGTACTAAATGCTCTGAAACGGAAGTTAGTAAGGGCTGTCGTAGGATCGGTCACGTGGTTTCCTGTGACGCGTTATTTTGTTATCGAAACGGTCAATAAAATATCCATTATCTGTAAACAACAACCTTACAAAGTGTAGCAATAAAATCATTTTGTGATAATACACTTAGTTTTGTTAAATTTCTTTTCAAAGGGAACGCTAAATTAATACGAGGGGACTCAATAATTTAAAAGCATGGGGTCCCGTGGACTCAATAATTTTTTTTCCTAAAACAAACCCCCGACTTCCTTCTTTCCTTTCAGCCTACGTTTCCCCTATTCCCCTAGCTCGGCGAAGTCTGATCTGATTGGATGTTGGACGAGTCGTTCTTTCATCTATAAAAAATCACGAGCGACCTGGTCGCTTGCGACAGTTTGTCATCGCTTGCATTGGGGGGTTCGTCAATATCACACTGTTGACCTCAGTTGTCGCTAGCTCGTCCTGCCGCAAAAAACAGTAGTGTCGCCGGCTCACCCGTCCTCTCTCCTATATGGTATATACATAAATGACAACTACTTAAATAACAGATTTTATATAAATGCGGTAGTGAATTATTCATGCCTTTGGTCCTGTGACGTGATGTTAGTAATGGTTTAAAAAATGTTTTTATTTATATCTCATTTTTAAATCATAATTAATAACCAATTCAGAAAACAAAACAGGTGCAGACAATACAGAAAATTTATTTGCTTAGAAAATATAAGCTAACATCAAAAATTCAACTATGAAAGTATTAAAAACAAATAGTGTGCCTCTCATTAATTTTATGAAAAACAAATTTGCATTGCTTATATTTTTTATTGTTGTATTTAGAAAAATTTTTTTTGTATTTGTAGTCTTGAAAATTTTGATAGCAGTTTATTATTTTTGATTTTTTTTTGTCTAATGTCACCATCTGTAACTTGCATTTCTATGTTTTTACATTGACCCCATTTAGGGCTTTGGCCTGTTGGGGGCAACTTGGGGCTTGTCCCTCTGGTTTGTCCAGTGGGTTCTTCCTCTGTTGTTATCACAATTAAATTATTATTATTATTATTATTATTATTCGTGTTAATTTTCAGTTTATTTTCTTACCTAAAAAATACTTTTTATTTCGAAACTGTTATTCTGTGACATTCCATGTCAGTTTGGGGTGTTGCATATGTCCGACGGGAACCGGGATCAGGGTACGTGATCATGCAACATAAGGTTCCGCAAGCAATGCAAATTAGATCGTAATTGTTTGTTAACCCAGTGTTCGTTTGTTCTGTTCTGTAATTAAGGGAATGGTTTTGATGTATGGGTATTGTGTGAGGTACGTGTGTGATGATGAATGTGTAGCGTTTGTATGCGTGAAAATGTTACAGGAGATTGATTGCATTGTAATAAGTTTGTTTTGTTCTCTATAGCGTGTAATAGCTACCTCGATCGCACTACGATTAGTGATAAGAGGCTATTAAGAGTCAATTGTATCGTGTAGTATTGTCTTGTTTGTTGTGGTGGTTATCTTTGTTGCAAGATATGCTCGGCCTCTGGTAGACTATTGTTGTTTTGTTTTCATGGAGATCATGCCTTGTTATTAAAAATGTAAATATTTTTTTTTTCTTGTGTGATCTCTTCTGAGTTGTCTCCAAGGAAGATGGCTGCCCTGTTGTTCACTTGCTGTTCCTTTTTGTAGAAGGCGGCAATAAGGGAGTATAACATCGCCCTGTTGAGTCCAAGGCAATTCAGAATATTCACTGGCATTTAATGATTTATTTTCCTTCGTTTTCTGTTACGATAAAAGTTATTGCAGTTATATTTGGAACCAAGCGTGTACCAGTGTTGCAGTGAAGCCTACCAGCCCTGGAGGATAATGGCGGACGTTGTTTCGAATGCACCGAGTGTATAAGTTTCGACGCGACATCACTTCGTCACATTCATTCCTTGTGCAGAGCTATTATTCTGTGTGGCAAGCTGAGCCATTATGAGGACAACAAGTAGTAAGTGAGAATTTATTTTAAGTGCATACCTGCGCCTACGAGTATCCCGACATATTGTTCTCCCCCCTAATTAACGGACTACTTTTCCGCAAAAGTCCCGATGGGTCCCTGCACTATAACACAAGATATTCCATACAACATTTGTTGATAAAAGTGCGCCGTAAGTAGAGTGCGACAAATTCTGTCCTGTAGATTGTAAAACTCTGCAGCCCTCAAGACTTTGGAAGTACCCTTTTGAAAGGTCTTCAGCGGTTCTATGTCTACCGCCCTGTGTAGTGACCACGATTGTATTGAAGACAGATGCTGTTTGTTTAAAATTAAAGTATTCGTTAAGATAATTCAGTCAGGTGTCGTTTCGTATGCAACAATGTAAACTGTTGCAATCTGTTTGGCGGATTGAAGTGGAGTTGTCGGATATATTTTCTTATTGTGATTGATGCTTGTAATTGGCGAGAAAACGTCGCATCCTGAGAAAGATTGTCTGGTAGTCGACCAAGGGATTGATAACGTTGTGCAATTGGCCAAGGAGGGGTTAAAGTGTTCCTCCCCTCAAGTTGAATAAAAAGGGCACATTGCACTGTAGGAATACTGGTGTCAGAAAACTTTTATGCGGCAGTTGCCAACATGCTCCCTTTGTCGAAACCTCTACCCCCTTGTGCCTCCTACCGTGTGTTGGTTCCAAAATAGTCATAAAACAGACTTGGTGCTATGATGCAAGGTGTATACAAATATACCTGTGCTGACTGATGAATAACTGTCTGATCGGTTACGTGTCAATTCGTCGAGGGTCAATTTGTCGGAGTCAATTCATCGACTGTGTTAGTTTGTCAGGTGATTAGTTCGTCGGACGTCAATTAGCCGAACGTCAATTCGTCAAGGTGTCAGTTAGTCGGGTGGTCAATTTGTCGGAGACAAATTCGTTGGGTGTTAAAATGAATTGTGCTATAATAAACGTGATCTTGTTGACAAATGGTCAGGATATTTGCCCCAGACTGCTTATATCGCTTCAGTATCCTTCATTTGCTGTTTACAAAAACTGTATTTGTAATACTGTTGTTTACAAAAGCTGTATCACGTTGTTTACAAAGGTTGTATCAATATCACGTTGTTTACAAAAGCTGTATTTGAATACGGTTTTTAACGGTAATGGCATTTATTGTGTATCTTTCAAGTAATTAAATGAATAATAGTGCTGTTCAACGTATCGATGTCAACATCGATACATCGATGTTTCTGCCGGATCGAATACGCAACCAACGATGTTGTTAAAACACGGTTAATCGGTCGAAACATCGATGTCAGTTTTTTGGAGTTTTTGAAGAGAAAAACTGTCATGCTTTGTCCACAGTTTAAATTTGTGTGCCACGGACATGATTAAAAACGTACCAGAATTGCATACTACAATAAGTAAAATAATTCCGATTCTTGGCTTAATTGCACAAAAATTACGAAGAGTTTCTCCAACTACAGAAATCGGAAGCAAGTTGAGAGCTTCGACTTTTGTTCAACTCGATTCTCGATTCAGATCTACAGAAAAAAATTTATTTTATTCATGCAGCACGCTTTGGGATCCTCGATACAAAAATCTATATCATTCGAAACAATCCAACCACCCATCATCAAAAGGTTTGCATCCGAATCTCAAACAGTATTTAGATTCAGTGCTGCACCCTCACACACAAGACCCTCTAGATGCGTGAAAATCATTGAAGGATACCAACTACCATTTGTGTGCACTTGCATTAAAATATTTAACGAGTCCGGCCACCTCAGTTCCGGTGGAACGTCTCTTCTCCAAAGCAGGGAATACAATAACTAAAAAGCGTTCTGCTTTAAAGCCCGAAAAGTTGATTTTAAATTCGTCAGAATATGAATTGTTACTCAATTTATGTAACATGTGAATTTATTGATCTTTTAATAAATTATCACTTTTTTAACTGTATAAACGTGTATTTTTAGATTTAATTTTTAACGTCTAATATTCGATGTTAAACAGCAATGTTTTTACTAATTAGTTGAATGTTTTTAAAACATCAATGTTTTGCATCGAATAACTGAAATCCTTGACATCGAACAGCACTAATGAATAACAAAAAAATTTTTCGTTAATTAATTTTATTAAAGTTTTTTCCGATCATTCATTTATTATCTCGACCACTGATACACCCGACGAATTTGTCTCCGACAAATTGACTGTCCAACCAACTGACACCTCGACGAATTGACGTTCGACTAATTCACGTCCGACGAACTAACCACCCGACCAACTGAAACAGTCGACGAAATGACGTACGACGAATTGACCTTCGACGAACTGACCTGATACCGTCTGATCATTACAAGTAGTTATGTAAAAACTAGTTAAGAATAGAAGGCCGAGGGGCCCCTCGAGTACAGTTCACTCTCCAGGTGTAGGATATTTTTTTGTGCACTCTGAGAATAAATCTTTTGTGTTAAACAGGTTGTCACTGTGTTAGAACCTCAATTACAATTTATACCCTTGACAGGATTCACCCTGAACTATAGCAGTGGTAAGTGCCCAGCAACCTATAAGGGGAGGGGGTTACCCGTCACAATTCACCGATTTTACTTTTCTGTAATTATGCTCACAGACAAAAATATCTGGTTCCATTTTTTTTTGTTTAATATTATCTAAGTTCTTTCATATTTAAGTATTTTGTAGGGTTGTTTAATATTCTTTATAGGGATGTTTTAAAAATAAATCCGTATAACCCTTGTAAATAAGATGAATTTTACGAACGTATTTTCAGGCTTCTCAGGCTGATATATGAATCATATATACTATTACATGAAATTATTTATATTTATATTCATAATAATATCAATTATATCATATAATATATTTGGCATCACTGGATATAAAGCATTAAGAAATAATATAAAATCAAAAAAATATTTCTTTATTATAAAAAAATACTAAAACACTCCAAAAATACTAAAATACATGTATAAAAGTACTTAATAAATAATTAGATAATAAAGAGAGAGATACAGATAAAAATAAAATCAGTGAACTAAATAACTGTTTCGAAATAAAAATTATTTTTTAGGTAAGAAAATAAACTGAAATTTAACACGACTAATAATAATAATAATAATGAAATATCACTAATAATAATAAAGGCGAAATGGAACAATGGAGTGTCAAAATATTACATATCCAGTCTACATAATTATTATTACCAGTATGTATCATTTCTCTGTCACCCACTGTATTTCTTCACTGGTTTTCCCTATGGAAGAATTTGATGTTTTGACTAGCCGAGGATGTTGTCGCTAGTCGCTTCCACTGAATTCAGCTCAGCAGAGGCGACGTCGCCTGAAAACCAGTTTTTTCCATCGCGTGCGACCAAGGGCAGAAACGAGGTCACGCTTGGGCGACAAGGAGCGACATCGGTGCATGCACAATGTCCATGGAGCGACACATGTCAAACGCGACAAAGCGTACTTACAGTGGGCCTTAAAAAGTGAATAAATTGGAGGTGAGGATGGTGCGAACGAGAAGGCTGATGATAGCAGTAGTAGGAACTTGGAAAGGTTCGTTAGCATGAGACTGTTGTGGACAACTTCACTCATCATGAGGAATATTAGTGTAGAAAGAAGATGCATCATGCGTGCAGAGGAAAACATTCTTGAAGTCTTGATTAGTCGTTAAGGTGCCAGATGAGAGAGAAAAAGGTTAGTGTCTTGGATATAGGAAGAAAGAGTGGGTGGAATGTGGCCTTAGTGGTGGTAGACATAAACAGATAGCAGCTCACAGATGGTGTCATTACAAGAGATGATTGGACGGTCGGGGTTGCCAGGTTTATGAACCTTGGGAAGAAGGTAAAAACGACCAAGGGAACTGAAATTAGGAAGGAGGAAAAGACGGGTTTTAGTGTCAATTTAAGAAGAGGTTTCAAACTGACAAGGAGACATTATGACCTCGAAATTTTAGTTTAATACGAGACTTCGTGTAGTTGTAGTGTACCTTTAGGATGTTAATATACTTAAATAGGCGCACTATTCAGCCAATTTTGAAAAAAGGCGGTTTAAAGTTTCGAGCACCATACATAAGAGAAAGTTTTCCTCCTTGATTGTAAATGATCCGATAGCTCAGACAGCAGCGTGGTTGCTACTCACAAGTCAAAGTGTGAGGTGGCGGGTTCGAATTCCAGTTGTAACAATTTTATTTTTTTACCCAAACAATTATTCAATATGCAGTCGACTCTTCATAACTTGAACGTCCCTTATTCGAAGGTCTCCCTAACTCGAAATAAAGGCCTGTCCCAGGCAAAAACTCCATAGGGTTAATGCATTTTTGTCTCCACAACTCGAAATCCTAGAGGCTCTCTTCTCCATAACTCGAACTCTTCAGACAAGTTCATGCACTGATCATACATGCTAAACCGTTCACCTGCAAAGTGAACTTGCCTGTCTCACGTGCATCACATGTGTATCAACTCTTCAAACTTTAGTTCTTCACATTTTTGAAGAGCATTTAGGGTTTGAAGGGCATCATGGCTGGAAATAACAGTAGCAGTAAGCGAAAACTTAAAACAGTTTCAATTCACGATAAAGCTTCTGTAATCCGGGAAGTGGAGAAGGGAAGAAAGAAATGTGATGTGGCCAAAGAATTTGGAATTCCACCCAACACATTATCTACGTATCTAAAAAACAAGAATGTGATTATGAAACACGATGCTGACGAACAAAACAGCGAACAAATCAAGGATGTTATTGAAAGCCGAGCAACGCGACACCGCCAAACAAAGCTTACCGATTTCTTTCCTTAAAGGTAGGTCAGTTTTCTTGATACACTACAATACATGTACACTGTAATAACGTTATTTTTCGTCCTTCTCCTTAACTCGAAATTTCCCTAAGTCGAATTTTTTTGGTGGTCCCTTCCTCTTCGAGTTAGAGAGAGTCGACTGTATTATATTTACAAATTTGTGACAACCAACTTTTTCACAAAATTTTCCTTTTTTGAAAATTATTATACTTATTTTTATTGTTACAAGTGTCTATGGAGTAATAAAGTATTTTCTGCAAAATATTTTGTATAGAATCAACATTTAAAAGCAATAACTGTTTTATTTTATTTTTCGAGGTGGCGGGTTAGAAAGGGAAATCTTAGTAAATGTAAACGAGGTATGCTTTTCAATGGATTTTCTTAAAACCCCTTGTTCTTGTAAAAAGTCCTTATTTATTTGCTACGCGAATTGTCATGGTATCTTTTGTTTTCCATGCTTCTATGACAATTATCATTCTGGTTCATGTATATCATTTTAATTTAACTGATTAACATTATTACTTCTGTGTTATATTGCTATTTGCATGAAATGAATTTTTTACCCTTTCCATACATAATAGGCTATTTTGCTGAAAATACTTGTTACTTATATTACTCCGTAGATACTTGTAACAATAAAAATAAGCATAATAATTTTGAGAAAAAGAAAATTTTGAGAAAGTTGGTTGTCACAATTTGTAAACATAATATATTGAATAATTATTTGGGTAAAAAAAAAAAAATTGTTACAATAGGAATTCGAACCCGCCACCTCACAGCAACCTTGTGAGTAGCAACCATGCTGCCATCTGAGCTATCGGATCACTTACAATCAAGGAAGAAAAGTTTCCCTTATGTATGGTGCTCGAAACTTTAAACAGTATTTTTTCAAAATTGGCTGAATAGTGCGCCTTAATATTTAAGTACGAGGGTGGGCTGAAAAGTAATGCCTCCATGGCTGTAACTTTTTTATTTTTTAACCGATTTTCAA
>JAHWFO010038427.1:292098-318993 GCA_023313115.1 Rhysida immarginata | reverse complement strand
TGTGTGTGTGTGTGTGTGTGTGTGTGTGTGTGTGTGTGTGTGTGTGTGTGTTTGTGTGTGTAGAATTTGAGTAGGATTTTAACTACTCGTAAAAACCTACAGAATTTTCTTTAGCCTTTTCCTTTCCTTCTAATATTATAATCAGTTCAGGAATTTTAAATTTCTTAGAATTTTTTTGCGTTTGTCATAGTTTATTGTTATGTGAGGCTCGCTCAACACTTTAGCATAATGCTTGCTTTGTTGAGCATTGCGCATGATTGTTTTCCCATTGTAGCAGCTTTTTGACTCGTTTGGTTTTGGAATTGTTTTTGCATTCTTTAGCTTTCGGCTTTAGAGTGTGGGGTGTTGTGGGAATGGATTCCTGCGGATTTGCCTTGCTTCTGTTTGCCAATGTTGATGGATCATCAGTTCTGGCAGCATGAACAGTGGGTTCATCGCTGCGTCTCGTCCACTTGAACTGTTAGGCATGCAACCATTTTAGGCTTCCAATAAATATTGCAGAATGCATCAGTGTTTATTTTATAAAACACATATCTTTATTAGAAGAAAAGTCATCAAATGAGGAGATAAAGTACATGAAAATTATTAACTGACATTGACACTCATTGAAAACAGAAGATCTGACAGAACTGACATTGATACAAAGACACTCATTCAGAACATCTTAAAGTAAAAAAAAAAAAAAAAAAAATTAGGAACACAACAAAGGTGTATCATCTCATTGTTGAACATGACGAAGCAAATTCATTATTGAACGTAAGTAAGTAAATACATTATTGTACATGAGAAAGCAAATACATTAGTGAACATGAGAGTGAACATGTTATAGTTAACATTACCTCCCCCCTCTCAGGTTCACAATATAAGTCTTAAAAATACTAATTTTTTCATAAAAATTATTTTACAAAAATACTTCCGACAAATTTATTAAATCTCTCTTTTAGTAATGCTTTCATAAAAATATCAGCATGATTATCTTTGCTTTTCACGTATTTCAAGTCAAACAGTTTCTCATAAACAAGATTTCTTAAAAAATGATATCTAACATCAATGTGTTTTGTTCTACTGTTTTCTATAGGGGAATTTGAAAAATCAATTGCAGCTTGATTATCACACATCAGTTTATAAAAAAAAACCTAAGTTAAAAACCTTAGTAGATTTGCATTCATCTAAAATATGTATAAACCATACAAGTTCCTTTGCTGCCTATTGTAGAAAACATCTACATCCACCTATTGAAACACAAGGGAGAGGACCACAAACGTCCATATGTATAAGCTGTAATGGTTTATCAGACTTAATTTTAGAAATTTTAGAAGTGACCTACGCCTGGTCTTTGCAAACTTACAAGATTCACAATCTAAAAGTGTGTTCTTAAAACTAGGTAACCCTCTAACACAGTCTTGTTGACTTGTATTAACTATATATTTGTTATTTATATGGCAAAAGCATCAATGCCATATTTCTAGGCCCTCTTGTGAGGTTGTTAATCCTATAGGCGTTTTAATTTTTGCAATTTATTATAAAAATTAGGTTTACAATAAAACAGACCATTTAACTTAAATGCATAAAATAATTTATGTCCACGCATGCTGTAGACAGTAATTTTTCCATTGTGACCCACAAATTTAGCTCCTCCTTTGTCTACACATGGACCTGATACTAAATTTCACCTAAGCTTAGGGCTGTACATAACATTATTCAATGTAACATCTTGCCTTACCCCATCAGTTACAAAACTGAATTCTATAGTTCCCACTCCTTCAATGGGACTAGTGATTTCACCTATAGCCAGAGACATATTTGTGTTACTAACCACTTTATATGAACTAAACAACTTACGGTTGTTACAAAAATGGTTGGGTCTTTGACACTGTTACAAACTAGATGCGGCAGTGTCAAAGACCCAAGATTCTTTATCATTTACATAATTTTCTTGATTAATAAAGACTTCAGATAAAAATGATTTATCAAATGTCTTTTCCACAAAAGTCTTATCTATTGACTTGAAATGACATTGGGAAGCTAGATGACCAAATTTCTGACATTTAAAACATGGTCCTAATTTACACTTATTTTTCATCAAGCTTAGGTGATTTGGCAACATCTCTTTTATTCTGTATGGCAGTTTTTACCTTGTATGCATGATGCTCTTCTTTTCCTAAGTCAATAGTACACTGTTTCACTTTCTTCTGCCAATAGCTCTTTAAGCACTTTGTCAAACTTAAATTAATCATCATTCCATCGATATATAATTTGAACAATCCCTTGCATATTTAAAGGTAAGCATACCTTATCCATTGAAAGCTTTGATATAAGTCCTCCAGCGGGTGTCCTGCTTCTTTCAACTCGTTCATAATTTTTTTCAGATTGTAGAGACCAACATCTTCTCCTTGCTCTATTCTACAATTAAAAAAAATCTAATAGTTGTACGATTTGTGCTCGGGAATCTGGCTTGAAGTGTTCTTTCAGTGTTCTCCAAGCTTCGGCAGCATCATCTGTGTCAGAAATTAATGTTCTATATTCCTTGTCTACACTTAAACCGATTGTTGAGCAAGCTCTATCTTTTCTCATATTATATTCCTTCTTTTCTTTAGAGCTTGCTATTGCATCGGGCTCCACTTCTTTTCCATTTATAAAATCCCAACAGCCTCTATCCATTAGAATAACTTTCACATCATTGATCCATGTATGGTAATTGTCAGCATTCAGTTTATCAATGGGGGGCTCCATACCTTTTTAATTATACTATAATGAAATCCAATAATTTCATTTGTTTATTTTAAACTTCTTATACTTCAGATCTTCTCTGCAATAGACACTCCTCTTCTAAAGACTTGGAAACATATTTGTACTGCAGGCCCATAACCCTGTTAGGCATACAGCCATGTTAGGCTTCCAATGAATATTGCAGAATGCATCAGTGTTTATTTTATAAAACACGCATCTTTATTAAAAGAAAAGTCATCAAATGAGGAGATAAAGTACAAGAAAATTATTAACTGACATTGACACTCATTGAAAACAGAAGATCTGACAGAACTGACATTGATACAAAGACACTCATTCAGAACATCTTAAAGTAAAAAAAAAAAAAAAAATTAGGAACACAACAAAGGTGTATCATCTCATTGTTGAACATGAGGAAGCAAATTCATTACTGGACATAAGTAAATAAATACATTATTGGACACGAGAGTGAAGATGTTAGTTAACATGAACAACAGATTCGCAGTTTTGACTTTTGTATGCCGGTGTGGGCAGCAATTCTACACGATTTTGATTTCCGGCCTGTGTTAAGAAAAATTAATTCCCAGGTTACTATATTTTTGAACGTCGGCTGTCATGTTGTGGCGAGGAACCAAACCCGTCAGACGCTAATGATGCGCTTCCAAGTTCGTCTGTCCATCGCCAGATAGGATGAGTACGTGGAAGTCAACCCAGCGCAGTCCGCTTGGATGGTACAGTCTCTTTTAATTCTCCATGTCATCGATCCGAAACGCCATATCTTGCTGTAACCAATGTAGTTTCCACAATGATTTCATCGATCTCCAGTTATCAGCGCAATCAGGAACTCCAATAAGAACTCAAATAAGTGTCAGTTTATTTTCCGCATGCCCTTTTGAACGAACTGTTTCTAACTGCCGTTCTGATGCACGAACTGTTGTATAATCTTCATAGGCCAACTTAGGAACACCTGATTCTTCGTCACCGGAGTGGGTCATGTCGTAGCCTGTGTTGACCAACAAACTCACAGCTTCTTAGATTGGAGGAGTTCCATCCTGTACCATCAATATCATAGAGGACGCGTGCGTTTACTGCCTGCCCATCGGTGTTCTTTGATGCCAAAACGTGCCATCTTTCGTAAGGGAGTGTTTCTGGTTCAGTCTTCCATTTTTTTTGACGGTATTTACCATGTTGAATTACACTAATTTTCGTCCAACTGCATCGATGTAGGTGCTGGCTTAGTGAACATTCCGGAAAATTTCGATCCAAACTCTTTTTTTATTTTTTTATTTTTTTTTTTATTTTTTGGACGTTTAGTAGAGTTTTTCTTTTTTTAATTCAAGAAAACGTTTGAAATCGAAATTGAAATTAATCTAAGTTTTTTGTAATCCTTTTCGAGTTAAGCTTGTTAATTTCTTTGTGTCACTTCTCCTCTTGGAGGATACGTATTGACTGATTGAAACAATATTTTTCTTTTGTATTATTTTTCTTTTCCTTTATTTCAGGTGACTCCCATCCTAAGTGGAGCCTCCTTTTCGTTTTCCGAGGAGTAGGATTGGTTCGAAAGTTTACGAGCTCGCTGCTTTCTGTACACTTTACTAATAGTGTTGTTTTACCAGCATTCATCCTGTAATATAGTAAAAGTATACCTTCCTCATTCCGAATGTGTGTTCTGTGCCTTTCCGTCCACTACACACACACACACACACGGGATAGTGTTGTTTCGTCATAGTTTTTCTGGGAGGGGTTGAACGGGATTTTATTAGTGTACAGAGTTTCTTCTCCTTTTTTAGGGCACTAGGTTGTGGGGGAATTTATTTGATTTAGCAGTTTTTATTTTATTCGTGACTAGCCCTAGTCAGTCCTAGAATTCAAGGACAGACTAGCGATCTTCTGTGGGAATTTGAAAATTAGCCTGTCGTGCTGCTTCTTTTAAAGACTGTGCGCTTATTTTGGTTTTCTCCGAAACGTAAAAGCACGCGTTTTTGGTGCATCCTTTGCTTAGTGTTTTGAAGGTGATAGCGCGTTCCGAGGTTTTTGAGCACGCAATGCAGTTTTTTTTCCGAATGTTATCTGTAACAGTTTTTTTTTTTGAGAGTTAGTGTTACTGTTTATTTCCCAAATTGAACCGTAACAACACACACACACTTGCCTTGCTCCCATTCAATGTCCACGCACGTGTTGCCACAGAAAATTAGCAGTGCTTTTTATGGCATTGATGCCAAACTGCTTTTTTTAGGTTTTTTAATCTAGGTTTCTTCTAGTTTTTTGTGTGGCGTCGTGTGCTGTTTTGATGTTGTTGGAGTTTTTGGGGCTGAGCAGATTGCGTTTCGTTTGCAGCTTTCAGGTTGGTTTGTTTTTATTTTTTTTTTAATGTGTTTTTTTGTGTTTTGCTTGATTTGTTCTTTTGTTTCTGATTAGTTTTTTGATTTTTTAGTTTGTTCGTGCAGTTTGTGGAGTTGGAGTTTCGCTTTCAGGTTGTGCCGAAAGTAAATTTTTACGTTTGAAATTGGGCGGTCTATAAAGTTTCGTCACACGATTGCGTGGTTTCTAAAGCTTCGTTGCACCATTTTGCAGATACTAAAAATTAACCTAACAATAATATGATTGCAGTGACTTTTTCACAAATGGCGTCGCCATTTTGTTTTTCAGAATTCACATTAGCTTTGGGAAACTAAAATTTCAGAATAAAAGGTAATTAATGTACTGTATATTACACACACCAGCCAATGAATTAGAAACCTTCGTTCAATATGGTATTGACCCTCCTTTGGCTGTAATTACAGAAAATACGCGGTTTGGCATGGACTCTACAAGAAGTTGCAATGCAGGTAAGGTAATCGCAGACCATGCATTCGTCAGAGAGACCTTCAGGTCCTGCAGAGTAGACGAAAGCAGATGCCTTCGGCAAATGTCTCTTTCCAACATGCCCCAAACATTCTCGATCGGATTCAAATCCGGACTTTGCGCTGGCCACGGCAGATGTTGCAACTCTGTGTCATGTTCAGAAAACCACTCCTGAACAATTCTTGCTCGATGGACAGTAGCATTGTCACCCATGAAGAACCAGTCACCATTTGCACGATGGACTTGATCTGCAACAATGTTCAGGTAGTCTTTGGCTTTCACCCGACTGTCAAGGAAAATCAGGGGACCCTTGCCATACCAGCAAAACATGGCCCATACCATGACACCTCCTCCTGCAGCTTGAACTGTGTTCACAACACATGAGGGGTCCACCGCTTCATGGGGCTGGTGCCAAATTCTCTGCCAGTCATCAGTGCAAAACAATGTGTAATGTGACTCATCCGACCCCATCACCTTTTTCCAGTCGTCTACTGTCCAGACACACAGTTCTTTACACCACTGCAGGCGAACTTTCCGGTTTGTTGCCGACACCAGGGGCTTCCTCACTGGCATGAGACTTCCCATCCCTATTTGCTGCAACTCTCGGCGCATTGTTCTGGAGATGGATTGTGATGATCCTTCATTGAAGTCTGTCGTCAGTTGCTCCACAGTAGACCTTCGGTTTTGCCGCACAATCCGTCTCAGACGACGTCAGTCCCTATCTGTGTTGACTGCTTTTGATCCACAATTCTGCAGTTTCGACAACTCTTGTGGATTCAGTTTCCACGCATTGAACACCTTGGAGACCTGACCTTTTGAGATACCGGTCAGTTGTACAGTCCTGGAAATCGTAGCTCCAGCTAGACGGGCTCCCACAATAACTCCTTTTTGGAACTCAGATATGCTGTTTTCCCCATTTTGTGCAAGCTTGTTCCTACCCTGTGCCTGCAGCTTGGAATGAGCATGTACCTCACATGATTGCATTCATTTGCATATCACAATAGTTTCTGACCTGTGACCACGCTTTACGTATCAGTACAGTAATTCATCACGGGTTTCTAATTCATTGGCCAGTGTGTGTATATATGCACTATAATGTATTGTAATGTACCTATACAGGGTGATTCAAAATTCATTGTACAAACTTTTAGGGTAGGTAGTTAGGGTGATTCTGAGCAAAAAAAGTTCATATGAACATGGGTCCGAATTTGAACGCTAACGGAGATATGAACAGAAATAAAAATGCTGCCACCTAGATCTACAAGTTAATAACTCAAGTTCTGCAACGCCTAGAATAATGAATTTTGGAGGAATAATAAGATACATAAAACTGTGAATACCGTTAAAATTTGATCAAATTCCAACGAGTAATTTCCGAATTACACAGGCAACATTGTAACACGCGCTGGTTAGTACTCACGTGAGCACTGTTACGATGTTGAATGCGTAACTCTGAAACTCTGATGTTGGAATTCAATCAAATTTTAATGGTATGCACAGTTTAACGTACACTAATATTCCTTCAAATTTCATTAACCTAGGCTTTACAGAACCCGAGTTATTAACTTGTTGATCTTGGTGGCGGCATTTTTATTTCTGTTCATATCTCAGCATTCAAATTCGGACACATGTTCATATGAACTTTTTTGCTTAGAATCACCCTAACTACCTCCCCTAGAAGTTTGTACAATGAATTCTGAATCACCCTGTATATTAAATATTACATGCTAATTTCGTTTGAAATTTGTCAGATCGAAGTTAGTTTGAAATCACCCTCCCCCTCAGAGTTAACTTTTGGCAACAGAAAGATGGATGAAAAATTGACAAAAATAGCAAAATAATGTACATTATTATATTTGGCATGATATGCTGTAATGTACCCGTATAAATATTCAGCCTGTCTCAGTCCACTGCAAGACATAGGCCTCTCCCACGGTGGGGGCGCGGGGTTCTAATCTCCCGCGCTGATTAGATGGGTTGGGAGATTCATTTTTGAGCTTCTGTCATCTTTATACGAATGCTACAAAGTGGTGGTAATAGTGTCCGGGACCGACGGCTTAACGTGCCCTCCGAAGCACGGGGGAAGGAGTAAGAACTCGCTTCACTGAATGGTCACCCATCCAGTTACTAGCCGTGCTAAGCAATGCTTAACTTCCAGAGCTGGTTTGCTCTGCAGAAGCCCCCTAGCCCATGGTGCCCCCAATGTTCCAGTATATTAAACTTTATATGCTAGTTTCATTTGAAATTCGTCAGGTCAGAGTTAAAACTAACTCCCCCAGTTAGCTTTTGGCGACGTAAGCAAAAAATAGCGAATTATTGTACTGTATAATGCACTCTAATATACCAATATATTCAATATATACTAGTTTAGTTTGAAGATCGTCAGACTCCTTCACCTCCAATCATTACAATGCTAATTTTTCCCTCTTGAATAATGCGATCCCACAAATTTAGGCGCTTTTTTCAGGTCAAAATTTTTCGCATTATAGTAGAAAACTTACGCTAAGTACCATTAGTTTCCACACTTTTAATTAAGCAAACTGCTGCTTGGGCAACGTTGGCCAAAGTGTGCAGTGAGACTGCTGCAAATATAGTTTCAACTCCTTACTGAAGAGATCAGGGTAGCCAGTTTTCTGCAATACACATCCTTTAAGTGAAAGATAATGTATGCAGACCCCTTTGTCCTATCCAGTGTCATCCAGTTAGGCTCAAATATCTTGGTGATCTTGTGGTATTGTACGGTTCTTGTTGAAAAAAAACTTCATTTCCATAATGTTCATATATGGATGAAAAAAAAAAAAGGTCCATAAAAAGCATTTGTCGAAATATGTATACATTTCATTAGTGGTCTTTGTACATTTAAATATTTTATATATTATGCTTTTAAAAATAAGTGGCGGCAAAATTAATAAGTAAGTGAATTCATAAGCAGCTCAAAAATATCCATAATATAAAAGATGGACAAAATTATTCTTTTCCTTGACCTCCTCTGTGACATCAGTGCTTCTCAAGAATTCACAATATTTTTATCTATATTAATATATTCTATATCTAATCTTTTCTACATCTCTTTTACCTTTATTCTTGCATCGATAATGTTAAATATACAGGGAGAGTCAAAAGTCCTGGGACACCTTCATAATGCAAATCCTGAAGGGAAAAAGTGAAAAGTTATGATGGCAACTGATTCGACCTAGCAGGCTATCAGCCTACTGCGACCTATTAGTAAAAACTGTGACGAGACCCCACCCGGTAAGACACTCTATCAGACTTAACTTACTTGATTTCCTGGAATTTTCCCTCTTTGATTTCAATTAACAGATCAGTCTAACCATTAAATAGTGTATCAGGACCTAAACTCTAATCCCCAACCTTTGATAGTATAGTGAATTTAATTCAGCACAAAGTAATGTTGTGCCACAATATTATGTTTTCTTCCTCCAAAATATAGTTTATTTATTATCCTTCTTACTATATACCGGTAAGCTAAATTCTGAGATTTCCAACCAAATTCCTTGTTTAATAACAGCAATGAGCAAGAGTATTTATAAAATCCTTATTCTTTTTAATCTCATTTAATGAAAAAACTTACTAAAGGAAAATATCATTAGTGGGTTAGTCTTAAAAAGATGAAATTACACATCCCTTACAGGGCTTGAAATTCAAATTTTTCATGGAGGGGGCCTCCCCACCTATGTTTGTACATTGAGGGGAATTGAACTGTTTAGAAGGGAGACAAGAAGTTATGGGTCACAGAATATAAGCAATTTTTCAAAATATTTTAAGTTTTGTACATAAATAATTATGTTAAAAATAATATATTACCAAAAACTCAGTCATAAAATAAATGTAATAAATTTTTAATTTCAATAAACAAAAAATGAAATACAGTTTAATTCACATGTTCTTCATAGCTTGGCAAACCTGACAAGCCTTAAGCACTTGGTTATCAGACAGCTTTTCAGGACCCAATTCAGAAATCCTCATTAGAATATCTAAATTTTTGTTGTGTAAAGAATTTCTAAATTTGGATTTAATTCCATTTTGGGTGCTGAAGCCTTGTTCACAAGGAACACTTGTAAGAAGCAACGTAAGAGCTATTTGTATAATTTTAGACATTATTGGCAATGTATGAAAATGTTCACATGAAAAGCTTTCACAAAATTTTGGAAATTTTTTGGTATCTGTCATTCTTTACTGACATATGCTTAAAGAGAGAATATTCAGTAAGTGCATCATCTACATTGTCTGGACAAAAATTTTTAATGTTTTCTATCGAATCAAAACCAAATTTGGAATTGCTAACATTTATGCGTTGCTTTATCGATTGAGGTTCAATACTTGCAAATTGTGAGCAGGTTCAATACTTTCAAAGAAGGAAATCTGCGATCCATCTTATTTACTACACATGAAATAAATCTAGATTTTAAATTATCATGTGCTACTTTTTGAGAATTGCAAGGGCTATTCAACTTGCTGTTTTTAAAGCTACTTCCTTGCAGTTCATAAAAAAAATTTTCCTCCATGTACCACGACATATCTGCAATTCTTGTAATCTGGATTTTGTTGAGTTTGTTTTGTTTACTTGAGAAATATAAGGGTCGTACAAATGAAAACGAAAATTATATTTATTTTATCCAAAGTCTATACAAGGAATTTAAAAATACTCTCCAAATACTTTAAGGCACTTATCCCACTGTGTAACAAGGCGTGTAATTCCTTTATGGAAGAAGTCTTTTGGTTGCGTGTGAAACCATTCCATAACCTCTTCCTTCACTTCATCGTCCGACTGAAACCTGTGACCTTTCAGATGTTGCAGGGATGCGGGACCCATTGTGCACAGATTTTTCTGTAGTGCAGATGGTTCCTGATAATGGAGTGAACAGTTCCACGACTAAGGACAGTTTTAGCAACCACAACATCGATTGTCACGCTTCTGTTTTCCTTTAAGACAGCGTCAATTTTGGCTTTGGAATCATCCGTGACGGTGCGGTTTGCTTGTCCAGGTGGTTGATAATCTTGCAATGATCACCGTCCCTCCGAAAACCTCTTGCTCCATGCCCAAACACGAATGAAGGTTAGGCAGTTATTTCCATAGATGTTCTGCATACGACGATGAATTTCAAAAACAAACTCCTTCACATGTCAAAAAACGAATTACTGCTCTCTGTTCCTGTTTCGTTGACTCCATTTTGTTGTTTGGATGAAGCGATCACTCACAGAGCTTCGAAGCGTGAGCTACCGTTCTTTCTCAAGTGATGCAACACTTGCAACTTATAGTTCAATTTGCACGTGGGGTTTTGCAATTGTTGAAAACAAAAACTTACAATCCTACACATAGTCTGCCCCCCCCCCACCCCACCACACACATACACAAATTTTCGTTTTCATTTGAACGACCCTTATAATTGAATTTCGTTTTGTAAATATTTTGAAAGCACTTGTAGCAGATGAAGTATGGCCATCATAACATGGGTTAAGGCCACAAAAGAATACTGACTTATCACTTTCAAGATTCCTTTAACTTTGGCAGCATCGCCAGTTTTCAGCGATGCATCATGTTCAAGAGTTGCTCTTAAAAAATACATGGTACGTAAAACAGATACTGATGAAGATACTGAGAGCCATCTCAAAGAACATGGTTCTGTATATTTTAATAGTGGTTGTGTAATTTTGAAAAAGACAAAAACGATACAGTTAAGGTAGATTACATGTACTTTTATTTAGTGCAGGACATTTACCCCAACTGATATACAAGGGACTATCAAAAAGTTCCCAGAATTGTAGTCTGGCCGGTGACTGGATACCGTATGCACATCGTGGCCTTAATCCCCTTCAAAGTATTTTCCTTGGGCGCACACACACTTACTCCAACGCAACTGCCACTCCTGGAAAGCCCGTGCGAACTCTTCCTTTGCAATGGACTTGAGACCAGAGGCCGCACTTGCTTCGATCTCTTCTTTTGACACAAAACATTTTCAAACGGATCACCAGCAACTGACATCCGACATTCCATCTGATCTGCATCCAACTGATGTGGAACGAACTTTGCGCAGACCCGTCGCATCCCCAGTTCCTTAACCAAGATCACCCGAGCGGACCAGAAAGAAATGTTCATTTCTGAAGCCACATCGTTGATGGTTATCCTCCAATCAGTGTGCACCAAATCCAGCACTTTTGCGACGTTTCCAGATTGCCTGGAGGTTGTTGGTCTTCCCACCCAGGCTCATATTCGAGACTGGTCTGCCTTAAACTGGTTGAACCAATCAAAGACACCCGATTTCTTAAGCCATGTTACACCCTCTTACAAGCACACGCTACAGCTCCCGAATGACACGTCCAAACACGATGCAACCACACGTGCACACACATGGGATGTAGACGGCACTGATTACAGAGCGACGTTTTCCAGACTTAGGTGCTCACAGACCAGACTACAATTCCGGGAACTTTTCTGATAGTCCCTTGTATGCCCCAATGGACATTTGTCCCAACTGATATATGCCCCAAACTGCTTATACCCCTTCAGTATCCTTCATTTTCAGAATGAAATTAATAACTGTATAAAATTAATTATTGGGCAAATTGAGCACATGGATCATTCTCACGAAAATGGTACATTTGATGTTTCAAAGTTGTTGTTTTTTTCAAAATTATCTAACTTAAATTAATGTTAAATAACAGCTTAAAGATTGAATTTATCTGTATTGTAAAAATGAATTACCTCATCTTAGTACTAATATGTGATTTTCATAGTTTTTTTGATTGGTTATGGGAGATTTTGTCCACTCTGTTACACATCTCTATGTTGCATTAAGTTATGTAAATTCGCTTTTTTTTTCCAAAACATTTTGTTCAACACAAACAAAGGAACATTCATTTTATATAAATGCAGGAAAATATTTTATGATAAAGAGTAAATTTACATTTTGTTTATAGTTTTCATGCTTCAAAATGCAAAATTGAAAAAATATGTGTAAAAATTAGATTAACATATCAAATAGAGTTAAATAAGATCAAAATTGCACTATTCTGGGTACAATTCCAGTGTTCTCCCCAGAAAATTTTATCAGGTGGGCGGTAAGCTAAACTAACCGGGCGGACAAAAATTAAAAACAAAAACAAATAAAATAATATGCAGTGTTGTACAGTTTTTCGTGTATTCAGCCGGGCAGACGCCAAAATCAGCCGGGCGGCGCGCCCGTTAAAAAGGGCCTGGGGAGAACCCTGAATTCCATCTATCTAAGCAGGTTAATACTTTTAATTCAAATGTTTTTGATTTTTTAATTTGTAATTACAATAAAAACACTCTGTAACAGAGTGGACATAGTTGCCACAGAGTAGACAACTGCTGTAGATAGGATTAATCTGTAACTTTATGAAAAAATAACAGACAAACAATATTCTACTTTCATAAATTTTGTATTAAATTAATTTTTACATATATCAAGCTTTTTGGAAAAAATCAACAGCACATAAAAATTCATAATATAAACGTCCACCTAATAGTTTAACTTTGGCTCTGGTAGGATTTTTTTAATTTGATCAAATAAACATAGGAGATATCTGTGTCAATATTTTAAATAATTTTCGCTCATTATTTGTTTTCCTTAAGCTCATCACTTTAACTTCGCCATCTTCTTCAATGTCACTTTGAGCCATGACAACATATTTATACGTTAATTTTCTTGCACCACCAGTTTTAAATTCAAGAAGCATGCATGGGCAGGCTTTCACGCTTTTAGCACTCACTTCTTTAATAGGCAATCATCAGATACACCACTGGACTCACCTGACGAAGCAGTGGAATAAATATCTGAAACTTTAAGTTATTTATTCACTGGTATTCTATTTGTATTAAGAGTTTGTTTCATTAGGCAAGCATAAACTTTCTTCTCAAAACACAAAGATTCTCATTTTTCATGCAAAAACATGATATTTCCCAGAGTATGTAACAGAGTGGACAATTAAGTCTAAAAGAAGCTTTTCTAATAAAAATAAAAAAGTAATAATTAAGAAAATAATATTAAATGAAAAAATAACATTAAATTTACTAGTTTATATGCAATTTCAGGAAAAAAACTTTTTTTTTTTTTAATCATTAATTTAAATGTAACAGTGGACATTAAAAAGCTCAAATTAACTATTAGAGAAAAATAATGGGTCTTTTCTTGCTTGTTGACTGTGGAATCCAAAATGGCTGACTAAGCATGGAAATTGTACTACCTAGTCATCTCAAAAGTGTTGCCAGATTAAATTTAATTTATTATTTTATGGAATGGCTATAACATAGTGGACATTGCAATACATATAAAATGTCGGGACATTAATAAGAAAAGTTTTTTCTTATTAAAAAAAATATTTTTTTAATGAAATTTATTGTTAAAATTATTTTTAAGTAAGAGATGCAATGTAATTGATAATTTACATAGGTGTACTATTTAAACAATTTCTTAAATAATGTTTTAACTCTTATTGATTTGAAGTTGGGACATCAAGATTTGTCCTACTTGTTCTTCAAATAAAAAAAATTAAGACTTTTATAAATCACTTAAGTCAAAACAATACTTGATTATACAGAATTAAATGAAGAATAAACAAAAAAATATGTTTAATTGGTAGCATTTCTGAAATTTTCTGAAAAAAATTCAAAAGTAGCGGATATGATTTGTACCATTTTCGTGAGAATGACCCACATACAGTAAATTAAATTTTTATTAAGTAAAAATTAAATAATAATACTAGAGTGTAAAAATTAAACAAGTATTAGGGTACAGGACAATAATTTCAATTCTATCTGACTGCATAGTCTATACCATGGCAAGTAACATTGTTTTGGAGAATGAGAAGGACATAGTACACCTCATTGTAGAATGTTTGAACTCATTGTGTATCGTTTTCTTTTGAATAGGTTTCGAAATTGATGTATCTAGAAGTAGTAAATGTCTTTTTGGTACACAGTTTTACCACTAATTTGTTGTATTATATACTTAATGTTTTGTTTACACTTCTTAAAGTTTTAATCAGGATCACTAATGAAGAGTGGGGTCAGCTCTATGGCACTATCCAGTCTAATGCTTTAGTTGTGCAAAGTCAATTGAACTCTTTCTTTTTTGTTTTTCTTTTCCTTCTTTTTTCTTTTATCAGATTTTGTATACTTATGCTTTGCACTGTTTTCTTGTTTTGTCACCCACCCAGGGCCCTACCTTGTGGGTGGACGCTGTGTACTTTACTTACTACAATGGGTGCCACTTAATGTGATCACTTTGGGACCAAGCCAAAGTGATAACAATAACCGACTGATAACAATAGCCGAAATTGCATAAAGATGCAGCAGAAGAAAAAAATTCAAAATTATAGTGTATTATTATTACATGTGTTTCTTAAGATTGTGTTGTACAATAGATATAAAGTTCAAAGTATATTTTACTTTAATTGTAATGTAAATACATGTACTTTAATTAGGAATCTTTTAATTTTGGTTTAGAAAATCTATCTTCATTTGTTTAGTACAATTTTTGCAGAGACGGTCATTAATGAATTTTTCATATTCATATTGCTTTGTAAAGTCATTTGATCTATGTCTTACACCCATCTGTAAAATTCGTAGAGCTTCTCTCATTTGAGCATTTGTTGGCAGTGTTTCAGTCTTCATCACTTCATCTTCTTGAATTGTGTGTTGTTATCATGTGAACAGCGCATGCGAACAGTAGAATCAAAACCAAACCCTTTTTTCACACGGGAATATTTTTAACCAGGAAGTGAACAAGGGTGAAGTACATGGGAAAAACTCAGACTTGCTTTCAAAATGATAACAATAAATGAAGTAGTGATCACATTAAACGATGATTTTAATATGTTCACGTATTAAGGCGGTTGGGAATTCTTACACATCTAATAGCATTACAGACTCAGTTTTATCTGGAGGGGCCCCTCAGACCCCTTAACATGGCTTGCTTATAGTCAACCATGAATAAGCTATGGGCCATACAAACGGGTGCGGGCTATAGTAGGGGGTGCTAAACGGAGAACAGTCTGCTCACAAATGAACAACCTCCACGAGGCAGACCAAGCTAACTGCTGATGAAACTCTTATGCCACAGACCTCGAGCCAACTAATATTCCTAGCCAAATATGCGCTCGGAAGCGTTGGGTGATCCCTTTCGTTTAATTCAGGGGAGGATCGCTGGAACCCCCCATGGGCTCGATTCTGAGCGAAGCACACCTAATTGCAGCCTTTTTCCCAACGCTCGTTATGTTTTAAGTTCGTGCCAACCAGTTGCAGCTTGACTGATCCGCAGCGCCTAAGATTTTTACCCCCATTACTACTTGTCACACCGCATTCCCTCATTATAACCCCACAAAGAAACATGTACCCTTAACGCTAAACCCTACTTAACCTAGCGCCCCCCCTTAACCCCTAAGACAAGACTCATAACATCAATAAATTGTCTCCAAAAACATCAAACAGTTTCATAACTCTAAGCCACAGAATGAAAGCATTAAGTTCAGTTATGTTCTGAATCTCATTAAGCAGTTCCCACAGTCCCAGATCACTTCAGGGTGCGTACACTTTGTGAAAAACAAAATTCAAGGACTTTCAAGACTTTTCCAGGACAAATGATGATAAAATTCAAGGACTATAGTCACATTTTAATGGTAAATGAAAACACATTTTAATAACATTATATAAAGATATTTAATGAAACATTCCAATTTTTTCATTACAAAATCCTAGGAAAAATAAATTTAAAATTGTTTTATTCACAAGTGTATATGTTCATAAAGAAAAAAAAAAATATAGGCTACCTTCAGTTAGTCGTTTTTACTAAATCATATTGAGTTATTTCACAATCCAATTCTTTTATTAATCCCATTTTCTCATCATTTTTCTTTTTCAATCTTTTTTTTTCTTTTTTCAATACTTTTTTTTTTTCTTTTTTCAATCATCTTGGATTGCCTTTCTTTTTTTGATACTGAAACATGTGTTTCCTCTTTTGATTTCTTTTCTAAATAAGCCATATATTTTTGTCTGGCACTTCCAACACTTATAGGAGGGATTTGGAGAGATTAACATTTTCAATCCCACCAACATATGAAATGTGATAATATATAATCCTTTGAGATGTAATAGAATTTTCCTGCATATTTTCAATAAGTTCCTTATTTATCGAATAACCTCTTTCTACAGATGCTTGCCCATGTGATAAAAGTAATAGAGACTGAATAATATTCCACAACTGTTTGAAGGATGGATTTGAAGACATATATTTATTAAACAATACATCAATTCTTGCCTCTTCAGTTGAATCAAAATTTATGAAACCAGAGTTTATTTTTGCTACAACAGTTACAAATTCTTGGAATTGCCATAAAACACTGTTACACTCTTCAGGCTGGAGGCGATGCGCATCTACAAGAAGTGTTAAAATTGATTTGAAATTTTTCACACACGAATGTCCATCTGTGGCCATTAATTGGGGGTCTAAACACCTCAGGTGACGAACAAGAGAATACTGCATGGGGTTTTTAACTAGTAGTTTTGAAAGTAGTTCTTGTAAAAATGTTCTGCATTGTATTTGGAAATCCATAACTTGCCGCTCACTAACATTCTTTGATATCAAAACTCTTTGTTATTGTTTCTGCTTGAAAACCAATATCAATTCTTTCGAAATGGCAACACACATTGCTAAAATTGAAATCTAAGTTACAGAGCTGTCTTCTTAATCCATTACAGTCTTCTTAATAAAGCAATTCATTAAACTTCTAATAATTTTCTCCATTTCCTTACCCAGAAATGGAAGCAAAGGTTTATCTGTCTGATATCATTTTAAAAATAGCAATAGCTGTTTAGCAACTGAATTAAAAAAGTGCAACTTCGGTATGGTAAAAGGATCTTGTAAGAATTTGTGTATTACGTCAAAGAAAGCAGTGCTAGGATTTTTAAATACTTTTTTGCTAATTTCATTATCGTATTTTTCAAAATATGACCAAAGTTCAATAGCTCTCTCACAAGCAGGTATATTTTTCCAGCCATCTGTGTGGACAAAATTTGAGTGGCATTTTTGGTGCACCTATTTTATCTACAAAATCTTCTCTTCTTGCAGGAGAATCTTTGAATAATCTGTACATGCTTGTAAGAAGTTTTTCAATTCCCCATCCACTAGCCATGGATCCATGTCTAAATGAATTGTTCATTATATGGAGGTCACAACTACCAAAATTTAAAAATGACACATTAAAATCAGAAGAAATCGAAGCTTGAAACGAATCAAAAAATTTCCAGTTCACGTTCGGCCCATCCATTGATAATTGAAGAATATTTTTTGTTGGCAGGCATTCAATACATTGTCGGTAGTTCCATCATTTTATCTGCTGTTGCATGTCCCAAGAAGACTGAACTAAAATATCTTGTTTGGATTTTACCATCTTCCCATAATCTAACGTGAACAACCATTTGTTTTGTTTGAGTAAATTTGTTTTTAAGGGTTGTCTGAAGGTGTTAGTTGTACAGTTAGCGACGATTTTAAATTTATCTTTGCAGAAAAGAGTTTATCCGGCAGCTTGGAAAACTTTTAAAGTTGTTCCGTTGCCCAAGGTTAAAAATCCAAATAGTCCTGATAATTTTCGCCCTATTTCAGCGTTGCCTTTTCCTGTTAAAATCATAGAGTCATTTGATGCAAAAAAGACGAACCTCTTGTCCACAAACGTTTTAATGGGCGAATACGTATTTTGATCTCTTTGAGATCATTATTCAACGCAAAAAAAAAAAAAAAAATTAGAATATTGAGTTTTATTTTTTTTGCGTTGAATAATGATCTCAAAGAGATCGAAATACGTATTCACTCATTAAAACGTTTGTGGACAAGAGGTTCGTCTTTTTTGCATGATGTCTTTATCCACAGTATATTCCCACTTCTCATAGAGTTGTTTGTTTTTAATGAACTCGGAAGGAAATATCTGAGTCTGCAGATTGACAATCAACATGGGTTACTCCAGGTCGGTCTACCATTACGAATTTGCATCGCATTTCATCTGAAATTGCGATCGCTTTGGATCAAAGGGATCAATTGGATGTTTGTTATCTCGACATTGCTAAAGCATTTGATTCCGTAAATCACTCTTTGTTATTGACTACGTTATTTAGGTATTCATCATCTAACCATTACATGGCTTCATTCTATGTTGCAGAACAGACATTTTCTTATTACTAATGCTGTAAACAATTGTTGCTTTGGTTCAATTATGAGTGGTATACCTCAGGATTCTCCTTTAGGCCCACTGCTTTTTAATTTCTTTATTTGTGATTTAAATTGTTTGTTTGCTGAGGGTACGGTTTCAGCTCTTATGTTTGCTGGCGATTTAGAAATCTTTAGTATGTAAGTATCAGATACAAAATGTAAGTATCAGATACAAAAAGAATTTTGAAAATCTGTTAAAAAATAAAGTGACGGACCAGGAGGCAAAATAAAGTGACGGACCTCAATAGATTAGGAACCTGTTATATAATCAATTTTCTTGCGAATATTCTTAATGGTCGTGTTGATTCATCAAATTTTTTAGCTTCAATAGGACGTCGTTGTTCTAGAGTTATTAGGGGAAACAGATTAAAGCTATCTGTTCATTCTTATTCTTCTCAAGACGGATGGATTGATCCTGCGATGAAATTAGTACAGCTATATAATGATTACGATTTTTCAACTAACGTTTTCAATCTTGCAGACATTTTTATCTAACCCATAAATTAACCCAGTTTTGGGCTTTGCCTGTTGGAGAGCAATTTTTTTTTTTTCAGTGTTCTCTTTTATAGAGTTCGTGGATGAGAGATGCTTGTTGCTACAATACAATTACTGTTAATAATCATTTAATAAAAGTATATTTTTTTTAGGTTCTTTGGATTGGAGGAAATTAAACTCATTACACTGGTATTTGTTAACATTAAGTGAAATTGGTGTCGTTATGAATATGTGCATATGCTAGTCTGCAAATATGTGGATACCAAGTTGGAACAAAGAACCCAACGTGAAATTTTGTGTTGAACTTGGGAAATTGGATTTGAAATCGAATTCCAGGTATTTATTATTCTCTTTTTCGAAATTTCTTTCTACTATTAATTAGAAGGCACGATCTGTCCATCATAAAGTGACGATGCATGCGCAACAATATGACCAACAATGTGTATCTCATGCAAGGCAAAAGTTTCTGCAACACTAGGCCATAATGAAAGAATTACTTGCATTAAATTAAAATTAAATTTACAGATTCGACTGTTGTGGTACCTGTCATACGACGGGCTTTAATGCTAACTAAAATACCATTACTCGTGCATAAGCCGACCCCCAGTTTTAACCCCAAAAATTGGAAAAACACCATGACCAGAGCATAAGCCGAGGAGAAAAAAAAAAAAAAAAAAAAAAAAAAAAACATTTGTTTTCCGACAGAAAAATTTTTTTATTACAAAAAGAATAAATTTATAATAAGAAAATTAGTGTGTGGGAAAACAAAAGTAGCATCTTCTTCATCAGACTCTTCAGAAAGTTGATAAAAATTGTGTGGTGTAAGATATATTAAATTTTACACACTAGTGCTTGGCGATAGTAAGCCATCGATGTTCAAAAGGCATGCGGCAGTTTGGGGCAAATCACCGAACCCCAGAGCATTTGCTTTTAACAATGGAAAAATGGATGGAAAATTGAGGAAAAAACGTGAAATAGTGCACTGTATATTGTTTTTACTTGTACAATGTGCTGTTAAGGTATATTCAATTTTATACGCTAGTGCTTGACAATAGCATCGATGGTAGCTCATGCATCGATCTTCTTGAATCTTCGATGCTTCGATGTTCCATTTTGAATTCATTATCTACTGAATAACTGTTTAGATTAATGTATTTACGGTGTGTAATGTAATGAGAGAACACGTAAAAATGCACTGGTTTCGTTTGAAGCCCCTCCACCTCTCGTATATTTTCCAATATGGCCACCACAGCCTTTTAGGGATTCTCATTATGCTGCAAAGAGAGAGAATACTTTATCTTATCAGAAATTTATTTAAGCAGTGAAAGGGTTAATAAATGAAATCTAAACGGATTAATAAATTATTTCTTAGTTTTTGTAAACTCCGCTTATAAGAAGAGTTTTCATCAACTCTGACCCGTGCATAGGCCGAATGTGGTTTTTAGGGATCATTTTTCGGGGAAAAAAATCGGCTTATAGAAGAGTATATACGGTAAATGACGCGACAAAAGAAAATTAAAAATCATCTTTCTTTTTAACAATATAACATCAATTATCTGCTTCAATTCTACGTCTGGGAGATTCGAAAAATAGCTCGATAATTGTTTGAAGCGTGTAATAACAATTAGTAAACAGTGTGATTAACGATTCCTAATGAATAGGGTAATAGCGCAGACGTAGCGAATATTTCAGACAATCTCCAAAGTCGAAGAAGCCTATGCGAATCCAACGGAGTATGGAAGTCGACAGCATCGATTGCTATGCTATATTTGTAGTCCAAAATTATTTGAAGATCTTCGAAGAGTTGTTAGTGTATTGCAAAATACTTTCCAGGAAGCTTTAAAAGCCCTAAGGCTGCTAAAGGATGAAGAATGGCATTGTTGCATGCAATGCATAAAGCAATTGCTTTCTAGATTTGACAACTCAGACATATACAGGGTGAATACTAAAGTCTGAACCCCCCTTTTATTTTTTGAACCGAAGCAGATATGCCAATTTTGATGAATCCAATGAATAGGCAAAATTATTTGAAGATCTTCGAAGAGTTGTGGGTGGCCTATCCCATGGTGCACTTTTCATCATCCCAAATATGCAAATTAGAACACATTCAAAATTTATCTCAAAAACCGTAAGGGATACAGAAAAAAACCCAACTGCAAATTTGTTCAGCATAAAAAAACAAATCATCCAAATCGGACCAACCAATCACCCATAACCACGTGGTGAACTGTTTGTAGCTCATAAACAGTCACACTGCACAAGGAAAACTGAATGTTGACATTTCCACCATGTAAAGCATGCAAATCAAAAAATTAACATAAATTACCATACTCACATTCACTTTCATGCAGAAAAGCAAATAAAAGGCATGTTTCAGCACACACAAGACAGAACAATTCCAGGATGGCAAGCTACACTGTTCCGGAAATGGTCAACATGATCTTCTGCTTTGGAAAGGCGAGGAGAAACCTATATGCTGCAGTTAGGTTGTATCGAGACAGATACCCTAACGAACGCCATCCTTCTCGTCACACAATGCGTCACATTATTCAAAGATTTGAGCTACAGGGAATGTTAATGCAGAACGAGGACAACCAAGGGCACAAGGCGACGAGGATACAACAACACTAGTTCTGGCTGCAGTTGCTGCAAATCCCCACACAAGCAGCAGAGCAATTGCTACAGATATTGGGTGCCATCAGAGAACTGTTCTCAACTTTCTACACTCACATAATTTTCACCCATACCATATTCATTGTCACCAGGAGTTACTGCCATTGGATTATGTTGCTAGGGCCGCCTTCTGCAACTGGTTACTTACCTGCCTGGATGACAATCCAAACTTCATTCATGCGGTGTTGCGGACAGATGAAGCCCAGTTCACCAGGGGTGGAGTTATCAACAGGCACAACCATCATTATTGGGCAGACGAAAACCGACGATGTCTGCGAGAAGCAACTCATCAAGTGAACTGGAGAATCAATGTGTGGTATGGATTGTACAATGACACTGTGGTTGGACAGTATTTTTACGATGGAATACTGACTGCAGAACGCTACCGGGCTGAAATTCTCAACGTGGTAGTCACAGACTTCGTTGACAATTTGCCATTGGCCTCGTATCAGCGCACGTGGTTTCAGCATGATGGAGCTCCTCCACATTACGGGTTGGTCATTCGCGAGCGTCTAAGTGAGATGTTTGGACAACAATGAATTGGCCGATGAGGACCAGTTCGTTGGCCACCCCGCTCCCCTGATTTTACACCACTTGTGGGGATACCTGGAGGACAAGGTTTATGCTACGTAGCCCGCCTCACTGGAGGATCTGGTTCAACGAATCCAGGAAGCGTGCCGAGGAGTGACACCAGCCATGCTTGCCGATGTTTTGGCGTTAGTTAGGTTCCGTGTCCAATTGTGTTATGGTGCCCACGGTCGTCACATTGGGCATTTTGTTGGTTAACTTTTTTTTTAAACTGTTTGAAGTAACTTGTTTGTGCAGTGTGACTGTTTGTAAGCTACAAACCGTTCACCACGTGATTGTGGGTGATTGGTTGGTCCGATTTGAATGATTTTTTTTTTTGTTGTTTTGTTTGTTTTTTTATGCTGAACAAGTTTGCAGTTGGGTTTTTTTCTGTATCCCTTACGGTTTTTGAGATAAATTTTGAATGTGTCCTAATTTGCATATTTGGGATAGGCCACCCACAACTTCCTATTCATTGGATTCATCAAAATTGACATATCTGCTTCGGTTCAAAAAATAAAAGGAGGGGGGGGGTCAGACTTTTGTATTCACCCTGTATTTGCAGTCATTCTGGCATTATGTAAGTACATGTACCCAGGAACCTAAACGAATGTGGAATAGGTGTGCAGACGCATTGTCAAAAGACCATCGCGGTGATGAATCGATGTTTCATTGTTTGGAACCATAGATAAATTGGAAAAATATCGGTGTGCCTGGCGTTGCGCCGTGTGGTGTGCAAATTTAGTAAACTGCAAATGGCAATGGCTGCATTCAGAAAAAAATGCGCTCTTGAGCCTAGATTTGAGAAGGCAGATTTCAGAAGTAGATCTGCTTGTCAACAGTGAGTTGAAAAAATTTGTTTCAGCTTCTTTCGAAGTTACAAGCTTTTTCACATCGCTTTCGTACTTTCACGAACATTTAGTACTTTTTCACAAACATATAATTCATATTTATAATAAATGGTCTAAATTTACAGAACAATTACAGACAATGATCAATTATAGACAATCATTCACTCGTGAATTTCTCATGAATCAGAGGCACAGGTAAGAAAATGTAACTGTTGAGAAGAGTTAGCGATAGGTTGGTCATAAGTCCCGGTGAGAATACTGTGACGTCATTTTAACGCGGTAGAAAACTGCAGTTAGTGCTCCTATGCCAAACTGGTTAGTCAGGGTGTCCAGCGAATTATTCAAAAAAAATTCCCATATATTTCCAGTATTTTCTCAAAAATTTCACGTATATTCTTAATAAACTTAATGTGATTATTAAATATTCTTCACATAAATATAAAATTTGTAAAATTCTCAGACTTTTCCAGGTTACAGAAAATTCCCTGACTTTTCCCAGTCGCTAGTCACACTGTTCATATTATTTTATAAACAATCCTGATATTATTTATTATTATTATTTACAATATTATTTTTATCTAAAAACTGTAAAGTCTACTTACAATTATTAAGTCTTCCAACGAACTACAACGAACTGAAAGTGTTACAAACACCACGTTTATATATACCCCAGACTTACAAATAAAGCACCAATGGGAGGCCAGCGCCAATTCTCGAAACCAGATTGGCTACTGTATTCGTTACAATACGAACATAGGAGCAGAAACAATGATATGACGTCATCACTGCTCTATTCTTCCATTGGTTCAATTGATTTTTATATCATTCACCATTTGTAAATAATTTCACCGGGATTTTTTTGGATTTTTTTTTTTTTTTTAATTTATTTTTATTTTTAGTTTCCCGGATTTTTTGGATTCTTTTTTTAATTTCTCGTATAATTCCCGAATATTTCCCGGTACCGAAGAATTCCCGTACTTCCTGGATCGCTGGACACCCTGTTAGTCCTAACAGAGAAAAAGACTGTTAGTTCAGTGACAAATTCTCGCTAACTCTTCTCACCGGTGAGGGTCTTAGACCTCACCCAGAGGATTTTCTGTGTAGCATGAGAGAATTCGAGGTCTTGAACGCGTCGGCCTCGCCAACAGGCTACCTAGATACATGGCCTCGCACAGTAAATCATTACTTAATCACGAATGGTGATTGGCTTGAAGATGCGAAGCAGCCATTGAGATCTAATACTAACTGATTAGATTTAATAAGTATTAGATCTTGATGGAAGCAGCAAACGACTGATAACTGAAGTAGAAAACTGAAAAGATACGGCAAAGATACGAAAACAAATATTGAAGCTATGTTTATGGCTGCATCTATTAACCAATCAGAAGCGCTTACATAAAATGCAGCCGTAAAAGTTTCATGTAAGTGCTTCTGATTGGCTAATGAATCCAGTGATAAACATCGCCCTAATGTAAAATCTGCTTCAATATTTGTTTACTTATGTAAATGCACAAAAAAATTGATCATTGTCTATAATTGTTCTGTAAATTTAGACAGATTATTATAAATATGAATTATATGTTTGTAAAATAAAGTACTAAATGTTCGTGAAAATGTACTAAATGTTTGTGAAAAAGTACGAAAGCAGTGTGAAAAAGCTATAATTATAATGAATCCAGTTGTACCGAAAGTAATGTCAACAACACGGATGGAATTTTTTAAAATATTGACAATACAAATGCAAGCAGATTTAAAAACATATTTAGATAATTCTGAGCGACATCTACTGTTGGCAGCCAAAAAATCTACCAGAACATTAGAGATTACTGTTTTCTAATTAATTAAAAAAAAAAACCCCTACTGAAAGCGACAAAAATTTAGGACAAAATCTACTTAAAAATTGGAAATCTACTGCATCTGGTCACACTGCTGGCAATCAACTTGAAACATGAAAAACTTTATAAAATTATATTTTTAACATCTATGAAATTGCATCGAAATATTTATGTATACCCGCTACCTCAAGTCCTTCGGAACATCTCTTTTCAAAAGCTGGGAATACAATTGGGGAGAAACTGTGCAATTTAAATTCTGATTATCTGGAAATTTTGTTAATCTTGACTTCATTGTCTTATGATGAGTTATGTAAACTGCAGAAATAAAAGTAATTTGTCAAAAACTGTTTTGTTTTGATTTTTTAATTTTAATTGAAAACATCGAATATAAATCGATGGTTTCTTGACGTCACAGGACACTCTTGTGTGTGCATATTAAACATACATAAACTAGTCTGAAAGAGGCAGTTATAAATTCACTTACGTTAGCGAAATAAGATAAATAAGGATAGGGCTGAGGAAGTAAATAATTACCTTCGTCATTAACATGCGTGTTCTATATTACTTAAACGCTGTTATGTTTTAATAAACATGTTAGCATTGTTGGCTATAGTTTTAGCTTCGGGATGTTATGCTCCCGTTCTTATGTCTGTTGTAACCTTGCTTCGGGATCCACAATATTTCTTCTAATCCAAAGGACGTTCCTTTAATCTAAATGCCGAGCATTACTTATGCAAAGAGACATAAAACTTCGTTAACAACTATTCCTTAAGAGTTCACAGTTACTTTAGATAGGTTGACATACATAAATATTTGATAAAAGCTACAGGATCGCTGTGTTCATGTTGTCGGGTTTTAAGAATCGAGTAGCCTGGGCCAGAGCAACCACACATTGCGTTCCACTGATATGGATTGACGTCTTTTCAATCCATATCAGCCGTGTTCAACCACACATTGCGTCCTCCTCCCTGGTGTTGCGTTCATTCTCACATTTTATTCTGTGAGAGCGCAACACTCGCTAAATTTGAGACGAGGAGCGGAGAAACAAGACGAGTGATACGATCATGGTGTTCGCGTGCTGTCTATCGAACAAGGTTCACAACCAACATGGCTTCGAGCTTTCTTGTGGTTTGAAGATGCGTCGTACAAGACGACCAAGAAAGATGTACGCAAATACAATACTACGCTTATATCAGTTGATCGTCGATTAAGCAGATTTATTTGGGTAATGGACAATGGCTGACACCTTTGCCAGAGGTATTTTGCGAATCGTGGTGGCTCAAATTTGTCAAAATATGGGTTGGCATGCAGTTCACACGACTCCTCTTGAGCTCTTGGTCGATATATTGCATCGTTATCTTGAAGAATTGGGGAAAACTACCCATCGCTATAGTGAACAATGTAGGTTGGACTTTTGCTTTCTATATTTAAGCGCATTGTCAACGCGCTTAACTCTGAATTCGAGCGTTTGCATATATTAACTTGTTGAAGTAATATTATTTTCATTTACGCTGCACTCATATGATGTACTATTAAAATATAATAATAACAAATAAATAAACTAAAGTTAATATAAGTTAATAAATGAATCTGAACGATTGATACTAGACAACAGTTTTTGAGTCATCGATTTATTTTCTTCCATCTCCCCCACCCCCC
>JAHWFO010038427.1:265931-280274 GCA_023313115.1 Rhysida immarginata | reverse complement strand
ATATGAAGTCAATATTTTTTCATGTCAGCTTAAGGAGAAGTTGATACTGGTGTCCGATCCAACAATAAAAATTTGGAGAAAACCCCTTATCGTTTTGTTTATTTCTGTTGCTGGCAGATGAAATCTTGGCTATCCCTTTTTTTTTATTAAAAGTTCTCCCCAACTAGATTTACCTTTATAGGCTATGTCGAAAAAGTTATAATTTAACTTTAATGCAATAAATACAATCAATAATTTATATTTACATTTTACTCATAAATGAAAGAAGGAATTAAGAAATGAGGTCAAAACATTAAATAATTTGTATCAAGCAACTAATCACTCCAAAAGAACAGATTTTGAAAACAGGCTTCTAGGATGGCGTTCAATATACATTTTAACAATTTCAGACACCGATATGCACATTTAAGAGCATTAAACCAGTCCGACTTTCTGCACTCATGCGGTTCCGAAGATAATTTTTTATTCAGGGCCGAAAATGATCTCTCAGCTTCACAAGTAGAAACTTGTAAAGAACAAGCTCTTCTTAATGAAACTCTTTAAATTTGGAAAAGAAATCTTCATCAGCCTGAGAAAGTGGGCTAACTAGGTCTGAAGGATGCACAGGGTCATCTTTCCACATCTTACACCACAGGGCTTGAAATTCAAATTTTTCATGGAGGGGAGCATCCCCTCTTATGTTTGTAAATGGAGGGGAGTTAAATCTTTGGTAGGGAGGCAATAAGTTAAGAGTTATGCAAGTGATTTTTCAACATATTTTAATTTAAGTTTTGTACATAAATGTGTTAAGAATAATACTTACTTTCTTTTCAAACCCGCTTATCCGTTAGGGTCGCGGGGGCAGCAATCCTATGGAGGATCTCCAGCGATCGCGATCTTCCGCCATCAGGCGCATGTCTTCCCTGGTAATATCCAAGCGACTCGAACCCAGATTCTCCATGTAGTCTAGCCACCTGGTTCTAGGCCGACCCCTTGGTCTCTTACCCACCGACTTGGAAAATAACAACTGCCTAGGAAGACTACAGGGTTGTGCATAACCTTTTGCTAGGGGTCTGGAAAATAAACAAAACTAAGTGGAATGTTCTGCGGTTGATAATCAAAAAGTACGTTTATTTCTGCTTTTATCACATCAATATTTAGTGTGGCCACCACCTGCTTCTCGAACAGCACGCATCCGTTTCGGGTAGGAGCGGAAGAGTGTCTCAAACAGAGCAGTATCGTACTCCATGTCCTTCAGCACAGATGTCAGGTTTCCCATTAGAAGGTCTCGAGAATACCGATTTTCACCACGTTCTTGAATGATTAAAGATTCCACTGCGTCTTTTAACACTGCTCCAAAATGTTCAGCAACGTTTAGGTCAGGGGATGCACCGGGCCATTCGTTTGATAAAAGACGCACCTGCTTCCATTGCCTCTCGATATGCACGAACTCTATCCATGAAACGCTGCTCTTCACTGTCATTTATTAAACCAGCCATATTTGTTTGATACCAATAGACGCACAATGAACTACTCTCTGCCGAAGCGTCATAAGAGTGTGCTACAACGCTGCGGTTTAAGTCGCAGCCCCCTAGCAAAAGGTTATGCACAACCCCGTAGTTTGCAGCATCCATATCACGTGGCCATACCAGCGCAACTGAGATCTCTCAATGCGGAGAAGTAGCGGCTCAACACCTAAAGATTCCCTTATTGTGCTGCTGTACACTCTATCTAGTAGGGTAACACCTGCCACACCTCTCAGAAATCTCATTTCGGCCGCTTGTACCCGTGATCTCACTCTTTCGGTCATTACCCAAGCCTCATAACCATAGGTGAGAATGGGGACAAAGATAGATTTGAAGACGGAGAGCTTGGCTTTGTTACCCAGCTCGCGTTTCGTTACCACGGCTCGCCACAGTTCACGTCTGACACAGCTTGCTGCACCGATCCGAGAATCCAATTCTTTCTCCTGCCATCCATCACTCGTGAATGCAATCCCGAGATACTTGAATTTCTCCACCTGTCTCAATGAGGCTCCCCTAACATGGAGAGTGCACTGAGCAGGCTGTCTTGAAATGACCAGAACCTCGGTTTTAGCCACACTGATCTTCATCCCAGCTTCTTCACATTTGGCTGCAAACCAGTCTAGTGCATGCTGAAGGTTCGTGCGAGAAGACCCAAGGAGGACAAGGTCGTCAGCAAAGAGCAACCTCTCCACCAGACAGTCGCCCACACAAACACGCTCATCGCCTCGGCTGCCCCTGTCTATCCAGTCCATAAAGATAATGAACAAGAGGGGCGACAGTACGCACCCTTGGCGGAGTCCAACACCCACGGTGAACGGTCTTGACTTAATGCCATTTATCCGGACACGCACACACGAATAATAAAATAACAAAAACTCAGTCAAAAAATAAATGTAATAAATTCTTATATTTCAATAAACAAAAAATTAAATACTACTAAAATATGTGAAAATGGATTTTAGTGTGTCTTGGTATTTAGCAATCTCTGGACATGATTTTGAAGCATCTAAACAATGCTAATCTATGAGCTACCCGATAAATTCCTATTACTTTATTATTTTTCTCTTGACGATACCGCAACGGTGACGATTGGAATTAGGAAATTCCATTGGTTCAAAAGTTAAATCTCTCTGAAAATTTTCAACAATGCTGATTGGTGACAAGTTAAACCCGTAATCTAATGATTTACGGTCGGAAAAGTGTGATAGTGTCCAAACTGATATTGAGAAAACTAATATTGTAAGATACAGAGAAAAAAAATATTAATAAAAAATCATAAAAACTTTTAACATGATTAAATGCCATGGGTGGGGAAACTCTCCTCCTGAAAGTTATTTTGGGCGAGAATCCCGCCATCCCGCCCTGAATTTCAAGCCCTGCACCACCTATGTAATTCAATATGAGGATTTGTGGGGATGGAAGATCATTATTCCAGTAGGAGAAATTTGCAAATTGTGCAGCATCACAAGTGTTACTAGCAATTATTAATGGAACAAGCACAAACAGTTTTCCAACTATGAGTTTTCTTCGTTAAACCTGTTGTCCATTTATAAACAGATGCCATTAAGAAAGGGGATTGCTACAACTCTTTTATCGTATTGAAATGGTGTATCTGCTGGACAGTTGTTTCGGTGTTTCTGCAAACTTGAAACTCTTGGCATGCTTGGGCATATTTCAAGTCTTGTTGATAATGCAAGCACGTGATCAAAAATAGGAATGAATTCGGTATCATTATTTTGCCTTAGAGTTATAAAACTGTCTTTGACCGTTTTGATAAATTCATATGCCTTGTAGACCAGGCTTGCAAGCCACATCCATTCAACGCCTGATATGTAATGACAAACATCGACAGTATGTCATAACCTGTAAATGTGGCATGCAGTCCTTGGGCTTTCGTTCATGTCTCTCTATCCCGGTTCCACTGCTTCAACTCATACAACTCATACTACAAACCGCATGTAATGCAGTGATAGCAACAGCATAAAGTTGACAAAGCACATCAAAGCAAGCATGACTTTCCACGCATCTGGTTTTACACTAACTAGGCAATTTGGTTTTGTTGACTTCTGACTCATAGCAGCTAATAATTAGTTCTAAAAATCTTTGTCTTTTGGGACTCGAATCTAAGAACAAATGCAATGAATTAATAGGATCCATAAGATTTCTTACAGTGCTCCCGCTAGCCTATTTTAGGAGGGTGCTGCGCCCTGTCGCGAGAGTAGTGCGCTCGTTCCCAAAAACAGTGCTTTTCCGCGAAAATAGTGCTTATCAATTTACTCTTGCTCTTCCATGTATCCTTCCATCTTATTTTATTAAACAGAAAGCACACAATCCTTTGGGAGGATTTCACTTTTGGGAATAGGAAAAAGTATGCTGGGACCAAGTTGGGACTGTAAGGGGGCTGGGGAATCGTCGCAACGCCGTTTTGTGTCAGGTAGTTGGTCACCTTGGAGCAGGTATGGCTGGCTGCATTGTCGTGATGCAATTTCCAATTTCTCGCGATGGCTGGCCTCACCCGGTTTGAATTCAGCACTTCACGTTGCACGTTGTCGTTGGTTCTTGACATTGACGGCCGTCCAGCGCAGGGCTCATCCTCCACACCCTCTCGGCCATCTTTGAAGAACTTGTGCCACTTAAAAACTGCAGTTTGTGACATGCTTTCATCCTTGAACACTTGGTGAATCATGCCCAGCATCTCCATACCCGATTTCCCCAGTCCAACACAAAATTTGATAGGGTACCGCTGTTCAGTCGTTCGCTGCATTTTCAGCTTGCACCGAGTCACTCGACAGGGGTCCACTAAAACTTCAATCTAGCCTGAACAAACGCTCGCAGGCAACTGATGCTTGATGCGTTTTGAAGGTCAGACCCCACGCCACCGAGTATGCTCGGTGCGAGCGTGTTGCGAACTACAGTCGTGTCAGGAAAAAATTGTTCCCGATACTTTTTATACAAACCCTGTAGATCCGGATTCTCCCATAATGCATCATTGATTCTCCAGTGTGTATTAGTTATTCTTCAGTGGTGTGATTTCAAGAAAGTGTTGTGTATGGCCTGTTTAGAGTGATTAAGTGATAAAAGTTATCAGTGTTTATGATTGGAATTAACAGTTTGATCGGATGCATATGTAAGTAGATTTTTAGTAAATTTTTGGATCGGATGCAATTGAAACATGGAAGTATCATAGAAAGGGGTTGTTTGAATTATAGTGAGAAATTGATGAGGAAAAACACAGTAGTGGATAAAATTCATTCTTCTGATATGAACAGATTTTATTCATATTTGATTAAGTTTTGAGATATTTTTACAGATGAACATTATTCATTAGACTTATGTACCATTATTCATTTATCTTTAACTTTCTTCTAGAGTTGATAAATTCTATCTTACTTTCATGTAGAATTAGAGAAAAATATTTCTTTATTGTACCTCATTAGTTTGTGCTTCTTGAATAAAGATTTACATTTATTTTGATTCTTAACACTTTGCTTATCTTAATTTACCTTAAATAAGACACCTACTGCCACCTTTTATTTCAAGAACCCAACTTTCCACCCTTGATTGATAGAGAAGACCAAGAGAAATTCAAAGAGCTAGTGGTAATTGGGCTATTTTAGAATATTGATTTCTGAATTGTATTGAATAAGAGAAGGGGGGGGGGGGAGGTTACAATCAAGCAGTAGAAGCCACACTACGGCATTTTAAGTCATAACCATAAATGCGAAACAACCCTCTATTTTTTTTACAATCAGGACCTTTGCTCCTCTTACCTAAAAAACAGATTGCCCTCAAACTTTTTTATATGCAGTTTGGTGATGATAGCTTTGTTAAAGATCTTTTTCTAAAAAAAAATCATTTACTCGCTTTATCCCTTTAGAAATTTAAATAAGTCTTTTTTGTGTTTTCAATAAAGAGGAGGAATATACTTCATCTCCTGCAACCGTTGCTGTTGATGGCATCATCCGTAAGGACAGCATCAGTAATGGGGCTGAGAATGGTTTGTTGGGAGAGAGTCCTCGATCAGGAATCAAAAGGCCATTGGACATTGAAGCATTGATGCATACACCTAAACGAGCAAGGTAAAGTGTCCCTGTGTTCTCAATTATAGTTTTTAATAAATTTCTTTTTAGTGAAGCATCTACAGGTACATCGTAAAGTAGCTTTTCAATTACATTGATGTTTATTTTCAGTGTTTATTTGCCTTGCTCCAATGCTTGTCAGCATTTACTTTTGCATCTTCTTTTAAGTTTTTTCCTCCACTTATAATTAAAAAGTGTTAATTAATTTTATAGTAGCAGTTTGGAACCTAACCTTCCACAATTATTTCACTGTCGTGTCAAATTATTTGCCCATTAGGTTGTTCATTAGGTTTTTGGGTATTTCAGTATCTAGGTCATTTTGTACCCTTTAACAAGACTAATATCTTAAGACAATCCTGAGACAATTCCACTTGAGTATTATCTTTACTTCTGGACAAATGCAAACCTCCATTTCCATGGTGGATTCATACCCACGTTCCTATGGATCCAAGAGTTGGAAAACCTACTGCTCATTACTCTTGGCACCAGGGCCAGCTTAATAGAATGATTAGTTAGTCCTAGAAGTTACATGGCATACCTATAAAGATGCAGATGAGAGACAGAACAAAAGGGAAAACCATGTGCTTATTTTAAGTAAAATAGAAAAAATGGCATCACCTGACAGATTTTGGAAAGGATGATTGTTGACAGCTCTGGAAGTATTGCAGGAATGAAATGACTTGGTAAAGAACTACAGTAAAGATGCCTAAAAACATTAGAAGGTGCTCCTGTCTTCTTTTAACCCGTGCTCTCCATAGACTCTCTTAGTTGGATGTGTCCATTGAAAAGAAACAAAAAAGGATGGTATAAACAATAGGGTAATTTATTTTAGGCCAATGAGTTTCGGTAATGCCACCTTCACAGAGGTCTGAGTTGACCTGAAATTCCTGAAAATCCTTAGTTTTTTCCTGTCCTTAAACGTCTTGAATTTATATATTTAATCCTCGAAATCCTGATAATTTCCATAATGTTTTGTAAATAAATTCTTTGGCAAACAGAAGCACAAATTACTTAAATATCTTCTGTGAATAGAAGCGCCATAGGTGTGAAAGCTTCACTAACCAATCAGAATGTTATTCAATTTATATTCCTGTTGGAAATTTTACGTGTGTTTAAATAAATTTGTCCTCATGTTTTGCAATTTTTGTAGATGAGTTTGAATAATCATGAAATAATTAATATACCGTATGTTTTCGAATATAGGCCGCGGCTCTAGACCCCAAAAAATCGAAAATTTTAGGAGTGCGGCCTGAAAAAAGATTTTTTTCCGAAAAAATCAGTATGGGTAATTTTGGATAGAACAAAAAAAGATCGAACAACTTCGATTTAGCGTCTCATTTATTTATTTATTTATTTATTTATTTATTTATTTATTTATTTATTTATTTAAAATTCTTTCAAAATACAATGAACGAATATATATATTTAGAGAAGGACGAGACACAAGAACCCTGGAATACAATAAATAATAGTTATTAATTAAAAATACAAAGTGAATAAAAAATAAGATAAAATAAACAAAAATAATTAATCAAAAATCAAAATAAAAAGCTGACGTTTCAGATAGAGACTATCCTTTATCAAAGCAAAAAGGATAATTCTCTAAAAGCAAATAGAATATTAGAGAATTATCCTTAAGTTATGAAAGTTGTACCACAGATTACAGAGTAGACAAATACGACATTAGAAGGTGTGAGCGGTTGCGCTTGGCACGCAGGGATCCTGGTGAAAAAGAGGGGAACTATGTTTCCCTGTCATGGAAATTCCATGGGAACTACGTTTCGTCTGCTTTCCCGTTTATTTTTTTTTTTTGTGAAAATTTTTACATTTTTCGCTTGCACAATTTCTTAACAGTTTTAAATAAAGTTTGGTTTTTTTTCAATATAACATATTTCCTCTACATTTTTTTCTTATTTAAATTGAAAATCAACTTCCAAAAAAACTAAATTTGAAGCAGCTAGTTTTATTGATAAAAGATTTATTCACATAATGTTTGATAATTATAAATCTTATTTACATTTTACTTGCTAAATCTTAAAAAATTACTAATAAAAAAGATTGTCAATCAAATGCGTGATCTTGGAGTCATTCTTGATGATAAGCTCACTTTTAATCTGCAGATAAACCATGATGTACGCCCCTGCGTTGTGCAGGGGCAATTATGCGTCACGGACATACTTTTTCTACTCCCCAAACTTTTCTATTACTTTATAAAAGTATTGTACTCCCGCAGCTTATGTACTGTAGTGAGGTCTGGAATGGTTGCACGAAGGAGCAAGATGTAGTTCTCAATAGAGTGCAATCTATCTTCCTCCAGTATCTCAAACGAAAGTTCCCTAATTACGACAACCACCTTACACCATTACGTGACATCCGACTCCAAAGAGATATGACCTTTCTACGGAAGATCATCAAAGGATCCATTAACACAGACTTTGTACAAGGTCTCCATTTCTATGCTCCTATTCGCCGAAATAGGCAATCTGCTGCACTTTTCAAACCGCCACTTTATAAACATGCGCATGCTCAACGGTCAACGATCTACAGGATCCAATATGAATACAATCTGTACCATTCCGATTTTGATATTTTTTAATTACTTAATTATTTCCTTAAATAATGTAAAGATCTTAAGTTTTATTCTAATTTTATTTTGTAATTCCTTTTCAATGTTTGGCATTTCCATTTCTTTTGTTATTTGTACATGTATTAAGTCATATTTTATCTTACTACCTTTTTAATTTATTTTATTTTGCTATGCCGTCTGTATTTTCTGCATAACACTGCATTGTTGCCCATGTTTTACAATTTTTTATTATTATTTAACTTCTTATTTTAAATCAATTTGTAATCAATTGTACATTTTATTTTCAGTCAAATTATATTGCTCTGTTTGTTAGCGTTACTTATCTCTTTATTACCCTTTTGGCAATTTGCAAGATTTATTAATCTTTTGTTTTGTGTACCTCTAGTAATAAAAAGACTGTTTGTAGTTTTACATTTTTACCTAAAAATATTTCAATTTTATCTGAAACTTCCATAGACTTTTCTTTCAATTTTTTTTTACTTACTGCTTATAAATAACATCTTCTATAGCAGACTTGTGAAGTGAATACTCTGGCAAGAAGAGAGAGCTCCTTCCACAACATAACGGGGAATGCTCTTTACCCGACTTGAGTATTTTATCGATGAAATATGAATGAAATGTGAATGAAATATTAAGTCAAGATTGATTAAAATACATGGCAAAGGTTTAAAATACATTCTACTTATCAATTTTTTTACTGTCATTTCGTTTTTTCAATTAATTTTGGAACTCAAATACACTGTTTTTCCATAGCAGAGTACACATTGTCAAGTAATTCCCCTCTTTTTCACTTGAGGGCGTGACCGTCAAAGCGCAACCAATCATCCCATGTTAAAAAAGGCTTACGTCGCATCTGTCTACTCGGTAATCTGCGGTTGTACTAACGGACGGGTTTATATATAGTTTGCATAGAGAATGGTAATACGGTATTGGCTGGAAAACAAGAAGAGAACAAATGAGATTAATTAGAAGAACTGTTGGGATAGGACAGGACGGAGGACAAATAGGAAATAATAAGAGGGCAGCGAGAAAAATGTAATAGGATAACACATATGAAGTTAAAATTATAAAAAAGGTTAGGAATAATAGGGTGCCTAGCAAAAAGATTTCGTAAAATTCCCTGAACTTCCCTTGATTTTTCCTGATCATCAGCAGACAAGAAAAGGCTATCATGAAAAAATATTGACATTGTTTAAAATTTTCGATTTTATGATTCCCTGACTGTTCCCGGTCACAAAAAATTCCCTGACCGCTCCCGGTTACAAAAAAATTCCCTGCCCATTCCTGGTCGCTAGTCACCCTGTAAAATAATACCACATATAAGAGTGACAGGGTCAAAGGTTCCTGAAATAAAGGAGTGCAAGAAGCCTATGGAAAAAAAAAAGTGTGCAGGGACGGACACAAAATGAACATAGAGGTAGAAAAATAAGAAAGAACATTAAAAAGAGGAAATAAAAGATAAAGAAAAAAGGGAAAAAAGAAAAGGAAAATGGCCCAGATAGCTAGCGACAAATTAGGGAATAGCTGAAGTTGGAGAGGGATATGGGAAAGGTAATGAGGGAATGGTGCCTTTGCTAAGGTTAATGCCATTAGGGGTGAGGGAATTGAATTTCCAAATAAGAAAAGACTCGAATTGCTTTCTCTCTTTTTTGTTATGGAAGTTACTACGAAGAATATAAAGGCTGATGGCCAGTAAAGAGTGGCCAGGGGAATTAAAGTGTTTAGCGACAGGGGTGTCAGCATTGCTAAGGATGTCGAATTTATGTCTGGCAAATCTGGCACGTATGGTATTGCCTGTCTCACCAAGATTCTGTTTCTGGCATACTTTGCAATGTAACAGGTAAATTAGGTTGTGAGAAGGTTCTGGTTAATTTTGAAAGTAAAGGAGGAAGCACTGCTGGAAATGGAGGTAGCAGGGTTAAGAAAATGGCAAAGGCCACAATGCTTTTCATTGCAAGGAGAACGTCCTTTAGTGGAAGTGCGTGGTTTAGTAATAGCAGCATGGACCAGAATATCTTTAAAATTAGATGTCCGTTTAAAAGAAACTTTAGGTGGTTCTGGTAGAATGGAATGGAGAAGAGGAGAGTTGTCAATTATATGTTGATGTTTCCTTAGGATATTTTTAATACTATTGAGGGTTGGATGATAAGGAAGAACTAACCTATGTGTGGCCATGGCTGGAGAAGGTTTAGGATTGTTGTTAGAACAGGAATTGCGATGTTTATAGATAGAAGCGCATATGACAGATTTGGGGTAGCCTCTTGCTTTAAGGGAGTGGGTAAGGGTGTTAGCATGGAAGTCCTTGTCAGACTGATTAGTGCATATTCTATGGATGCGAGTTAACTGACCTAAAGGGATGTTATCCTTGCAATGGTGTGGATGACAGCTATCATAGTGTAAGTACTGGTGCCTGTCAGCGGGCTTCTTATAGAGATTAGTAGACAATTTGTTGTTAGTGATAGAGACATCCAAAAAAGAAACAGTTGTGATAGAATAATTGTGAGAAAACTTGATAGAGGGGTGGATGGAGTTAGAATGGGTTATAAAAGATAGGAGAGAGTCTTCATTATGTGGCCAGATCAGGAAAACATCGTCAATATACCACAGCCAGACCAACGGCTTCAAGGGAGACGTGAAAAGCAATTTGGTTTCCACCTCCCCCATAAAAATGTTAGCTTAGTTGGAAGCCATTTTGGAGCCCATATCAGTGCCACTGGACTGGATATAATATTCATTGTTAAAAGTGAAGAAATTGGAGGTTAGGATGGTGTGAAGGTGAAGGCAGATGGTGTCAGTAGAAGGAACTTGGAAAGGTTTGTTAGCTTTGAGACTGTTGCGAACAGCCTCAATCCCATCATCATGAGGAATGTTAGTGTAGAGAGAAGAGATATCGAGTGTGCAGAGGAAGACATTCTTAATTAGAGTCGTTAAGGCGCTGGATATGGGATAGAAAATCTTTAGTGTCTTTGATATAGGAAGGAAGACTGGGTGGGATGTGGCGTATGTGGTGGTCGACATAAGCAGAAAGTGGCTCACAGAGGGTGTTGTTACAAGAGATGATTGGACGGCCGGGATTACCAGGTTTATGAATCTTGGGAAGAAGGTAGAAACGACCAGGGGAACTGAATTTAGGAAGGAGGAAGAGGCGTTTTTTTTTTATCGATTTGGGAGGAGCATTCAAGCCGAAAGAGGATATTTTTAAGTTCGGTGTTGAACGTGTCAGTAGGGTCGGAGGTTAGTTTCTTGTAGAACGTGATATCAGAGAGTTGTCTATTAGCTTCGTTAATGTAGTCAGAAGTGTTCATAACAAGAATAGCGCCCCTTTTGTCTGCTTTTAGAGAATTATCCTTTTTGCTTTGATAAAGGATAGTGTCTATCCGAAACATCAGCTTTTTATTTTGATTTTTGTTTAATTATTTTTGTTTATTTTATCTTATTTTTTATTCACTTTGTATTTTTAATTAATAACCATTATTTATTGTATTCCAGGGTTCTTGTGTCTCGTCCTTCTCTAAATATATATATCCGTTCATTGTTTTCCGAGACCCGTACCCTGTGTTTCTATTTTTTCACTCACTGTTTTGCTCGATACTTCTGTATATCTATATTTTCTTGTCCATTTCTATCCAGTATGCTTGTTCTCTCCCTCTCTCATGTTGCTATCCTTAGTGATTCTATGCTAAAGAATTTCCCCACACGTGTCCCAGTTAACTCCTCCCACTCCCTGTTTTTTCGCTCTCGTAGTGGTTACACCTTTTCGGACATTCCATCCGACATTGAACATCTCATAATTCACATAGGCAACGAACAATATCTCTTCTTTAATTAACAGTCCAGAATCGGCCATTCACTCCCTTATACAACAGCTCACTATCATCTTCTCCACCAACAAAGACATCCAAGTCACTTTGTCATCAGTCCTACCACGCTACATAAATGTCCACAGACCCTTACATTCACAGAACACCTCACGACTTAACAGAAACATTGCACACTTTAATAAACTAGCCAAGATTCTATCCAGCACACTAACGAGCATTTTGCTTTCAAAATCGGACAAAAATATTTTGAGTAATTTTCAAATTGGAAATAAATGAAAATGCATGGAAAAGCTTATTAAAAGTATATTTTAGTGAAAATAAGTACATATTTTAAAAAAAATATACATTTATTCTTCTTCATCTTCATCCATTAATGAATCATCGTTATTTGGTTCGGGCTTGAAAAGGTCTATTGTTTCTTTTAAAAACGGCTGGCTTTTGCTGGGTTTCCTTTTTCTTCCACAGCTGATCAATGGATCTGATGTGAGAAGAAGCCTATTTAAGACGTCTTCGTTACACCATAACCGCGAAAACTTCCTTCAAAACCGCAAAAAAAATTCCTGTTTCTGATCAAAATTTTCCCGACCTTAAAGGGTTAAAGTCCTTTAATTCAAAGTCGTGGAAAGATGTGGAAAATGTTTTTACTGTTATAGCAGGGTAATATCCTATAGAATACTATAAAAAATAAAATTTTACTTGATCTTCCTCGACACTATAACATAAACACCTTTTAAATTCCGTGAGGTCGATTCTCTTTTAAATTAAGTACATACCTTGTTCCAAAGGATCCATAACTCAAACTTGTCACTTTAACTCCAAAAAAATATACTTTAACTACAAAACAAAAATAGAGCATATCGAGAATGTAGGCGTGCGTTCTGAACGATGCATCGCGATGTCTAGATTCCGACAACCTGTGCAGCGAGGGGGTGCGGAAAGGGTCTACTTCAAACCCTTTCCCGGATTGTACGTTAACTCAGGTACAAAATAACTATGGTCTTGGTGTCATTAGCTACATTTGGATTTTTTTACTTTTGTCCGATTTTGAAAGCAAAATGCTCGTTAGTGCAGCACTTCTAAACGATTTTACTTTCTACAACACTGTCCACTCTCTGCTAGTCACATTTGCAGGGATGAGCTCTGAACACCTCACATTATTTCTTGCCCACCTGGTATATAAGTGCGCCGTGTTTTAAAAATATAGTTTTAAAAAGTTTAAATTTAGAGTTCTGTTTCACCATGGTTAGGGGAGAAGAGATTGATGGCTGTCATTTAGAGGAAGTGATTCTGTTACAGTTGTGGGAGAAGAGGGTTGGAGGTGGGGGAGGGGGTATAGTCATTTGTGTTGGAATGTAAACGATCATTGTGGCCCATTAAGTTGCTAGTGGGGAGGGATAGTTGGAAGAAATTAACTATAGTTCATCCAGCGAGAGTTGGAGTAGGCGTGGCTTAGTGCTGATATCGATTAATCATGTCAGGCAATCGACGCGCAAGGAATTATGAGGTTTCTTCATTATCTACGCAGGCGTCAATCCGTTCACAACGTGCGGTGACCAGCGATCATAATGGCTAGTTCATATACAACACCTAACACCATTGGAATTCGAGGACGAACTCTTTACAGCCAAGCTAGGGAGATTGTGTGAAATGTATTTTCCTATTTCAAAGATAAGGATCCTGATAAAAGCACTTCTGCTTTAATAGAAGAAACGTCTAAAGCAACACAAGTATCGGCGACATCCGTTCGAAGAATCGTTCAGGATGTAACTAGGCCTAATTCGGAGACGCAAGCAAGCGCGCCAAACCCTTCGCCTTTTTCGATGCCTGGGAAGAAGAGGGTAAGAGAGTCGCAAGTTAAAAACTTGGATGATTTTGAAGTTTCTGTTGCACGGGCATGTGTTGCTGAAATACACCGAGAAGGAGATTATCCTACAATTACAAATGTTTTCACGGAGTTTAAAGAGAGGACTGGATACCGTGGGTCAAGATCTTCGTTCGCAGTCATCATGCATGAAAAACTGCGTATGAAATACGGAAAAATCAACAATCGAAAGTTTTATATTGAACGTACAGATGTAGTAGCTCAACGATACCGATATTTACGACAGATACAAGTGCTACATTTGTGTACATTTGTGTACATTTGTGTATTTAGATGAAACATAATAATACAAGTACTTTTAATTGAGGAGCAAGTGGAGCCGCTAATAATCCACGTGAACGGCGAGGGTACCAGCAGCGATGAAGAGTGGGATGACATTAACGTTCTCCCGCAATCTCCTTAGTTTGGATTTTTTAATAAACAGTCTTTTTCAAGACTAATTCATTAAAAGGCCATTTTAATGGCCAGC
>JAHWFO010038427.1:210429-249032 GCA_023313115.1 Rhysida immarginata | reverse complement strand
TCAGCCCTGGGGGTATCCAGTGCTATTTGCGAAGGTGTTTCAGTTTCTATGTCCAATACCTGTAGCTCTGTAATTACGAGTTTAACCCGGACTTTTAATGATGCATTAGATAATTTAAAAGCTTGGAATACGACAAACTCGCTAACTGTAAACATTCAAAAAACGAACGTCATGCTATTTTATCAGCGTAATAAATCAAATATTCCCAACTATCTCCCAGTTTTTTATGATAACCAACTGGTCAACACGGTAGTAACCTTTAAATATTTAGGCTTAATTATTACACACAATTTAACCTGGGATCAGCATGTTGATATTTTACAGATGAACTGAATCGGAAGCAAGGAATGATCTTCAGATTGCAATATTTACCATTGAATATTCTTCTTCTCCTTTATTATTCATTGATGCATTCCTCCCTGTGCTACTGTGCCATTTTCTGGGGCTCGTCCTTTTCTTCTAATTTAAATCGCTTGTTTAAACTTCTTCGAACCCTTCTTGGTGTTCCCAAGTCCTCTTCTGTATCTTCATACTTCGCCTCTATGCGCATATTATCTGTTTATCAGATATTTTTATACAAATATGTACTTTTATCTATTAGAGTATGAACTCTTTGTTGTTGTTAACAACTGTGAAAGGCATAAGTATCCAACTCGTGTTGAGAACAATATTTTTTTTTACCATTTGAGAGACTAAATTACCGATGCCGATGTATCTCCTTTATTGGGTTAAAAACTTGGGCACAGTTACCCTTGGAGCTCCGTTCAATAACAACGTATTCGCTGTTTCATAGACTGCTAAGATCTTATTGTTTTTGTGTGTAAAAATTCAGGGGGGGCGGGTCACCTGCTTATGATATTGTTACAGGTGTTGGTGGAATTATCATCCCCCTCCATTAGTGGTACGGAGTTCCCGGGTTAAAGCTATCTCTTAGATATGCGCCGGACTTTAAAATTCCTATCTAATGAGGTATTAACCTACTATTGTTTGATTGGCTGTCTGGGTATTATGGTGATAGGTTTGTTTAATGACCACCTTGGTAGCCATCTATGCAACCGAGTTATCAAGCAGGTACCTGACTCTTTTATATTAATAGAAATAAAGCTTGAATCATTATGGCAGACTTGTATTATTTAAAATATCTGTGTTTATGTATTTGCTCCGCCGATCCATCTGTAAGTGATTTTTTTTTTTTAGTTTTATAAGGTTGTACTAACCCGAATTTGTTTTAAGTGTTTTGTACGAGCCTTCAGAGATCTAACTTGTCGGTCCCTTTGGACCATTCGGATCTCTGTCGAGCTTAGTTGTATATTTCTAACCCTCAATTATAAATAAATAAATAAATAAATTAATTAATTAATTAATAAATTTTACAATTATCTAAACTATTATATAGGTTCATGTACATAATTTTGGATTTGTAAGCCGGGAATAAACTGCAAAACTAATCAGTTTCTTCAAACAAACTATAATGTACACTTAACGACCAATTTATTAGAGACAACTCTTACGGAAAATGGATCGGCCTCCCAGTGGCACCCAAATAATGCCACTGTGTATGAAAAGGATGCATTGGATCACAAGTTGCAGTCAGCAGCAGAAGTGGACTGAATATGGGTACAGTAAAACCCCGTTACAACGTACCTCACTTTAACGTACATTTCAGAATAACGTACTAATTTTACATCCCCTTGGTTAAATTATCCCTTCAGTACAACGTACATCGTTCACATGTCTTGCACTGATTGGTCAATGCAGCCCATGCGAAAGTTCCAAATGGGCCAATGGGCTAATTAAGCCGAGTTCACATTTCATTGATTGGTCAGTGTAGCATATATAAAGCCGGAAATCTCTGCATGCTACTCAGTCTAGCATGTTCGATAGTCGATTGTTGCATGCTACTCAGTCGGGATCCAATGATGGGACAAAAGCAAAATGAAATTCATAGCGATCAGGAAGACGAAGATATAAATGGCCATTTAGAACCACAGGTAACACCCGTCTCAACTTTGGTAGCAATGGAGGCTATAAAAAGCTTACAAAACTATTTTGCACAGTATAGCGGTGTACCAGAAACATTTAACTTCACGATGTCAGATATGGAGTTTTTGGGGAGGCAAGTTATAGAAAGAAAGCAGACGGCCATTACAGATTTTTTTTTTAAAGTAATGTAATACTACATATTGTATATGCTATAGTGTATTTGTATTGAATAAAATAAAATGCATTCATGTATTCTTATGTTTTTCTATTAATATATGCATTTTTCGCAAGGCCCCCCCCCCCCAGTTTCAGTATAACGTACACCTCAGAATAACGTACAAATTTCCAGGTCCCTTGAAGTACGTTGTAACGGGGTTTTACTGTATATCCAAGGATTTGACCGACTTTGAACGAGGCATGATCATTGGAGCTCGACGGGCGCAGTTGAGCATTCCACAAGGGAGCATTCCACTGTTGCTCCTCAGGTTTTCCCGTGCAACAGTGTCAATGGTATTCGGTGAATGGCAGTTAAGCCAAAAAACAACCTCCAACAAACACAACTCCGGACGAAACAGGGCCGCGGATGAACGAGGCCAATAGCGACTGGCACGAATCATCCACAGCAACAGGACTGGAACAGCCCAACAAATTGCAGTGCAGTTCAATGAAGGAGCATCCCAACCCATTTCAGAGCACACGGTGCGGCGCATTTTGCATCCAGCTGGGTTTAACAACAGGCGGCCAGTACGGGTACTGTCGCTGTCACTGCAAAATAGGAAAGCGCACCTGCTACGGGAACACAGGCATCGCCACTGGACACTGGATGAGTGGAAGATGGTCGCTGGTCTGATGAATCGCGGTTCCTACTTGATCATGTGGACGACAGACTGCGCATCTGGTGCAGACAGCACGGGACCATGGATCCATACTGTCAGCAGACAACCGTACAGGCGGTTGGAGGAGGAGTGCTGGTCTGGGGTGTCTTCTCTTGAGACTCACTGGGTTCTATGATATCCATAGACACATCCCTGAATGTGACACACTACCTGAACATTATTGCCGATCAGTTGCACCCGTTCATGATGACTGTGTTCCCTGGTGGTGACTGACAGTTTCCCTGGTGCTCCCTGTCACCGTGCTCGAATGGTCTTGGACTGGTTCGAGGAACATGACACGGACTTCCACCTGCTTCAGTGGCCAGCTCGGTCGCCCGATGTTTACCCGATCGAGTATTTACGGGATGAAGTGGAGAGAACCATCTGACGCCTTCCCACACTACCGTCCAACCTGCACCAATTATGGGACGCTGTGATGTCAGCCTGGGCTGGTATTCCTCCGCAACGGTTTCAACACCTTGTTGAATCCATGCCAGTTCGTATTCAGGCAGTTCTCGCCGCTAAAGGAGGCGCAACACGCTATTAGCGGGTGTCTCTAATAAATTGGTCGTTCAGTGTATTATAAGGCCTGCATCTCCCATATTAGAAACAACAATACAACGACCCAAAGATATGTTGACTAGTTAATAATGATAATAGCATTTCTTTTAAAGAATCTGCTTTGAGGTTATCAACTGGAATGATGCAGGCAGCATCCTTATACAGTAGAACTTGGATATTACGAACTCGGTTAAAACGAAAACTTGCTTAATACGAAATTTTTTTGTGTCCCAACCCCTAATAATTATTTTCTTGTTAAATTCCCCTAACAATATGAAAGGTTTTTATTTGGAAACTTGTATATTACGAAAAAATGAATGCAAAATTTATTCGAAAATCACCTGAAAAACCAGTTTATAGAATTTGAGGAGTGGTAGATCATTCGCAATCAGGAGGCTTACTGAGAGAAACTCCAGAATTAATTTTAAAGACTTTGTTGATGATGATAGTGATTTAATAACGGCGGAGCTATTAATTGATGAAGCCATTATAGAACAAATCTGTGAAAACTAAGATGGCGGATCCGAGGAGATTATCATGAGCAAGAAGCTCTTTCATCGAAAGAGTTAAATGATCTTTCGAGCAAATTATAAACTTTATTTCTCAGTGAAAGTGAAGTTACCTATGAAGAATTTAATCTGTATTTCAAATTTAATGACTTTATTAATAGGAAAATCACTAAAAATTGTAAAAAAAAAAAAAAAGAAAAAAAAACACGTTGATTATAGAATATATTTCATCAGTCATCAACTGATTAAAATATATTATTTTGTGCTGTAATAGGTTACTGCAAAACTATACAATCAAATGATATAATTTATCAGCAAAAAAAGATATACGTGTTTCCATTTTTTCTCTTGTTTAATATGAAACTCTGCTATTGTGAAAAAAATTCCTGAACCCAGCAGTTTTGTAATATCCGAGTTCTACTGTAAGTTGACAGCAGCGATGAAACCATAAAAACTTGTGCATTTTTGGCTGAAAGATCTGTTTGAGATTTTCCGTATAAGACTCCATTTTTCAAATTAAATTGAGAATCTATGTACAGTCAATTCTTGTTAATACGAAATCGTGGGGACCAAGAAATTTTTTCGTATTATTCGTATTTCGTATAAACCAACAATACTAAAAGTGTTATGAAATTTTCAATGTTCAGCTGGTTTGCAAACTGGTTAGCTTTTTCTTTTAGAATATCGCCGCTAATGGGAATATTCTTTTGTCGAGCCTAAAACAAATACAGCGTTTAGTACATTATAGAAAAAAAGCTTACAGTAATTTCTACAGCATTGTATTGTACTACATGTATACTGGAAAAGAAAAAACGTTAACTTACTTGTTTAAACCATGTTAAAGGTGCCGTTTCCATGTCTTCGTGTGCTGCTTTTCGCATTCGTTTTCTTCTCAGAGTTCCACTTGATTCAGCCTGTTGTCTTATCTTTTCCGAGTTTTTAAGTATCGTTGATAATGTTGACGGTGGAATAAAGTCTTTAGCAACTGCCCTTTCATAGCATTTGGTTTTTCCGCTGCATTCAGAATTTGTAACTTAAGATATAATGAAAGATCCTTTCGTTTCCTTTTGCTTGAAGCTGACATTGAATAAAATTCCTGACTGTAATAAAATTAGATAACTGCGTTGTAGCGATGAGAAAATTGATTTTGAAACGATGTCGATATTGCACTTGTTTAAATAAAGATTTGAGCGCCATGTGACAGGATTTCAGATCTGAATAGCTGAACCAATCAGATTTCGCGAATCAGATTTCCCGTTAGTTTTAAAGCACATGATTCAGATTTCGCGCTAACCTCGAAGCCACGTGACAAAACAAATCACACATGCGTTTATCTTACTTTTGACAGAAGCAATCACACATGAAATGACTTTGAAAATTATTTTTATTAACTTTACACTTCGAAATCTGAAATTTTATCATTAAAATTGTTCCTAAAAGGACTATTTTTCAATAAAATTATGAAATTTTCCTTAGTCTAAATCGTATTTTAATAAAAATATGTTCGTATGAAGCAGAAAATTTTACATAGTAATTGCTTTCTCGGGGACGGGCCACAAAATGTCTTCTTATTAACCGGAATTACGTATTAGCCAGTTTCGTATTAACGAGAATTGACTGTATATCATCTAACATTACATTGACAAGGAGCTCATGAGGCTTTAAAAATTTTGTCTTTGCTTACAGATACTTGTACTGCAACTACACTGGCGGAAAAAATAATCCCAACACCACGAAGGACTTGTGTTAGATGAATGAAATTTGGAGAATATATTCAGCTATGGTATTTATTCAATTGATTCAAGTTTCAAGGTTACAACTTATAGGGGGCACCGCCAGCACCCTGTACATGCAAATGAGACATTCCAATGACAGATATAAAGGAGATCAGGCGCACGTCTGTTTCACTTCAGACACTTCTGGACGTGGGTGATAGAGTACGTAAAACATGCCTCGAAGGCGACTGCGACGTGAATATGGGCAGCTAACCCAATTCTAATGAGGACGTGTAGTGGGCCTTCGAGAGGGTGGATTTTTGTTCCGTGCTATTGCAGAACGCATGGGTCGAGACGTTGCTACTGTGTATAACTGTTGGCAGCAATGGTCCAGGGAAGGCAGGATTACCAGGAGACCAGGATCTGGATGACCCCTGGCCACTGGAGACAGGTTTGACCGGTGCATCTGTAGGATGGCTGTGGTAAATCGGACAGCATCTGCAGCGGACATTCGGGCTGCTGTGGCACCCAGCGTCACTCCACGCACAATTCGGAACCGTCTCCTGGCCAGGAACCTCCACTCTAGGTGCCTTGTGGCATATTTGCCTCTTACCCCTCAACACCGTGCGGCACGTCTTCAGTGGTGTCAAGCCAGAGCGACTTGGAGGGCAGAATGGAGGTGTGTGGTCTTCACAGACGAAAGTCATTTCTGTCTGGGTCAGAGTGATGGTCGCACAAGGGTCAGGAGGAGGAGTGGGGAAGTCCTGTTACCGAGCTTGTATCCATCGTCGGCATGCAGGCCCCACCCCTGGCATTAGGTATGGGGAGGGATTTCCTACGACAGCAGGACCCCCCTGGTGGTTATCCCAGTCACCATGACTGCAAATGTTTACATTATGATGATTGTTGAACCCATTGTGCTGCCATTCATGGCTGGTATGCCAGGGGGGCTGTTCCAACAGGATAACGCTCGACCCCACACTGCAACTGCAACCCAACACATCCTACCAGGGTGTCCACATCCTACCATGGCCAGCACAATCACCAGATCTGTCGCCCATCGAGAACGTCTGGGACATGGTCGGACGTCGTGTCAGGGCTCTTCCACAACCAGCAACAACTGTCGCTGATCTGACCATCCAGGTACAACAGGCATGGAATGCCATACCACAAAATGACATTCGGCATCTCTACGACCGTATGCATGCACGTGTGAGGCCTGCATAGACCAGCACAGCAACTACAGCGGGTACTAAAGTCCGTGCTTTTCACCATGTACAGGGTGGTGCTGGTGGCGCCCCCTCTAAGTTGTAACCTTGAAAATTGAATCAATTGAATAAATACCATAGCTGAATATACTGTCCAAATTTCATTCATCTAGCACAAGTCCTTCGTGGTGTTGGGATTTTTTTTTCTGCCAGTGTATCTTTAAGAGTGTGATCAGACAATGAATACTGATAAATCAAACTTAAACGCACAAAACTTTCACTGCCTCTATCTCCTGAACGGTTGTATCAATTGAAAAAACACCAAGAATGAAACATTTCTCAAATGTTGTGTTCAATCTTAAAATGCCATTAAAAATATAAATTTCTGTTGCACATTTCAAAGTTGATTTCCTTATTCGAAAATGGGGTTGGTTGTTTTTTGGAAGTGGAATACACAGAAAAATCCCTCACATAAAAAGTACAACAATTTTTCCTTTGAAAGTACTGTCAAATTTGTTTTTTTAGAAGTTTGCTATTGGTTCACTTTAGGAGAGACATCCTGTATATAGTGTGTCTGTTAATTCATTCTTCACTTTGTTTTGTAAATGAAGTTTACTTCGAAGCACATCAGCCACTTTATTAAAAATTTTGTATTGCTTTAGACAATATTAGACCCTTGTTCTTTATTCCCAAATAGTAATACTTAAATAGGAAGGTATGTTGGAAAAACGTGGAATTGCACCATTTTTGAGTTTTAATATTTTTGTCATATTCCTTAAATTCTCCTTTATAGAAGACTGTATCTTTTCCAGTGATAAGTAATTCATCGAAGTGCTCGATGTAGAAATTCTTTTAACTTTGACAAATCCATAAGAATTTCTCTTAGCCACTGGCCACATAACTGTTCACTTTTGCAAAATATTGGAACTCCTCTTTTATTACCGTATATACTCGCGTATAGGCTGACCCCCTGTTTTTGAGCCCAAAAAGTGGAAAAACGCCTTGACCTGTGCATAAGCCGAGGCAAAAAAGGAAAAAAAAAAATGTAAAGCTTGAGGGAAAAATTTTTTTTTTTACAAAATCAATAAATTTATAATAAGAACATCATTATGTGGGGAGACCTTCAAAAGTAGCATCTTCTTCATCAAGCTCTCCAAAAAGTTGATAAAAATTTTCGTATTCTTCTTCATACATGTCGTCCACATCATCTTCTGTCTCATTTTCATCGGCATCACTTTCATGGCAGGAATCATCATCGTCTTCAAACAGCTCATCGTCCTCAGTACCGTCAATCATAGTTTCAATTTTGTTTCGATCATCTTTCAGTATGCCTAACGCATTTTTATTTTAGTTGTGTATTTTTGATTTTTGGTTGTGGAAATCGATTCCTGATCTTTTCTTGTGTATGTAATAATATATTTTAATTATAACCATATTAACTTTCTTTATTAAAACATTCTTGGACGATTTTCAAGACGCACTTGTCAAAAACACGATAGTAGGCTATCGATGTTTAAAAGTCATGCGGCAGTTCGGGGGCACATTTCCACGGGCAAATCACCGGACCCCAGAGCATTTGCTTTTAACAATGGAAAAGTGGATGGAAAATTGAGGAAAAAGACGTGAAATACTGCACTGTATATTGTTTATAATTGTACAATGTGCTGTTAAGGTCTATTAAGTTTCATATGCTAGTGCTTGGCGATAGTATCGATGGTAGTTCATGTATCGATGTCAAAAAGTTTCGAAATCGAATTTTTTTAGTCTTCTTGAATCTTCGATGCTTCAATGTTCCATTTTGAACACTGTTTAGATTAATGTATTTACTGTATGTATTGCAATGAGAGAACACGTAAAAAATGCGCTGGTTTCGTTTGAAGCCCTTCTCCTCTCATACTTTCTCCAATTTGGCCGCCACAGCCTTTTAGAGATTCTCATTATGCTGCAAAGAGAGAGAATACTTTATCTTATCAGAAATTTATTTGTGCAGTGAAAAGGTTAATAAATGAAATCTAAACAGATTAATAAATAAAATTATTGCTTAGTTTTTTGTAAACTCCACTTATAGGAGTTTTCATCAACTCTGACCTGCGCATAGGCCGAATATGGTTTATAGAGGTCATTTTTTGGAGAAAAAAAATTCGGCTTATATGCGAGTATATACGGTATTATTAATATTTTTTTTTTTCCCCGCTGACATAATTGAACTTGCGGCCCACATCACAGCATCATGGCATCTTGATTTTAAGGTGTATCCCTGCAAAAATTGCAATTCAAATAAAAAAAGAACCAATAAGTAAAGTTATCCTGAGGACTTAAATAATGTATAAATATAAAAATAAAATGTTTAACAATTGATTCTAAAATCTTATTTTAAAAAACTAATTTCTTTGATATATTTACATAAATTTTAAAGAAATTTTTAGAATTCATAATATTTTGAATTCTTCTATTGTAGAAGCTGCATTTCACAGTAGAAGCTGCTTAATTAAAAAAAATTACGATATATGGGATCATTTTCATTAATCTAATCTAAATCTAATTGGAATTCATGCTTGTGTGGTCAATGTTTGGTTTGGTATTAATGTCCTTTTCAACTGCCTTGGTCATTTCAGGACTGCGTTATAGGGGCCGCAAATTTTGCCTCGCAAGGGTTCTTTAACTGCAGCCGGCAAATGACTACTTGGGACCAACAGCTTTACTTCCCTTCCAAAGGAAGTGCGTGATCTCAGGAAAAAATCCTGAAAAAATCCTCGTCGTCCTCGGCTGGGGTTGAACCCGCATCCTCGGGCATCAGAGGCGATCACGCAACCACCAAGCCACCGAGGCCGATTGTGGTCAATGTCAGTCAGAAACAATTTGTACATACGTTAAGAGAATGTACAATAAAATAGAAGTGTTTTGCAATGAAATATTAATAAAATTTGCTCCTTGACACAGGGCTTAGGCAAAATAATATGAACACTAATAATTGTAAAATGGTCTTAAGGCCAGTTTCCATTTAGCGTGGGTTTGGCGTTTGTTAGTTGTCTGCGTCTTTTTTTATGAATTTTTAAAAATCGCACTCGTTTTCCAATTAGCATCTGTTAAGTGTCTGCGTCTGTTCGGCGTCAGTCCGACGGCGGTCATGCGTCTTTTCAAAATCTGGCATGGCTAGATTTTTAGGCGTCTTTTTGATCTAGCCAATCAGGTGCAGTCTACTTCGCTATGAATTCTGGGTGTTTTCTTCGCCGATTGAGATGGAGAATTATGGATGCCGTAGCTGCTGTTTGCCGACACGGGTTCTCGCGACTTTTCCCTCGTGACTTTATTAATAAACAGGTTATAAAAATTTCGTGAATCATTTATTTATTATGATATACCCTAATTTTTCGAATATAACTCGCACCATTTTGCAGTCAAAAACAGTTACAAGAAGCCCGCGCGTTGTACTCGAGTGAGCGTTATACTCGGATTCATATTTTTAAAGGTGCATCGGCGATGAGAAAAAGCGTTTTTAAAAATCGATAATATCTTCGGATCCAATGATCAGATTTGAATGAAAATTTCCATGATGATTATACATGCCGTAAGTGTTCGAAGGATGCCAAGATTAACCCTTTATCCCCATTATTTACGGAGGCATAGCAGAAGATTAGTGTAAATACGATTGTGAATGGGTTTCGGAAAGCAAAGCTTTTGCCTCCAGAAAACGAAGCGATCGAAGAAGTAGAGTCGCCAGCATAAGAACAGCCCCGATGCAAGAACCTCCATTTCAAGAACCACCACCGCAAGTTGCAGCGCAATCAGCTGAATGGATTGAACTATTTCATTCCGATAGTGAAGATGAAGACTGTATTGGTTTTTAATTGTTATTAGGTATTTTATTTGATTTTTTAATTTGTAATATTTATAAAAATTTATTTTAGAAAAACCATTTCGTATCATATTTTTTTACCATTAGGCAAATCAAAAGGGCAATTATAATAACTACCGTAAACTTATTTTATTTTCTAGTATGTATGACATCATACATGTTATATCTGAGTGCGCGTTATAGTCGATTTTTTTTACAATTCATGTACGTTTATAGGGTGCGCGTTATAATTGATAGCGCGTTATATTCGAAAAATTAGGGTAGTAATAAATTCAAAGCGTGAACGTGATCGGAGTGATTGATATCCTCTTTTTCCATCACCTTGAGAGAGCGACAAGGTGACTCGTCCAATCAGATCAGACAAGATTCAGGATAACGGTCGAAAGTTGCTAAATGGAAAACGACCGTGCTCGCGTGCTAATCAGGGCGTGTCTCACAGGCGACGATTGCAAAAACATTCTCAAACATCCATCTCAACATTCTCATTTCTGCCACCTTTATCCTTTGTACAGGGTAGTTATAATTAAAGTGACACCATTTAGACCCTTCTAGCGGCCGTTCTGGTAATCAGAGTTTGACGAAACTTGAGATGTATGTTATACAGACCATGGGGAAGAGAATTTTGCAATAAAAAAAATTAGTTCACATTTTGACCGCTACGTCAAAATATGGCACTGGTCATGTAAGAAACTATCTGAGAATTTTTACTCAATCAGAGACGTTATGCAAATGAGATGTAAAATTAGAAAAGCTTTAAAATGACAGTGAAATTAAATATAAAGTCATTCTTCACGATGGCTTTAGCTGAAAAGGATCGAGCTTTATTGGTGGAGTTGTTTTACCAGAACTGCAATAATGCATCTGCTGCACTAAGAGACTATTGACGTTTGAAAAACTTGCGAAATGGGCCTATGTCCATTAATGGTTTAAAAAAGATGATTAAGAAATTTGAAGAAACTGGTGAGTTGGGTGTGCTGCCAGGGAGAGGACTGAAACAAATTGCAAATGAGACCGTGGAAGACGTTTCTGCTGCAGTAGTGGATCTTCAAGTTCCCAATATTCTTCAGCTGGAGCCGTATCACGTGATTTGTCTATTCCATGTTCTACGGTACAAAAAGTTTTGCGTTCCATTTTAAAGTAGTATCCATACAAGATCCAGGTGGTTCAATAATTGCTTCATGAAGATCCGGAAAAACGCACTGATTTTGCTTGCCAGTTTCTGGCTAGAATAGCCGTTGATAATGCATGGCCATGGAACATTTTGCATGGAACTAGACGGAGCAGTGAATGCTCAAAACTGTCGCATCTGGGGTACTGAAAAGCCGATGGTTGTGCATGAAAAGCTTTTGCACTCTGATTACGTGACTGTATGGTGCAGATTCATTTTACATTTCATTCTTGGCCCATTTTTCTTTGAAGAGAAAACTCCTCAAGGCACTAAAAGATGTTCAATCACTGGTGCTCGTTACTGCGAACTTCTGCAGCAGAAAGTCATTCCTGCTTTACAAGAAAGACAATGTTTAGACACTACTGTCTTTATGCAAGATGGTGCAACACCCCATATTGCATGACAAGCGAAGGAACTGCTTCATGCTCATTTTGGAGATGATCGGGTGATTTCGAAAACTTTTCCAACTGCATGGCCTCCTCGTTCACCGGACGTAAACCCTTGTGACTTCTAGTTGTTGGTATATTTGAAAGATAATGTCTGTAGAGGAAGAATATGGACCGTCCCTGAATTGAAAGCAAGCATAATATGCCATATCACTGCGATTCCTCAGGAAACCCTTCGCTCTACTGTGGAACATGCAGTAATGCACTTTGAACGACTTGACACAAATGGAATGCGCATTGAACAAATGCTCTGATTTTATAAAATTCTCTGCTTCTAACTTGTTTTTGTTATTATTCATGCGCTATATTTTGACGTAGCGGTCAAAATGTGAACTAATTTTTTTTATTGCAAAATTCTCTTCCCCATGGTCTGTATAACATATATCTCAAGTTTCGTCAATATCTGATTACCAGAACGGCCGCTGGAAGGGTCTAAATGGTGTCACTTTAATTATAACCATCCTGTATACAGGGTGCTTCATAATTGGTGCAGATTGGGGTCTTTAGGTCCAAATAATGACTCAAGGGGAACAGATTGGGGGAAAATGAATATTGATTATTTGGTTTTAATGTCTCCTAATTCAGAATAAAAACATTTCGCATCCCTGGGGGTGAAGGGGTAAATTTTGAAAATTTTACTTTTGTAGGGGTAGGGGTTAGACCCCATGAGTTATTTAGAAAGTTGTAGAGCATCATGTAAAATGTGGGTTTAGCAAAAAACCCGGTGAAAAAATCTTATCCCCTGCCCTTTATTGAGTGGGTAAAGTGAAAGGTATGGCTAGATAATGTAGACAAAAACAGAAAAACATTTCCCATTTCCCATGTACAGTTTTCAAATTTCATAATGTTTTTTCTGGGGGGAAAAGCCCGGTCGAGTTTATTAGCTTTTCAGGGTAACGACTCATTCATTCTCATTAATTTTCCAAATGTAGGCCCTACTGTTTTCTATTATATATGGTTTTTGTCCACATCGGCTAGCAATACCTTTCACTTTACCCACTCGATAAAGGGGGCAGGGCATGAGATTTTTTCACCGGGTTTTTTGCTAAACCCACATTTTACATGATGCTCTACAACTTTCTAAATAACACATGGGATCTAACCCTTATCCCTACAAAATTAAAATTTTCAAAATTTACCCCTTCACTCCCAGGGACGCGAAATATTCTTATTCGGAATTAGTGTACATCAAAACCAAATAATCAATATTCATTTCCCCCCCACCTGTTCCCGTTGAGCCGTTATTTGGACCTAAAGACGGGACACCAATTATGAAACACCCTGTATTGGAGTATTTTAGAGAGAGTGTTTCCATTCCATACCGCATTGCAGGTCTCGCCACCATCCTGTAAACTTTGCCCTTTAGACGCACAGGGATCTTCTTATCGCTAGACTTCTTTCCAATTTTTCCAACCTGTCTGTATTCTGCTAGTCACTTCCCTACCCATCTCACTCCATTCATCAACTGTCAAACCAAGGTATCTGAAGTGGTCAGTTTTCCAGATTGCTGTCTTCCATCAGTTTCAGCTCCTCATTTTTCTGGGCCTCTATGTTGCAGGCCATATATTTTTTCTTGCTTCTGCTGATTTTCAGTCCCCTGTCTTCCAGAGCTTTCCTCCAATCCTCTAGCTTTGCTTTGATTTTTGCTCTAGATCTTGCACATAAAACTATATCATCCGCATAGAGCATGTTCCAAGGTGCTTCTTCCCTGACTTTCTCTGATATGACATCTATCACTATGTTGAACAGGGAACTGGACTCAGTGCCGAGCCCTGGTAGAGACCCACTCTCACTTCAAAGCTACTCGTTTCTCCCAGGCAGGTCACTTTCGTCTTGGCTTTCCTATACATTTTCTTGAATTAACCTGACATATTTCTCTGGTACGCTTCTAACTCTTAGGCTCCTCCAAACTTCTTGCCTTGGCACTCTGTCATATACCTTTTCCATGTCAATAAAGACCAGGTGGAGTTCTTGTGGTTTCTCTCTGAACTTCTCTATCATTTGTCTCAAGCTAAAGATTGCATCAATGGTTACTTTCCTGGCATGAAACCAAACTGTTGACTCCCAATATTGATTTCAGCTCTCAGTCTTTTGTCCAAGATCTCCAACATTGATAAATTAATAAAGAAAAATAATAAAGAAAATTCCATGGCCTGGACTCGAACCAGGGACCTTCAGGTTACTGTCCCGATGCTCTAACCACTAAGCCACCGTGGACACTATTTACTATTTTTCTCTATTTATTTATCATTATTGGAGGTAACTGCATGAAAAAATCCTACTGATATGAAAACAAGGGAATCCCTCAAACATGTATGTCACAGATTTCCACCATATTAAAATATGTTACTCTTCTGAAGCTACTATAGATGCTTGCAAAATAAGAAAGTGCAACATTTTGTTTCTTTCAAAATAAACCACAAAAACAAAAAATTTGAGCATACATAACCATACAAAGACTCCATTGTTAAAGCGGATAGGCTATGTGAGATTCCCTTGTAAGACTATTTTCCAATTATTATTATTATTATTATTATTATTATTATTATTATTATAATTATTATATTTGCCATTTATGGTAAAGGTAGTCCTGGCTTGCGAACAAGGAGCCCCATTTTAACCTATGCTCATAGGACATGTTTGATAGCGACAGCTTCCATGTCCACTGTGACTTATTGGTTATAGCATCGGAATGGTAATCCGAAGGTCCCTGATTCGAGTCCAGGCCGTGGAATTTTCTTTACTATTTTTCTCCATTAATATGAACACCTTTGATTTTAGATGTTTTGTCGAATATCTAGAAAAATACTTGACAAATTATCCTGAATCTTCAAGGGTGTAAAGAGCATGTTGCACCTCATATATTTCAGCGAAGGTTTCCCCGGAAGTCAAATAGGGAACCAGCAACAAATTCAACAAAAAAAGTAATTTTTTGGGATCCCCTGTAAAAAAAAAAAAAAAAAAAAAAAACAATGCTTGAAATGCGTTGTAGCTGTAGCATAGCATTATGAGGCTTCTTTTAGTTATGTGTTCATTTGTACGAGAATAGGACGTATATTCATGAAGATATAAAGGTTTCTTTAAAAAATAAAAAATAAAAATCGAAATTGTTTTCTTAAATTATTGTTTCGAACGTACAGGGGTTTTCAACCCAATACAGTGCCATTTTCAGGAAACTTGACAAACTATAGCAGAGACAACACCCTGCATTCAGAATATAAAAATATTAGATATTTGATGAAATACAAGCATTTTTACTAAATAATGTTTAACTGCGCATGTGCAACTGTGATGAACCTTGACGAGGGGTGCTGCCCTAATGGCAACGAACTGTTATCAGACCCTCATCGGAGTCAGTCACCAGGGTTTTGGATCGATAAACTAGGCAGATTGACTTGCGACCAATTTTACAAGAGAAAACTCTGGTTTAATTACCAATTAATAAATATACATCTGTACGCAAAAAGAAACTGGGGCCCCAGGGACTATACCCTATCAGATCAATCAAACAATGTTGTGCTTAATGCAACTAACAGCAATTAACATAAATAATTCCTTTAGTTCATATTATTCCATCGCCAAATTAACCTAATTGGAATACATTTACATTCAAAACTTAATGCTTTTTCACATGGCTAACTGCATTTCATACACATGCTGCAAGAAACACATCATGAAAATGATCGGCTCATGTACCACAAAACAGGACATCCAACACCCACATACCTGACAACCCAATGCCGGTAAGGTGCCATGTGCCCCTTTTGTGACAACCGAGGAGGGGCACTGTAACCTCGTGTTCCCCACAAAAGTTGCTCCCAGAACAATAGTAATTACTTAGAACTGCCGGAAACTACTGCGAGATTGGGAGGTCTGATCAGTAGCATCATCCACCACCAAAACTTCGAAAGTAGTTCCACGCGCAACAACCCTCTTTACAGCAAGTATTCTGCGCGATCCTATTCCACATGACCGTGACCCTGTGCTCGTTTAAGCATGGATAAAAAAATGCTCCACTTCACATTCTCTGCACAAAGCACACAGCTACATGTACGTAGCCCCAAGAATTACTCACAAGAGCCAGAAAGTAATTCTGTGTGTCTCATAACAACGTAATCCGTTTGCACATTCACGGAGCCTCCCCTTCCCGGTTCCACAGACACATGCCTGCTATTCACGAACCAGCTCCATGGAGTTTTTTCTTCTGATGGAAAGAATGCCGGGGCCTTTATCACAATCCCTTACAACTGTGTGTCCACTAACATTGGGAACCACCACCAACACAAACAAAACACTACATTTTATTGGCTGCACCGCATCACAGGCCGCCCGTGGTCATTCACGGTGGCATCGGTTTTCGCCGCCCCAAGAAAACAAAAGAAATGCCTCACAAATGAAATCCAGCAGTCCAGGTAAATAAGCAATTTTAGCATCAGCTTATCTAGGTCGTAACATTCAATGTGAGTTCCAGATTAAACATCACTGATGCTACTCTTGGGTTAATTATATGCAGGAGCGGACACCAGTATGTGACTAAGAACAAATTCGGACATCATGGCTGTCCTAACATGGACGACATGCTCTGCTTACTCAAAAAAAAAAACACCACGAGAGAGCAACCAGCCAATTCAGCTTCTTTAGCTTCTCTCCTTAGAACAATAACCAAGTCAGAGGATCGCCTTCTCAGGAAATTGCTGTGAATGACAGCATCAATTCCCTAAGAAGTAGCTCAAACAATCAAAATCACATGCAACATAAATCAGAAGAGCAACAATGAATGAAAACATCTGGCCAGAAAAACAAATAGTAATTTTAAAAACATATAAAACATCAGTCGGTCAAACAATAACGAAATAACACTTAAAGCTAAATAAAATTCCAACTATTTCCCCAAACTCAACACACTGCCATCACATAGCACGCAAGCGTTATGAAAATATTGCTTGCATGATTTATTAGCACACAATAAACTAAGCGATACGGGGTTTTCTCCAAATTTATATTTTTGGACCAGACACCAGCATCAGTTTCTTCTTAGTTGATATGAAGTCAATATTCTTTCTTTATTCATAATAGCACACTCCGAAGGAGTAAAAAAGAGATTTGTAAATAATGAAAATTAAAAACATGACAGCTAAACTAAAATCCAATCCATGAGAATTATGTATTCTCATTTTGTCTAAAAATGAGATAATCTTTCAATAGTTCATTAAAATGTTGACAAGAAATATTACATTTGTTTGCACTACATTCAATTGCCTTTCGTCTTAATTTCAATGGGAGATTATTCCACAATGGGATCGCATTATAGAGAAAATGTTTAGCGAGGAAAGTAGAGATTCAATGTGGTATCTCAATTTTATACATTTGGGTCTGTCGCTGCCTTTCACTCTTATGACTAAAAATATTTGGTGAAAACCCCTTATCGCTTTATTTTTGAGAATAAAGAGTTCCCCGGACCCCATGTATTTAAGTTATTGGGTCCCCTCTTATTTATTTAGCGTACTCTTTCAAAAAAAATCATGTTCATTACTAATATTTTCTTCTACTCTTTCAATGCCGGTTGAATTATTACTAGTAATCGAAGGTGAATTGAATGAAACTTTACCTTGACTAAAAAGTCCGTCATTATTTCTAGGCCTCTTACAAGTCTTGCTGTCAGGAATTTCACTTTCACTCTGCTTTTATGTCGAAAAACCTTGATTATGATGCGGTGATCACATGTTACATCTTAGCCAATTAACAATTAAAAATCGCACAATCATAGGGAATTTTACAAGTTAACTTGACCAGACTAGAAATCCGTGATATAAATTTAGCATCTTCCCGGACGCTTAAAAATTTCAAAATAGCGTCCAACAGATAAGTATTAGCGTAATTTACTCTAAATTTAGCGTTAATGTAAACCCTGCCTGAGTTAATGCTCCAAACATAAGATAAAAATACTGTATTAATGGAAAAAAACTGAAGGAAAAATTCTGTCCTGGATTCAAACCAGGGACCACGAGTATCATGCCTTTTGTAGTCTGGGATATTTGAAGATAGCTTTGGTGTCTGCAGTAGCCCAGTTGGTAGAGGCAATGAGCGTGAAACTGGCAGACCTGATTACAATCCAGGTCGCAGAAATTTTTCTTCCATTTTTTTCCATTAATATCTTTACCCATTTTTCTTCTTTTTCATTTTCTCTGGAGTGTAATGCTACAAAGCAAAAATATTTATATATTTTTGTATCTTATAGAGCTGGTAAGTAGTGATGTCAATTCCTGGTCCATTGCCTAGCGATTCCAAACATTAGGTTTAACTATTTGGTTTAAGGCGATTAAAAAGCAAAAGTGAAGTTAAGCCTAATGTTTGGAATTGCTAGGCATTGGGCCAGGAAATGATGTCACTACTTACCAACTCCATTGTCAGTAAGCTTAAATAAAGTAAGTAAAAATTAACCACTGAAATTCATTGTGTACTTTCTAAGTTTTTTGATTGTAACTACAACCATCTTTAGGGGACAATAAAGCAAAAGATCTCATCTTATTTTATTGAGGAATTCTAATATGCACAAAATTCATTTTGAATCTTTATCTATGGTAATTTTGAAAAAGATAGTCAAATAAATTCTTAAATTAAGGAAATGTTGTTTTTCTCAGCATCAATGGAAATTTTCTTCCTATGTTGCATAACAAATGATTATTAATCATCATGATTTCATAACAATGAAATTTTTAATAACATATTTTAATTGAAGAATTTATTCAACCAGTCTCTTAATAAATTAAATTTTCTTTATATCGCTTTCTTTTATGTTCATTTGTAGAATATATGCTGAAGATGAAGGGCGTCCTATGCGAGAAGTAACAAGTGTGTTCATGACGCCCACTGGAGTAATATCACCTGCGCGAGAAGGACGCTTACCTGATGCAAGGACACCATCAAAATTGGCTGATGATTCTTGTCCATCATCTCCCATATCCACTGCAGAAAACTCATTGGAGTCCAAGAAGGAGACAAAAAAAGAAGGAAAGAAGGAATTGAAGAAGGAGGAAAAGAAAGGAAAAGAGAAAAAAGATAAGAAAGAAGTGAAAAAGAAATCTGGAAAAAAAGAAAAAGATAAAAAAGAAAACAAAGAGAACAAGAAGAAAGACAAAAGCAAATTAAAATCCAAATTGTTAAAAGCAGGTAAGGACTCAAAAACGAAGAGTAGTAACTCTACCAGTTTAATTGCTCGAATAGGTTCACTTGGGAAGTTATCAGACAAATCTAAAGTCAAGGCCATAGGTAGTAAATCTAAGCTGCCTAAGCAAAGGCAGAATAAACTGAAGACTTTTTTCTCTAAATCAAAGCACAAAGAAGAAAAATATGCAGAATTTACCAAGTTTTTAAAAGTTAAATCAAAGAAAAAATCAGTAAAAAGTACATTAAATTCACCCAAGGATGTTGGGGAATTATCAAAGCAGCCCAAGACTCAAAAAAGTGGGAAATCAAATCCTGTCAAAACGGAAAAGGCTGATAAGTCTGCACCATCACAAATCAAAACTCTTGTTATTAAACCTCCTGTAAAGGAAAAGGAAATATCTAGCAGCACTCAAGTCATCCCAGAACCAACAGAAATCCAAGTAAAATCTCCTATTAAGGTGGAACCTTTTCAGCATCTTTCAGGGGAAGATTCACCAGAGCGCCTTGTTATTGATGACAATCCTGAAACAATAGAACAACAAGAGCGAGAGTCTCGAATGGCTGCACTGAATGAAAGCATAGATGCAGCCATACAGAGAGGATTAGAAGAGACAGAGAAGCAGCAAGAAGAATCTAATCGCTCCTACTATGAAACCATAGAGGATGTTATTCGTCAAGGAATGGTAGAATGTCAAATGAAAACTGAACCAAGGGATATTTATGACTTCACAGATGATGAAATATCTCCTCCCATGACACCCGTCACTCCTCGTACTCCTGATGTGGCCATATCACCAGTAAAAAAGAAGACTAAAAAAGAGAGCCCCGAGACTGGGCGAAAAGTTAAGGATAAAATCAAGGAGAAGATCAAACAGAAATCAAAAGAGCCCAAAACCAAAACAAAATCGCCATTATCTATTAACAAAGTTGTGAAAACTGAATCTTCTGTTGAATTAGAAGAATCCCATGCAAAGGCAAGTGAATCAAGCAATGTGACATCAGAACAGGAACCATCTGTGAGTTTCCAAACACCATTTCCTCGTTTGCCAGGATTAAATCACTTCTCTCATCATCTCCCTTACTTCTCCCAAATTCCTCAAATTCCTCCTGCTTTGTTGCCATACCCACCTCCAACAATTCCTCCATTGCCTTCCCAGTTTCAATCACTTACACCACCCAATATGCCAATGCCTCCTGTCGGTTTTTATGTACGAAACCCAAGGCCTGATTCAAATAATCTAACAGGTAGTCCTCCTGGTCTTGCCAGTATGTCACATTGTCATGCTTTGGGTAATGGTTCTGAGAAATCAGAAGATACTCCAATTAAAGTGAAGCAAGAGAAGTCTGATGAAGTTGAAAAGGTAATTTCAGTTATTGTGTGCTTTTCTTTGATTTTGTAATTCTTTAGATTACCAGTATTATTTACATTAGTAGTAATTTATATCGGAGTTTGTACAGTGCTTAAAACCTGAAAAAGTGCTTATTTTTGAAACTCTTTTTTTTAAGGCCTTAAGAAGTGGTTGTCCCTCCACAAGTTGCTGTCTTGCAAATTTTCTTGATTTGTGGAATTCCAAGATGTCCCCCCTCCCCTCATATTTTAATGTTCAGGCGAATTTTTTTCCTCTTGATTTTAATTATTTTTTCAGATGACAGCGATGTTGAAATAAGTCAGTACGCAATAATGTTTGTGTACACAGTGCTCCCACTAGAATTGACAGAGGGCAGGGTGACAATTGCAACAAGAAAGCATCTTGCAGTTTCAAGGCATCTGATGGGGAAGGGAGGCGAGAGGCAGGGGCAAGGCTCAAAGTGAAATGAAATTATATATATAGACCCATTATATTAGGAAATCAATACTTTATTCCTTAATAAATACAAAATATAAGGCAATTCTCCTATGAGGCAATTCTTCTATGTTTAATTTTAAACCATTCTTTTACTGCAAATGGTAAAATTTCATTAAATAAATATATATCACAGTTTAATTTAATACATAAAATATGTTTGAGTGCTTCCTCTTTCAGTGCATTTCTCTGGCTTGTTTTTATTAATTTAATTTGAGAGAAAACTCTTTCCACTGCCGCAGTACTTAATGGAATGACAGTAACAGTAGCATATATTTTTGCTAAACTAGGAAAGAGATTTATTAATCCCTGATTCACATGTTTAGAACCATAAAATAGATCTGACAATCGCTTTTAACGATCTATCTTCCATTTTTAAGTTTTGTATTAAGGTTAGAAAACTAGCCACTCATTTAGTAGCCGTTCTTCATCTTCTGCAAAATGCTTCGCTATTGCTTGTATATCCGACATCCATAAATGAACGGGATATTTTCAAGATCAGCCAAATCCAAAAGTGAAAGATGTTCAATAATGCTCACATCTATATATCTAGAAAAATATGTATGAAAACTATTTAACCATTGTAAATAAAATATCTACTTAAATGGGTAAATAATTTAGCTAAAGCAATGTTTTTGGGAACGAGCGCACTACTGTTGTGGCAGGGCGCAATACTCTCGTGGCAGGGCGCAGCGCCCTCCTAAAATAGGCTAGCGGGAGCACTGTGTACAATTTGAAGACGATATGTTAGAATTATGAATTTCTTGATACAATAACAGGAGGATGATCACTTGGCCATTCCGAGCAAAAATATGATTGATCATGACACTCCACGACAAAAGAAAAACGTGATGACTACTGTATTTTCCAACTCCCAAAAGCGGGACAAAATTGAAATGTTGATGAAAATGATGAGATAATGTTTTCAAAGGGATATACGAACACCCTAATAAGCTTAAAAATAAATGCGTAAGAAAAAGACTTTAATTTTCCGCCTGATGAGGCTGATTTTTTTTTTTCCTAGTTGCATTCGTAATACTATTCTTACCAGCTTTCAAAGAAGAAAATTGCAAGGAAAAATTAAACCAGATTAAATATACATCTATCCTCGTTTATCACAGCATCGTTTATCACTGATCCAGGTCATCACAGTACCCTTGATTATGACCCTTGTCATGCTTTTCATGGATTGGCGAATGGTCGTGATAGTAACGGCGACCTGTGAGAGATGGCATGATTCCCCGGGTGCCGTGACGACAAAATAACATGGGGCAAAACAATGTCAACCATACCCCAGGCACCATTTATCCTCACTACGCCACTGCGTATATTTCACAGTGATTTTTATTATTTACTAAAAATATTTCATATATGTATTATGTATAAAATTTTACTAAAATATTAAATTAATAAATATTAAATTATTAAATATATTATACATATTAAATAATTAAAATTAAATATTACACGTGTTTAAATTTATTTAGAGGTAATATTTGGGTAAGTTGGAAGGCAGCTTGAAGGCGGGGGGGGGGGGGGTCCTTTGAAGAAAAACCCTATTTTTCCTATAGGTTCTATTATTCATTTATCATTGTTTATTTGGAACCAAATCCCCATGATAAAGGAGAATAGATGTAGGTATAATTTTTCAAATTAAGGCAGCCTCAATGACAAGTCGGCATTTTTAATTTTTAAGGAAAAATGTAGCCGCTAATGCGAGAGTGGGGTAGGGCTGCCTCTGTTATCGGTCGTCATTCCAAATTTCGTGGAAAATAGCCCGCTCAAAGAGGGCTAGCTTATAACAATTCTTTATTAATTTCCATAGTTAACTTTAACAGCCCTCCAAAACAACCTGTATGCATTAGCAGAACTAAAAAATTGGTTATTTTTGAATATTTTAATCATCATGATCGTTACAGATTATGTTTTTGTTGGCAAAAATCCGCGACCGGAAGTCATTGTCTACCTTGGCTTTCAGAAAAAAATTGCCAACCTATGGAATGCTGACTTGCAGAGAGAGGACTATACTTAAAAAGTGCTTATTTTTTTAAACCAAGGGCTTAAAATTGATTTATAATAATGTGCTTCTTCCTGAGAAACGTAAAGCAATAACCCAGCACCATGCTGTTTATCTACATTGTGCCCAGCGCTATGAGTTATTAGCTTGTGATAAATGTCATTGAAGACTGGCCAATAGGACATATCTTTAGGATGATTAAGGCTGCATCTAGAAAGTAACTGCGTAACGACCGCCCGATTGCCATGTCAAGTGGTATGATCATATGCGGTCGCGTCTGGTCGCGGTGATTTTCGAGACGCTGTGTTGGTTCAAGTCACAGCGTTGAGTCACAAGTCGCCATTGCTTCAGCTAATAACTTATTATTGAAAAGAGACGCAAGGAAAAAAGAAAACTTCAGAAAAGAGACACGAGGAAAAAAAGAAAACTACTTGCATTATTTGAGATAATACGTTGAAATAAAAAAATATTAATATTAAAATGTAAACACACTTCAACCATTAAAAGATACAAAATAAAATTAATCAGAAAAGACAGATTTATTTAAAAAAATAATACTGATGAATTTAGAATTTTGAATCTAAACTAAATTAAGGCCTAAATATCCTATATATTAAAACGCAAAGCATTTTTTGTAAGAGCAAAATTGGCACTTCTGCGCATGCGCATCTGAAGCCAACAAATAAAGTTACGACAATCCATTAGAAGCCAGGGATTGTTGTAATGAGACAATATTCAATCATTGTTTTGAATTAAATAAACTGAAGATTTCCAGAAAGAAAATCCTGCCTTCATCATTTATGACGTTTCCTTGTGACTACCGTAGCCCACGAGAAAGACAGGCCCTGGCCAACGCCTCCTATAAAGAAAGCATCCGCACTGAAACGTCACACGTTGTTACATCATCATACTTCGTCTTTTCTTAACCGCATTTCTACCAATAATAAGCTCTAAATTTGGTCGACTTATGATGATGTAACAATGTATGACGTTTCAGTGCCGAGGCTTTCTTTATAGGAGGCGTTGCCCTGGCGCGGAAAAGTCACCTGACCATCTTAGTCCGAGTAACAATGTAACCTTCATTGTTTCCAACAAACGAAAAATTGCTGATTGTTAAAATCCAAGATGGACACAATGATAGTTACATTGTTACTCAGACTAAGATGGTCAGGTGACTTTTTCGCAACAGGGCCTGTCTTTCTCGTGGGCTACGGTAACTACTGAAAAACTCTGAAAATGTTATGTTAAATGTTATATTGTTAGAAAGCTTTAAAAACTGATCATTTTATCTGCTGACACTGTCTCAGTTTAATACTTTCAGAGACTTTTTCAGTTTAAAGCTATTTTGATTTTACACTGGTGGCCAAAAGTTTGGACCAACCAGCAATGTCAAGAAAAACTGAATTTATACGAAAACTGTTTTACACCTCCAACTCTAAGTAAATATGAAACAATATTCAGGGAAGAAACAAATTTATTTCTGCGTTGTTGGTTTCTTATTACCTAAAATCAAAATAAGACTGGACAAAAGTTTGGACCACATTTGTATAACAAAAAGGGAAAAAAGTATTTCATCATTAACTAATGAATTATTTTGATATTTGAGATCATTTTGACTCTACAATATTTGACAAACGACCTGAAATAGAATTAAATAAGCTTTTAATAACATTTGGCTTAACAGCTTTCTGAATGGCTGCTATTTGTTGTTCTCGAGATTTGTACTGAGTGTTTTGGTAAATTTTTTGTTCCGTGAAATGCCACACATTCTTAATAATACTGAGATCTCGATTTTTAGCAGTCCAAGCAAAAATGGAAATGTTGTTGCTCTCAAAATAGGCTTTCACAACTCGTGCAGTATAGATTGCAGGACTGTCCTGCTGCTAAATCCATGGTTTTTGCTTAAACTAGACTTTGCACAAAGGAATGAACACATCGTGAAGATCATGTTTATATTTAGCTGTTGTGCAATGTCCATCTATACTGTGAATCTTCAACTTTCCGTTGCTTCCAATGGCACCCAGAATCATCACTCCACTTCCACCCATTTGCCGCTTAATTCGCAGTGGAACAAGTGTTTCTTTATCACGATGCTCTTCATAAGAAGCTAAATTATCAGGACCATCCAAACTGATTCGTTTTTCATCAGAAAACACAACCAATTGGAAGTCTGTGTTTTCACGCAGATGTGTCTTAGCAAACTCCAGTCTCTCCTGCATGTGTTTCTGTGTTAGTGGCAACTTTTTGGGTATAATTTCATAGGCAAAGTTCTCGGCACGTAGTTCGCTGCAAATTGTTCTTCTTGAGGCAGCAAGTTGCAGATTAAGTTTGACTTGTGTGGTGTTGACTACATGCCCAGATGTAATATCATGTCTAACATGTCTCTTAATTTTTGATTTGTCTCTTCGCGTCAGTGCACAAGGTCGTCCTATTTCCGTCCTATTTTCCAATTAACATTTTTAACAATTCTGATAAAGATTTGCTACAGCTCACACGGGAGATTTCAGCAACTTTTTTGAAGTTTGTAAATTACTTGTTAAAATTTCTAATTCGCTCTCGTTGGCCTTCATTTAACATTGTACAATGCATAATATGGTTTTAGTGCTCACCACACAACACGATGACTTGTAATATGCAAATTATTTGCATGTTTGTGATGTTGGTCCAAACTTTTGGCCAGTTTTATTTTGATTTAAGGTAATAAAAAAGCAACGACGCAGAAATAAATTTGTTTCTTCCCTGAATATTGTTTCATGTTTACTTAGAGTTGTAGGTGTAAAATATTTTTGGTATAAATTCACTTTTTCTTGAGTTTGCTGGTTGGTCCAAACTTTTGGCCACCAGTGTATATATTTAATTAACTCTTTTCTTATTCTTTGTGCATAATGAGATATTTAAGCTCTGATTATTCTATTTTTTTGTGCATAATGATTATTCTATCTGTTGCTCTGACAATTTTTTATTTTATTATTTTTTAATTAAAGAGATAGGGATTAATAATAAGATGACTTGTTCTCTGTCAAATTTTGACGGGATCCATCTAGTAACTTTTAAAACTGCACATTACCTTGGTTGAGAATCAACTGTTTTAAATGTTATATTTAGGGCTTAATTTGAATTTTTTTTTTTAAATTATAAAAAGAATATTAGTTTAAATTTAAACTTCTAAATTTATCTTTAATATTTTTTAAATAAAACTTTCTTTTCTGATTAATCTTATTTTGAATATTTTAATGGTTGAAGTGTGTTTACATTTTAATATAATTGCATTAATACTGGAAGAAGAATGCGAAAGCAGTAACAGCAGCTGCTGTTGTATTTCATCAGATTCATCATCAGTCCTCGCATTTTTATTTTGTTTATAACTCAAATATATCAAAAAATGTTGTTTAACTATGATTGAGAGGAATGTCATAACTTTTTATTGGAGCGATAAATAAATAGGACTGACATTTCGAGGATGTTATGGCACTATGCCGCTTTATCCATACCTTGCAAATTGCGAGAACACAGTATTTTCTCGGCATGGAGCAGTTTTTTGACGTCAGAATTTGTTTTGCCAATAAGATTGTTTCGTCTAAGTGAAAAAACTTAAACTATCATTTACAAAATAAGCATGGTAAAAATACTAAACAGGTGGTGGCCTTATAGTATAACAGAGGGACATCAGGAGTTCCAACTAGTTTTGCCATTTATTCCCGGCTTTGTCAAGGATATATACAGCAAGAGGCAAACGAGCCTTTATATACAGAACAGTGGTACAAAATATACAATGAGCGTTAAGATACATGAACCAATAGGATATAAAATAAGGGAGACAATGGGTTCAAAAAGGAAATGAGGAAATAATGGCCAATAGAATAAAATAGAAAACACAACTTTGAATTATACAAAAAGAAAGAAAATATACAGAAGTTATACAGAGATGGTGCGTGTTCAATGCAGACCGAAAGAAGAACTTATCCGGTTGTTTGGGGACAAGAGGATTTACAGAATTGAATAAAACAACATAAACAGAATAAACAAGAGCTGGCTAAGAAATAGGCATAAAATAATACAGAAAATGAGAGAAAGAAATCATAATAGATCAGATAAAGAACTAAGTATTGCATACACGTTAAAGTCTGTTTGGCAATTGAGAAGCAGGTGGGGGGTGGACTTCTTGGCCTTGAATATTTCGATCGCTTCAAGGGTAGCATTTTTCTCGTTTATTACAGACATGCAAGACAGACATGACCTCTTCTTGTGTTTCCAACGAGCGTCCGGAATCTGCAAGATGGTTTGCATCATGGGGAATATGATCCCGTTTTTTATACGAGTCAACGTGTTCTTTGATTCGCACTGCAAGATTGCAGGTCGATAATCCCACATAGAACATGTCGCAAAATGCACAATCCAGGCGATAAACTCCAGGCTGGGAAAACTTGTCGGTGGTGACGGAAGCGGGTGGGTTCAGGGATCGAGCTGATGGGGTAGGAGTACGAAAAGATATTTGGAGGCCAAGGGATGACAGGAAATCAGAGAGCTGGGAGAAATTATGGCTTATGGGAAAAATAAGGACGTCCATTTTGTAGGATGGGGCGAAATGGAGGGGGGGCTCGTCTGCGGCGCTGGAGGATGCGGGAGAACGTGGAGGACGAATATTCATTGGCTTGGGCGAGGTACCGGATTATGCGGAGTTCGGAAGATCTAGATAGGGGGTTGAGGGGTAGCTTCAAGGCACGGTCGATTAGGGATCTTAAAGAGGCTTGTTTGTGGGTGGGGGGAGGGTGTGAGGAGGAATGGTGTATTAAGTTGGAGGATGTGGTTGGTTTGCGGAAGACAGAAAAGGAGAAGCGGTTAGTGTGGAGGTTGTTGGCGATGAGGATGTCAAGGAAAGGGATAGACCAGTTAGTTTCTAGTTCAAAGGTGAATTGGACGTGGGGGGAAAAGGAGTTAAGGTGTTAACAATATTAGTGGGGGTAGTGGAACGGGAGTCAAAGAGGATGAGGATGTCATCGATATGACGGAGGAATTATTGAGGAAGGGGTGACGTATGTTAATTCTAGGTGCTGTAGGAAAACCTCAGACAGAAAACTGGAGTGGGAACCCCATTCCTAGTCCTGTGGGTTGGGAATAGTAGGAGTTGTTAAAAGAGAAGTAGTTCTGCGAAGAAAGTACAGAGAGGATAGCGAGTAGGTCGATAGTATCGGGTTTGGGGAAAGATGAAGCAGGTAATAGGGACTGAAGGATAGAAAGGGTGGGGGGTGGGGGACTTTAGTGTATAAGTTGGTGATATGAAGGGACATAAGGGAGAGGTGCTCATCTGTGTAAATGGAAGAAAGGGACTCAGTAAGGGTAAGGGAATTGCGTACGTTGTAAGTATTAGGAAAAATTTTCAGGTTAAAGAGGAAGGTGGAAAGGGATTTGGCAACGAGGTGGGCAGGGGAATAGTTTACAACGGGACGTATAAGCATATTAGGTTTATGGATCTTGACTAGGGCATTAAGGTTGGGTGGGCGAGGGTTAGGGGGGATAAGGAACCCTCTCGTGGTGGCGAATATTCGCCTCACGGTTACTTTCTAGACGCAGCCTAAATAAGATGATTTAAGAAAAATGGCAAAGCGAAAAGAAAAAAGAATCAGATCTTTCAGATATTAAAAGAGAAAATAGAATATTAAGTAGAAGAGAAATTATAAACATATGAACCTAAAAATGAAACCGAAGTTCAAGAAAGGAGATATGCAGATAAGAGCCATTTTCTGCCCAAAACTTTCTACTGCTGTTCTCTGTAGTTGAATATACTATACATTTTAAATTTGTATAACTTTATTAACCTAAATCACATTCGTGGCCTTTCAAAATTTGGTCATTTACCATTTATTTTTTTCAACTTTCAACATTTTTCTTTAAATATTTATTATTGTAAAAACCGTGTGTAAATATGGTTTTTGAAGAGTTTTGAAATAGTCTTTTAATGTATAAATGGCTCTCCTGTTGAAAATAAACTCTGTTATAGGCAGGTTATAGGCAATACTAACTGTACAGGGTGTAAATTAAATGTTCGGTGCTACTTGGAAGATCGTTTCCTAAAGACAAAATAAGATGAAAATATTCTTGGAAGTTTTTTAATAGACTGCATATGTTTCGAGAAAAATGACTTTCAATGTGATGTCAAGTTTTGCTAATAACTCTGCTTCTATGCCAGCTATCTCCACAAAAATTGGACAGCTTACTTGGAGTACATAGCCCATTAATCGTTCAAATTTATGTGCATGTACATCCATTAGTTTCAGAGATAGGCACTCAATCGGAATTTCAGCAGTTCATTGACTGTTCTGCCAGATGTGAACTAAGTTGCACATTGAGCGCTTACCTCCGAAACTAATGGACATACATGTGCATAAATTGGAACGATTAACAGGCTATGAACTCTTCCTTAATCCATCCAATTTTCAAAAGATAGCTAAAAATCCATCCAGTTTTCACCTCATGGGAGGTGATAAGAAGGGCAGCAAGAAAAATGCGATAGGACAACACATACAGAATCCAAATAAAAAAAAAAAAATCGTAAAAGAGATTAGAAATGGTATAGTCGACTCCGCATATAAGAGCATAGGATCAAATGCAACTATTCAATAGCACTTTCACAAGCAGGTCTGACTGCAACAAAAAAAAAATCCATTTTTTATCATCTTTGAGATTGAAGATGATCTAAGATCGAAACGCGTCTCGTTATTAAACCTATATTGTTGCAAGTAGACCTTGTCTCATCTCTTTTAGTTATATGTAACATGGAGCCACCCAACTCGCCCATTTAAAAGGTTTTCAATTTTTCTTGTTTTTTTTTTCTTTTAAACTTTGCCTATTGGGTCTGTCTAATATACACACACATTCATATAAAGCAGACTTGCCTGATAATACATAAATTAATTGCACCAGAGGTGCAGGGTTCGCGTTAAATAGGCATTTGTGCTAAAAATGGACTTGTGATTTTTTGACCAGCAGGTCAAAATTGACTTGTTAAATTTTGAATATCATCGACCCATATCCTTCTCACCACATTTTAACCTCACTTCATTTTGTCACACGCAGTCTTGTTTAAATACCTACGAGGGCGGTCCGATAATAAAAGTTCAGGGGACGGGAATATGAGACCGGTGCATGCAGCTATGACGTCACATGCATACATAATGAGGACATGTCAGTAATAGTTACCACTGAAACTGTTCGTTCGTTGAGTCAATACCTGGCATACAGCAAGTTGACAAAATGACCGGTGTTATCGACAAATATGTCAAAGTCGAAGTTTGAGGAGTAATCAGATTTCTCCAAGCTGAAGGAGTAAACCAAAGCATGAATCCATTCGTCGAAAGTGACCAGGACGATTATGCGCTCAAGTGAAGTTTTTGCATGATGGTGCGCGACCTCACACTTCGAACAAGACGAAAGCCTGGCTGAAAGCGAGAAAGTGGGAAATCCTAGAGCACCCCCTCCTTACAGTCCAGACTTATAATTTTGTATATTTACTATACATTAAAATCCTATTACAACGTACCTCACATTAACGTACATTTCAGAATAACATACAAATTTAAAATACCCGTCCCAAATGTAGGTATTTTAATGCTAAAAAGTTTCAGAATAACGTACTTCACTTTAACGTACACCTTGCATTAACGGACAAATTTTACGTTTCCTTGGTTAAATTATCACTTCGTTACAACGTACATCGTTCGAATGTCTTGCTCTGATTGGTCAATGCAGCCCATGCGAAAGATATGGAGGACTTTTGGGGGAGGCAAGTTATGGAATGAAAGCAGACGGTCATTACAGATTTTTTTTTAAATCTTAATGTAATACTACATATATGCTATAGTGTATTTGTATTGAATAAAATAAAATGTTACACTTCATGTATTTTTATGTTTTTCTATGAATATATGCATTGTTCACAAGCCCTCTCCCCCATAACGTACAAATTTCCAGTTCCCTTGAAGTACGTTGTAACGGGATTTTACTGTATTTTGCATACATTTTACAATCTGCAAATAAATATAGAGACATTCTCTGTGTCCATTGTTAAAGCAATTTGTTTAGCTTCCATCCTAATAGCTGTTGTCGATACTGAGCGCCCACCTTCTCGCCGAGTTAAAACCCAGTTTAACAACTTCTTTTCCAAATTTGGCCAAATTTTTGATCACTTATCTTTTGGCTGAATAGCAATGTCAATCGCATCTTTCCTCCAGTGCCGAATACTTTTTTCAATGATTCCTTACTGCTGCACGATTCCCCGATCTCTTTGGTCTTTTCACTTGCGGTTAGTTTTAAAGCTTCTGTATAGCTTGCACGTCGCTTTGACTTGTTGAAATATAAAATGGTGAATTTGATATGAATTCGTCAATTATAAATAGAGTAATAATTTTTAGCTTATGATTGCTGTAAACTTTTAAGGAATTGCTATCATGAATTAACCTATAAAATGCACCCTCCCCAACATCGCGCACATGGAACACGTCAATACTTAACCAATGAGCACCAATGAGAAAGCAAAATCTGAAGAGAACGGTATGAAGTGAAACTGAAAGTGGTCTCAAGCCATTCAAATTCAGATCTTGCATTATTTGTTGAATATTACCATATTTATTCTACTATAATGCGCACCTTGTATAATGCGATTCCATTTTCAGAGTCCAAGAAACAGTAAAAATTTTATCCTCTTGTATAATGCAGTCCCCATGTTTGACTTCTTGCGAGAAATTAAATATGCAAGAATATACAGAAATAGAAAAAAGAAAGAAAAAAAAACTTTTTTATTTTACTATTGCTATTACCAGTCGCTGCATCTTAGATCATAAAATGTGGAAAACATCATGAGTTCATTACAGAAAAGTGAAAAAAGTGGATAAAGTTCCATTGCAGGGAAAAGAGAGAATGGCTTATTGATGGTCTCTGACAACTCTTCCTAGAAAAAAAAAAAAGCATGTGCACTGAAAATTTATACATTGTTACATGATCGTAGGTAGTAATAATTAGGGCTTATTATTGTTAGATATATGATTAACAATGCCTTTTTATGATGATGTAACAATGTATGAATTTTCAGTGCACAGGCTTTCCTTTTAGATGGTGTTGTCTCTGATGGCTGTGTTCGTTAATTTATTCAAACTGGCGGCATGCGAAGTGAGCCATGTTTAAATCTCCATAGAAGTTAGTTATTTAATGATATTTACAAATATCCAACGATTTTTTTATATGTGATTACTGTTAACAATAATAAATAGATATTAATTTAATAAAATTTAAGTGGGAAAATTATGAAGATCGACGCAGGTCTTATTGAGAGGTTGGATGTTGGGAATACATGGTGTTTTTGATAAACCCCACAAAAAAATCAGGTGGTGTCAGGTAAGGAGAGTTGGGGGGCCATGAGATAGGCTCATCTCATTGCACCATTGGCCATTAAATTTTGCATTTAGGAATTCCTGTGCTTCCAATGCCCCATGTGGTATTACTAGCATAAATGATGACATTTACTACAGCAGTCTACTGATTCTCGTGCATATCAGATATTTAGAAAAATATTTACAGCCTTCTTATTTTGGTACAATAGAGCCTCCGTATAGTGAAACTCATGGGACCGACAAAATTATTTCTATATAGACATTACGTTGTATAGAGGTGGTGTTAAAATTTGCATAATTTTGATGTATAAATGGTTGAAAATTGCATTTACATAAAAAAATTTAGCATTTTACATTAATTTGAATTCTTCTTAACATTAAGAACAAAAATTTTTTGATACTTGACATCGCTGCTATCTAAGGTCATCCAGGTCGCTATTGATGATAATTTTGTTTGGATCGCGATTATTTTTTCTGAAATAATTAAAATTTGAAAATAAAACGAACTGAAAATAATACTGTAATACGTATTTTGTGGAAAAAATACCGATAGAACATATCCATAAGCGTGTATATTCAGACCGACAAGTGTTTTTTTGTCGGCCTTGGTAAAATTAGCATTTCATGTTATTAGCATAGTAGAAAATGTTTATGGGCTTAAACTTTCAATAAAATAAATGCATAAATTTGAACAAATATTAAAGGTTTTAATATAAAAAATCTTCCGAGTTTCAACAGCTTTTACAGTAGTTCTTGTGGCGATTCTCATGGAAGATAAATTTTTAACATCCTCACACATTTAAACACATCAACAGGCCACCATTATTGCTGTGCAGTACATTATGGGTAGTTAGTGTGATAACGTTGTTCTCAAGCACTTTTCGTTAAATAAGCCTAATGCCAAACCCGTAGCCGATTGGGCAGAAGTTGTGACTTAAAAACTTGTTTTTAACTTCGCTTGTTGACTGTTCACGATAATTTCGTTTATTGGCTGTCGGGCGGTGATAGGCACTAATTACTTTAAAGGTAGTTTAACTACAACTACTAACTATTTTAAAAATTAGTAATTACTTTGCAATTACTTTTTTAATGAAGTAATTTTAACTACATGCTTAACTACTTTTATAATTACTTTTTAATTACTTTTTACTTATCCATTTACGTAATAAACTTAAGGTCAAATTTTTTTACAAGGTGTCAACTTTTATTAAGTACCGAAAGGTGCTTATGCTGTTTATTGTGGAGGAAAGTGTCTGTCTCTTAGTCTGTCTGTAACTCGATCTTCTCGAAACTTATAAAAGATTTTCAAAATTTTTGTTTTCACCAATCGATTAATATGGTTTATCGCACGAACCAGTTCGAAGATGACTGAAATCAGTAGAATGGCACGTGCTCTAATTGTACCATTATGACACACCTTAGACATTTTCAGTGTTAAAATATCATAAGTAATACATCAAACAACTCGTAACGACAAGCTATAAGTGATTATAACTTTATTAAGTACTATTTTAGCCAATCGATAAATATGGTTCTGTTCATGAACAATTTCGAAGATTGTCGAAATCGATACAATGGCAGGTGCTCTAACGTGATGACATCCTCCGAAATTTTCAGTGCTAAGTTATAGCAAGTTATAACTCATAATGAAAAGATAAGAGCAAATACAATATTATTATGTACGTTTTTGCCAATTGATAAATATGGTTTGAAGATTGTCGAAATTGGTTCAGTGGTACCTTTTCTAATGATACCATTATGGTGCCATTGTAAATTTCCAATGCCAAGATAGGTAAGGTAATATATCAAACAACTTGTTACGACATGCCATGAACGAATATATATGAGTATTATAAGTTCGAAGATGGTAGATTTTGATTCAATGGTATCTGCGCTAATGATATCAATATGGTACCATTTGGAAAAGGTTATTTTAATGCTAAGAAAAGGTATAAAATACATCAAACAAACAGGTAACTATGATTATTAAATTTGAAGATTATCGGTTTTGATTCACTGGAGCCTGTTTTAATGTTTTCAAAAACGATTCAAAATTTTTAGAAATATGTTTCAAATGGTTTATGTGACAGTGACTGGTTTAGCCTTTCAATACATAGTTATGTCATTCCTTAATGGTTTATTTTTACTGAAATTTGATTTTATTATTTTAAAAGTAATTGGTAGGAAAAAGGTAATTGTAGTTAACTATTTTTAAAATGTAGTTAAACTATGTAGTTAAAACCATTTTTTGCTGAGTAGTTGTTAATTACTTTTTAACTACCACAAAAAAGTTTAACTACTGCACATCACTGCTGTCAGGTCATACTAAGTATGGGGACCAAATTTTGTAATAAAAAGCTAATATATACTGTGCCCACCGCCGCGTGGGTGAGGGTACCTGTCGAGGGACCCACACAAAATAGACACCCACACGTGGTAGGGGCGGGGAGTTTAGACTCGCGAGGGAGGTGGTAACTGATCTAAGAACAGATGTGGTGTTATTATTTAAACAAGACATTTGAATACTAAATGCTCAAATTGAAAATCAGCTTTAGGAATTACTATAAAACCTAGGTAAATGAAGGTAACAGAAATGGGGCCCCAAAAAGAATTAACAAACAGAATTTCTCAATTGTCATTAACGTTAAAACAATACAACCACAACACAGTTGTTGTTACTTGAACAGCATAAATCAGAACTAAATAATGTATCTATCTTAAACATTCTTTGTTTCGATGCTAGTGTGCATTTGCTTACACATGTGCCTTAAAGGAGTGACCAACAAATGACCACCCTACGCACACACACACATGGAACTACACAGCTGCTGGGTACAACTACTACTACAGTCACCATCGGGAGCCTGAGCCCACAACTATGCTAGAGCGGCACACGAAGGCGCTACGTCCTCCTTTATTTATAGCCCAACCTCCGGATATGAGGTTGGTGAGGGGAGGAGAGCCTTAACCTCGGGTGTGACGTCACCAAATGATTCAACATCACGAAAACCAAACACTGCACGCTCTACCCACGATTTTCGGTGATGCTCGAGCAGACAACGTCAGTTGCCCAATACCGTGTTTAAGAGACAACACTAGTCGATCCCGTCAACCACTTTGTATGCTTCCTTAAACCGGCACATGTGCCAAGCTCGGCATTAACAACTCCCTAGGCACAGAGCCGGGTAGCATCATTGAAGCAATGGGGAGGGGAATACCAACACTGAACAAGAGAGTTCGCCAAACGAATTTAATTACATGCAGTAATCAATTTTGTCAGGGCAACACCCAAGCGCTATGGCTCATATCAGTTCACGACGAACAACCAGTGGTTAATTTGCAAGAGCATTAAATGCCGCAAAGCTTAAGCGACATTGCTGCACAACAACACATGGCCGCAACAAGGGGGGGGGGGAGGCTTCACAGAATCCATTCTTCTGCCTCAAAAACTATTTCTCTTGTCAGGAATAGTTTGAATACTCGAGACACGGGAAGGATAATCAAAAAAAGAACGTTCTCACCAATAAGCAATTCGATTTCGAACAAAAGAGCAACGAGGGCGGAGTACCCATCATGGAGCACTCAAAACAATTGAACATAGTTAGAAGAACGGGATCCTGTTTAAAACACACAACATATGATGAGCCACGTTAAGGCCACACATCCTGTTTTTTTCTTCATAAAAAATTTCACTCGAACATCTCACAGGAAAAGCAAAAAAGAGAAGACTCGCTTCCCTGCCAGACACCCGTCAACAACGCTTCTGTCGTCCAACAAAGGGGAGAGCCCATTGTTTACATTCTCCTCATAGATTTTCAGAAAAAGAGCGGCAACAACGACACAGAGGCAAACTCGGGTTCAAGGCATTGTTGCAGCATCCACACTATTCAAATGGTGAGCTTACATCGCTATCACTAACGTTATAAAGCAACATTTTATTGTTATTCATTTTTTTTTAAACAAAATAAAACAAGACACAAACACAACAGCGCAGATCACGGAGTAAACGAGCTCACTGTCTCCACATACAGGGCCACTCCCCCTCAAGTCATCAAAACGCAAAAAAAGAACAAAAAGTAACCAACTAACGAATCAAACAACTGACACGGACCCACAAATAAATAAATAAAAAAAAAACACACATACACTGACTACAGTCAATACCTTAAAATTTATTGTCTGGACCGAAAAATCCTTACGTTAGAGGCATATTTGCGCTATAAAGATTTCGCTATATGGAGGCTGAAAAAGTATTAAATCAATAGGATTTTTGCCGGGACCACAAAAAAATTATGTTATAGAGATAATTTCTGTATATCAAAGTTCGTTATACAGAGGTTCTACTGTATATAGCAAACAAAACTCCCTATAAATTAGTTACCTATAAGTAACATTTGATAATTCAATATACCGTAAATTTCGGCATATAATACGCGTATTATGCAAAATAAAAGTTAATTATTACTGTGTATTATAAAAAATTACGTATAATCTGTTGGGTTTTTTTTAATAAACCATGGAAAATACAATGGGAGGGGGGCATTTCAAATGAAGTTTTACCGAATATTTAATATACATTACAGCAAATTTATTCGTTTTTTTTTTTCTGAATTTTCTAAAATTGCATATAATAATCTGATAAAACAATGACAAATTTAAAATTTTAATAAGCAAAACAAAATTTTCAGTCACTGTTAAGAAAACCTGGGACATTAGTTTCCCTTTGCACTAAGATACTGTGTTTTCCCAGCAGCTTTTCAAGATGGCCGCCAAGCTGAGATAGAAAGAAATCGGCTCATACAATTATTCAAACACACTTCGGAAAGAATGCAAATTGATAATTACATGGTCGCGATCAAAGCCGACAAATGTCCAGATGGGCAACATGCTGGTCGGTTTAATGCTCCAAATATTAATGACGTGGCCATTGGTTAATTGTTGGTGATCAATTTGACCAACGAGATATCAAAATTATGCGTCGCGATAATACCGTACAAACCATAATTCCTCATTCATATGATTCTCTGCAATATCCACTTATTTTCTGGGAAAGAGAGGATGGCTATCATATTAATATCCAACAACGTAATCCTTCAACAGGTACAATAAACATTTACATTATTATTTTCAACATATATAATATCTACTATATTTACAATGCATATCGATTGATGATATGGGAACAGGCAGATAACCACATATTCAAATGTTGACAACTTTTCATCAGTATGTAGTGGACGTGTATGCAAAATTAGAAAACGAACGTTTGCGATACATTCGTTTTAATCAAGCACGATTGTGCACGGATGAATATATACATTTACGTGATGCTATTAACAATAACGCAAATATGAATATCCATGATCTGGGAAATATGTACATACTATCATCTTCATATACAGGTAGTCCATGTCATATGCAAGAGTATATACAAGACGCTATGGCTTATGTTCGTGCTTATGGTCGGCCTGATCTGTTCATAATCTTCATTTGCAATCCAAAGTGGGCAGAAATTACCAAACTGTTACTATCTGCACAAAAACCACTTGATCGTCATGATGTAACTGCGAGTGTTCAAACAAAAATTGAAATCTCTTATCGATTTTATTTTAATCATCATGTATTTGGAAAAATACGCTGCAGGATGTATTCAATTGAGTGGCAGAAACGTGGGTTACCGCATGCACACATTTTAATTTGTTTAATTGAAAAAATTAGACCGGAAGAAATTTATACAATTATCTCTGCAGTGAGGCATTAACATCCACAATGCACAAAAATTAATTGAGGGTTGTTCAAGAAATACGTCATGCTGTTCTTGATGTTTTCACGGGGGGGGGGGGGGGGGGGGGGGGGGGGGGGGGGGGGGGG
>JAHWFO010038427.1:196500-210329 GCA_023313115.1 Rhysida immarginata | reverse complement strand
TTCATACAAACAAAGGAAATAAACGACCAAACACAATATACCTGCTTAAAGTAAGATTTTATTGTTGTTTATGTGTAATTCAGATAAAATTTGAAAAGTCTCATGGACTTACATAATGAAATTTCAAGTTTTTGCTTACTTGTTAACAATTACGGTTTTTGAAATTTGAAAATTTAACTATCCAAAAAAATCTTGCAAACATTCTAAGAAGGAGTTTTAATCGTGGCAGAAGTACAATTACTGTATTAATGTATCATGAAGAATTGAGTCTCGACAACGTGATCATCGCATGCACGTGCTCATATCAACAATGCTTAAAAGATAAAGTAACCCCTTTATTCATTGTTGACTCCTCGATTATTACATGACATGCCATTATCTTGGTATCCTTTAAGGTCTCTCTTAGAGCACTGCTATCGACTTGAAGGGGTCCACGAAAAAGCCTGAAAAGTTGATATAGCCAAAATAAGACTTTGATGATGATATTGTCGAAAATAGAATTTGAAAAAGTTAGTCTGTTTTTAAGTTATCATGCAAACGATGGACGGATAAACGTACAACCCAAACGTGCATTTTTATAAGTAGCTTTTAGCTAAACCCCTAATAAGGAAGCATTATCATCCTGTCCATTGTTAGGATTGGTGGTTGCAATTTGAAAACCGTAATTGTTTTGATTGTTATGTATAATAATTAAAATAAACATTATTGCGATGCTCTGAATGGTCAGAATTTTGATTGTTGTAAATTTTTTTATTGATATAATAAGCCACAGATAGCAAGGTATTTTTTTGTCAATGTTTTTTTAAAAAATGTAGCATCTCTTCATTGATAACATTGTTTTGACATTTGAGAAGCCATGTAATGGAACGTAAAATCATATAAGTTTTATCACCATAGTATAATTAACCAGATGGAACAGATACATAATCTACAGGCTGTCCCTAAATTTCCATACATAGGAAAAATAAACGTTTTTTTATGAAACCATATTGGTTTATATAATATGCTCTACAGGACTACCATTGTTTTGAAAATACATTTCGATGCATGAAGTTATATGACACCCTGGTTATGAATAAAAGCCAATGTGTGTATATTCTTGATAATGTCTACAACCATGAGCTAATGAGTGTCAAATTTTGCATGATGCTTGACCATAGTTTGGAAAAGATTTTTAACTACTTTACAATGGATTTCATTGCCTTGATGCTGCAAAATAAGTGGAAATCGATATACTGATTTTATGGTACACAGCATGTTCTCATACATTTACATTTTGCTTTTTCAATCAGTACATCCTACACGTTAGTCAAATTTGGCAAAAAATCCTGAATTTTGTTATTCTAAAATTTACAGTAAACAGCCTGGCTTTGCTATTGTCAACTAAACTGAATGGAACCAGGTGCCTATGCTAGTGAAAGGATAACAGAATTACAACACATCAGTTTTTTATCAGAAGTGAATATCTGTGAGCAAGTGGTGTGCTCTGTACAATGATATTGGACAAAACATGGCTTGATTGTGCAGGATAGTGCTGCAGATCTTCGGATACTTGGTCAGTTTTGTATTCATTGACCCTTTCTGCATACTGCGCCTGTAAAGCTCCTAACAAACGCCAAACCGACGCTATATGGAAACCAGGTCTAAATCATCGTGCAAATGCCCATCAAGCCCCTCTGTATCTTAGCTGCTATTCTTACAGGTTGTCTTACCTTAAATTTATCTGAAAAGGCAAAAGGGAGAGTAGTGTGTGAAGACCAAATGATTTTTTAATACGAGGTGTGATTTTTTTTGTGAAAGAATACCCAATCACAACATCGTAAGGGGCATTTAGAGTTCCCAGCTGGCTCGGCGAGTCGATTTCCTCGGTTTGCTGAATGCGTTGGATATTCTTTTCCAGAATTTTTGCCTTTGCAATGGCACCCTTTCTTAGTGAACTGACGGAACCAATGTGGGATGAGCCATTTCCAAATGCCGACACTGTCAAATCTCTTTGCAGTAGCATAGAGACAAGATGACGATGGGTTGCGGGCATCTTATAACATTTCATTGTTGATTGCCAATTCGGGAAAACCGCATACCGTTGGTGTGGAACTAAATTTACCAGCTATCAGTCAGGTTATATGCACTATGTTTCATAAGCCAGCATCTGCTTTTATCAAGAAAATTTCTTTGAGTAATAATTCTGTACAAAAGGAATACATGAAATGGCTCTTGATGTTGAACAATCATTATGTGAATACTTAAAAACAACCTAGTTCTCTCTTCAGCTGGATGAGTCAACCTTGTCAGATAATGAAACCTTACTTTTAAGGTCCGTCTCAAAAGTATAGAGACTTTCGTAAATTAAAGAAAACTTTCCATACGAGGATGTCACATGAAAACAAAAAATATACACATTTTATTCGCATACTAAATAACATAATCCTAGAATTTCAGGAGAAATTTATTTTTCATTCATTGAAAAAAAACAACAAAACTAATCAACATTTTATTACAAAAAAAGTATCTCAAAAGTATAGAGACTCCCCTCGAAAGAGAGTCGGTATGGACCAATATGCAAATGTTTTAAAGCAAATGCTAAAGTTTTACATTAAATCGGTTATTTAAACTGTATGTGAATGAATGAAATTGTCAATTTTAAAAATGCCATGTGGAAGCGACCTCACTCAAGATGAGATCAGTGAAATTTGGCTGCTGAAGGCCTCAGGCAGCACAGTTCAACAAATATGCAAGAAAATTGGAAGATCCAAGTCTGTGGTCCACAAAGTAATTTCAGAACAACGAATATCTACAGCGCAGAAGAGGACAGGACGACCAAAAGGGACCAGCGATCGAGGTGATTGCAGGATCATTCGCCTGGCTACCACTGGAAAACTGTCACTGAGAGAGATATCACATGAACTTGTGTGCAATGTATCCAAAGACATTGTTCACCGACGGATCAAACCTGGTGGCAACTTAGTGTACTCTAAAAAAAAAAAAACAGAAACGACCACCTCTGATATACCAGCACAAGATTGCACGATTGCAGTGGGCCAAGGAGCATATGTCCTGGACTGATGAATGGCTTCAAGTGATTATTTCCGATGAAAAAAAGTGGAATTTAAATGGGCCGGACGGTAATGCTTACTACTGGCATGATATGAGACGAGAACCAGAGGCATTTTACAGCAGACAACAAGGAGGTGGAGGTGTGATAGTTTGGGGAGGCTTTGCGTTCAATGGTACTAAGAGTTTAGCGATTCTTTCTGGAAGGCAAAATTCTCTGAAATATCAAGAGACTTTAAGTTGTCATTTGTTGCCATTTCTGCAGAATCTGGTTGGAGAAAAAGGCATTTTCCAACAAGACAATGCCAGCATTCATAGATCACAGGCAACAAAGGAATGGTTCGATGCAAACAATTTAGCCGTCATGAAATAGCCAGCGAGAAGCCCTGATTTAAACCCAATAGAAAATCTATCTATGGGGCATCATGACACGCACTGTTTATGCAAATGGGCGACAGTTTTCGTCTGTTGTGGAGTTGCAGGATGCAATTGAGACATGCTGGTACAATTTATCACCACATCTGCTTCAACACCTAATCACATCGATGAAAGATCATGTATTTAAACTAATCCAGTGTAATGGGAACAGTATTTAGTTTTAAAAGCAAGTTTTCTTGGCAAGTCTCTATACTTTTGAGACACCTTTTTTGTAATAAAATATTGATTTGTTTTTTTTTTTTCAATGAACGAAAAATAAATTTCTTCTGAAATTCTAGGATTATGTTATTTAGTATGCGGATAAAAGATGTATATTTTTTGTTTTCATGTGACATCCTCGTATGGAAAGTTTTCTTTAATTTACGAAAGTCTCTATACTTTTGAGACTGACCTTAGTATATGCACGATTCATAAGAGAAGGCAACATTTGCCAAGAATTTGTTAACTGACACTAAAGAAGAACCAATATATAATGAATTAGAAGGATTTTTTAAAGAAAAAGAAATTCCCCTCGAAAATATCTTGTCCGTTGCTACTGATGGTGCTCAGGCGATGGTAGGGTGCTACAGGGGTTTTCTTGCATATTTGAAAAAAAAAAAAAATAATTCCAAATGTTCTTACTATACACTGCGTCAAACATTTAGTTGCCAAAAATCTGAGTGAAAGATTACATCAATCATTAAGTTACATCATTAAAGCAATCAACAAAATCCAAACAAATTCCTTAAATGACAGATTGTTTGTTTGGTCAACTTTGCATTGAGAGTGATGAAGATTTCACTCATTTGCTGCTTCATATTAAAGTATGTTGGTTATCAAAAGGTGCCTGTTTGGGTCGATTGTATATACTCTTTAGGCCTCTGTACACTGGTGATTCTTGATGCAGCGACTCGCCTAAACAAAAGAAGGGGACAAGGCTAGGAATGGTTGAATACAATGGCTATAAATTCTCAATGCACGCTGCAAAACGTGCTTACTCACTTGTTTTTATCTTCGTCAAATCAGGAAATTGTCTCTGCCAGCAATCTCTTTTTCGAAAATTTTCAGAAAAGTCAAGGATTTCAAGCCTGGTAATTTTATGTGGGTCACAAAATATATGAATAATAGTCAGTCAATTTTTATTTACATGATTAATTTATTAGAAGGTATTTTAGAAGAAAAAAACAAAACACCTTTTTATTCGTGGGATCTGATTAATCGGATATCTTCACTTGCATTTCACAGAACATAACTCTGCGTGAATTTAATCTTAATTAATTGAAATTGTTCTTTTTAAAGTGATTTTTTTTTTTCAAATTGCTTATTTGAAATCTTTAATATTTTTATTGCTGTAAAAAATATATTTGTATTTTTATTTCAAAGAAACAAAAAAAAAAAAAGAATAAATTCCTCTACCTGGAACAGAATTTCAAAAGAATAAAAAATGAATGGTGTGAATATTTAATATATACAGTACAGGGTGTTTCAGGTTCGATGGTCATAAAGTACCTAGCGTGATCCTTTGCATGATTACAAACTTAAAGTTCCTTATCGAAAATATAGAAAACTCAAAATTTAAATTGAGCCGTTTCGTCATTTATGAACTTTCCGCACCAGCAGTTCATTAAATTCAAAGGGGCGATTACAATTAAATCGGCGGCAATTGTTGAGATTAAATGACGTTTTTGACAGGTTTTCAGCAAACTTCGCGTGATATTTAGACCCTTAATATTTGAGTTTTGAACATTTTGCACTTGCTTCATGCTGCAAGGTAACAATTAAGAAGCAAGTGAACCATGGGGACTTCATACGTATGAACGATTTTAAAGCATTGCTATGCAGTGGAAGCGTGCTGAGCTATTAGATGCCATTATTGATGTTCGTAAGTAAAATGGCTTAAATTAATCGTATCCGTGATGAGGCAGATGTAAAAGTGGAGATTTTGCTAGTAATGACTCAACAAACACTTTGCATAGTAAATTATAAAAATTTTTATTAATGACAGCGAAAAGAAACTAGAACAAAACATGTCCCATGGTTAACAATGGTAGAAGTTAAAAAAAATTATACAAAATCAAAAGTAAAAATATGAATTTAAGTACTCACGGTGTCTCGCACAGGTATTAGTACAAATAAATGCAGCGATAGTACAGCCGTGGCATCTCGCGATGCACAGTTAACTCAACAGCCTAGATGCATGGTTCTGCGGATGAAATATTCGGGTATGGAGAAAGATAGAAGAGATTGTACAGTCCGAACAAATAGGCTTCGTGGCCAGGCCTAAACATGGAGAGACTGCAAAAACGAGCGATGGGCCGGAATAAACATTGACACGCATGAAACGTGGGGACCACGTCAGCAAACTTGTAATTGGAATTACGGAGATACAATCAAGGCTGGAGCAAGGAGGAAGAAATACTGGCAAAGTGAGTGGCCACCATGGCTGCACAGAAGTGAGGTGGCAGATGTAAGGAGGAAAAGCAGAAAGTTCTAGAACAAAATGAACACTAATTATGCAATAATTTTATCAACAATTAGACAGTATAATCTCTCGCGACCGATTTAATTAGCTGCAAGGGAAAAAAATCGTCACACGGGGCAAGAGCTCGCATCATGTGAGTTCGAAAAAATTTATGACAACAATGGTCCACAGACCACAACAATGAATTACTTAAATCTAAATACAAATTAAAACAACATTTTGGAATAATAAAAATATTATCACCCACCACGAGATTTAATGAAAAGCAATAGTTTCTTCATCAGCCATAAACTGCGATTTCCTGAACATATTGCAATAACGAAATTAAACAAATTAAATTATCGTTCCTGTAAGTATAACATGTCTATGCTACTAAAGCATCATGATTTATGGAAATATATAACGGAAGAAGATACTTTACCCTCTGGTGCTTCAGAAGAAGTTAGGAATAAATAGAAAGATTCTGAAAAAGCATTATCTTTAATCGCATTAGCAATAGAAGAAAGCCAACAAGCCCACAAAATGTAGTCAAAAAGCCCCAAGGAAGCATGGAACACATTGGCGGCAATTTTTGAACCTAAGTCGTTACGACAAATTCTAATGTTAAGAAAGTAATTTGTTAAAATGGAACTGAAACCAGATGAATCCATGAATTCTTATTTATTGCATATAAAGAATTGTAGTGATCAACTTCACTTTGCTGATGATTTAATTTCGGATAGAGATATTGCTTACATGATGCTAAGTGGACTTACTGAAGACTATAATGTATTGTAATGAAAGTAAATTTGAGTAATATGGATGAAAGTAAATTTTCTTCTAAAGAAATTCAAAAAGCACTTATGGTAGTTTATGATAGAAAAATAAGTAAAAAGAATGAAAACTCTGAGAAAGAAGTCCTCACCACTACAAAAAGGACGAACAAAGCATCAACTTCCAGTGATAGTGGGGGCAAGCCCAATAAGAGCGATTCAAGGTGTTACAACTGCGGAAAAACAGGACATTATTCACGCTTCTGTTACCAACGTAGAACTGGTCATAGAGCAGGTAATTCTAATTCGAAGAAAAATAGCTTTGATAATTATTTGGTATCACTGAATCAACTTAATGCAAATGATGACTGGATTCTAGATAGTGGAGGTACGCATCACGCTGGTGAACGTAGAGACTGGTTCCACAATTACCGTGAAATTAAAAATGAACCCATTCGAACTACCGATGGAAGTGTTGACATCAACATAAGTAATCCCCAAGCAGTAGGTATAGGCGATATCATGGTAACAGTGTATGTAAAAAGGAAACCATTTGATATAACTCTAAGAGATGTTTACTACACTCCAAATATCAGAAAGAACCTCATTAATGTTACCCAAATAGAGAAAAAAGGGAAGCATATTACATTCAAAAGAGGAAAAGCAGAAGTATAGAATTCCTCAATGAAGCAAGTAACTTGTGTAGAAAAGAAAACCTGTATGTTGTGCATGATAGAATTACTTTACCCAACTGTAGTTAACAAAAATCAAAGAACATGGGAGTTGCACAATTTCCAAACCTCGACAAGCAGATAGAAGACTTTGTCATGTGAATTTTGAATCAATTCAGCAAATGGCTGATCAAAATCTCATTGAAGGGCTATCCTTTATTGATAATGAAAAGGCTGTAGTATGTGATAATTGGTGCATAATGAAGTCAACCAAAGCTCCATGTAAAAGTTCAATATATTCATGTAAATCAAAAGAAATACTCGAGCTTACACATTCAGACCTTTGTGGACCAAGGCCTGTTAATTCTTTTGGTGGCTCAAGATATTTTTTAACTTGTGTTGATGATTATTCTCGTAAAGTATTTGTTTATCCTTTGAAAAGTAAAGATGCAGTAATTCAATGTCTAAAAGAACACATTATTAAGGTTGAGAGATAAACTGTCCATGAGGCAAAGTGATTCAGAACAGATAATGGTTTAGAATTTTGTAATGCAAACATAAAGAAGTTTTTCAACGTATAAGAAATAAAACATGAACAAACAAATGTAGAACCCCACAGATAAATGGAATTGCTGAGCGAGTAAATCGTACAAATGTGGATCTTGTTAGATCTTCACTTCGCGACGCAAAGTTACCTCAACAATTTTGGGTGGAAACTGCTGTAACAGTGGGATATATTCATAATAGAATATCACACTCGTCTTTGAAAGAAGTTCCCGAACGATCTGGACTCAAAATATACACCCAGCGTAAGACATTTACCTGCATTTGGATGACTAGCATATGCACATCAACCAAGCCAAGGGCATAGAAAACTGGATGAACGTGCAATAAAATGTATACTAGTAGGTTATTCCAACCAGACTCAAGGATATAGACTATGGAATCCTGAATCTTGAGACGTAATACAAACGAAACATGTTCGATTTGTTGAAAACTAGTTTGGTTATGAACACATATTTGGTACTACAGGGCAAGATTTTACATATGACGAAATGTGGACAGAAGAACAAACAGACCATATCGAAACAAGGCAAGATGATGTCAAGCAAGAATTGAAATACGATAAACAATCGACAAGTAGAGCAGAACCATCTAGCTATCCTACGAAAGAAACAGGATCTCAAGAAGATATAATAATAGAAAAACCTTGTAAAATCTTGTAAAATAAGAATTCCTTATGGATGAAAAGGTAACCCAAAGAACAACATTATACACCATAACCTGTTTAATACGAAATCCTAAGGAACAAAAAATCTTTTCGTAATATCAGAGAAAGATAAAAAATAGACAATTTAAGAAAGACAATTTATCTTTTATTGCTATTCTGTGTTCTAGACAAAATAATCCATTATCATTGTTTGTTTACTCTTAACAGTTAATTTTTTGCTTACATAATCGTTCCATTTATAAAAGTAATTTAGTAATTCATCCAAAGCATCATCTTGGGTTAAGAAAAACGATCTTAATTTATTCAATGTGGTATGCGCACGCATCCTTTAAGAAAATACACTAAAAAAAAAAAGTTGCACGTTTGCATGCTCAATTTCTTAAGAAATTTTTTTATTTGCGTGCCTTGATTAGATTTATTAATGCATGTCTGAAATGGAGTAGCCGAAAATATCGATGTTCAAAAAGTTTCGGCCATCGAATTTTCAATGCTTTTCTATCGATGTTTCATTTGGATTTTCTTAAATCCTTTTGAAATCATTATCTATTGATATTGAATAAGTGTTTATGTTAATGTATTGTAATGAAGGAACACGTAAATATACTAGGACATTTATTGTTTCCAAATAATATATGGACTTAGAAATTACAAAAAGTTGATGTTTTGCAGTTTAACAGTTACGACATTTGGTTGCTGATTAAACATCGATGTTAGCTATTCTGACGTCGCCTATCAAAATTTCTACCGTTTATTAAGTCCGTAAATTGCTTAACTTATAAAAGCAAAGTATCCGTATTTGTTGCTTTTGTACAGAGTTTCACAGTATGAAATTCAAACGATCTCTTCACGTTTTCGTCTGATCATTGTTATCCAGGGCCCAACCACAGATTAACGATTACACAGAGAAGACAATTGAAGGCAATCCTATGGAGCAAATGGAAACAGGTCACGTGACTGCGACTTATGCACCAGCTGGCATTACAGTGGGACCACGCCAGCAGTATATACCGTATTTATTCTACTATAACGCGACCTCTTGTATAACGCGACTCCACTTTTTCGGCCCAAAAAATCTGCAAAAATTCTATCCTCTTGTATAACGCGACCCCCATTTTTGACTCCTCGCGAGAAATAAAATGTACAAACTTATACAGAAAAAAAATCATTATTTTTAAAATTCATCATATTAATACTAATTTATAAACCGGTAGAAGCACAGAAATCAGAAAGCCAAGTCATTTACAAAAAAAGAATAAAAAAAAACAGAAAAAAAAAAAAAGTACCTTAGTTTTGCTGAGTGAAGAATCTCTAAGTCCTGAATCACTAAATGCAGGTTGAAGAATCACTAAATAAATATGCTGGAGATCGAAAAAGTATTGATGAACTGGATGAATAGGTTGTACTGATTTACACTCACATTGCCAGAGTTTATATAGTGCTTGCAGTGCTATTGTCAATCAAAACTAACCAATCAACACAAAATGGTATATTTGGTGTATATTAATAAAAAGACAAGTAATCTTTATTCAGTTTAATATTTTCACTACATAAGCTTTCTTGTAGGCTTTGGTTCGAGGCAGTTTTGAAGTAGGCCTAATTAGAAGTTTCGATGTTTGGGAGAAGTTATTATCGATGTTGTTAGATGTTGGCGACGAGTAATTCGAATAAAAAGTGAATTAATATATTGTATAATGAACTGGACATTATATGCAATGTAATTAATGTACCGGGTGGTCATAAATTATTGAGCGCAATTTGACAGTGAATATTTTATTAACCAAGAAATGTACACACTTCTTGTGAACATCATTGAAAAATACAACTCAAACAGTTTGTCAGGTGTCACTATCACCACCAGGTGGCAGCACTGTTTGGCGTAGGAACACAAAACGCAAAAATGGCGACCGTGCAGCAGAAAGCAATGTGCTTTCTTTGGTTTCATGAGCAGAAATCCGTGATAGCAGTTCAACGGCAATTCCGTTTGGAATATGGACAACCTGTTCCTGGAAAGGATTCCATAAAGCGGTGGTATCAGCAGTTTAAGGACACTGGAAGCGTAGCCCACAAGAAAGGTGCTGGTAGGCCTACCGTCAGTGAGGAAGTCATTGAGAAGGTGCGAGATGCGTTCCAACGGAGCCCTACGAAGTCAACTCGGCGCGCCAGCTTGGAATTGCGAGTCCCACGATCTACGGTGATGAAAGTGATGCATAAGCGTTTGAAATTGTATGCCTACAAAGTTCAGATTGTTCAGGAACTAAAGCCCGACGATAAACCGCAACGGTTTGCATTCGCGGAGCTCATTCTGCACAAAATTGATGTGGACAACACGTTCTTGGATAAAGTGGCTTTCTCAGATGAGTCAACATTTCATGTTTCCGGGCGTGTGAACAGACACAACTGTCGCATTTGGGGATCAGAGAACCCTCATGAAGTCCGTGAACATGTTAGAGACAGTCCAAAGGTCAATGTGTGGTGCGCGTTGACTGTCAATGAAGTGATTGGACCATTCTTCTTCACAGAGCAGTCGGTGAATAGCATCACGTACCTTGACATGCTGCAATGTTATGCTATACCGCAGCTTGAACAACGACAACCAGATGTTATTTTTCAACAGGATGGTGCACCGCCACACTGGGGAACGATTGTGCGGCGATACCTGGATGAACAATTTCCTGGTCGTTGGATTGGCCGCGGGGGGCCGATTTCATGGCCTCCGCGATCTCCTGACATCACACCACTCGATTTTTTCTTGTGGGGATATGTAAAGGACCGCGTGTACTCCAGCAAAGTGCGTGATCTTGATGAATTGAAGGAAAGGATTGTGGCCGTCATTGCAACACAGTGACACCTGAAATGCTGCGGAATACATGGCGTGAAATCGAATATCGAATGGATATTCTGCGAGTCACTGCAGGAGCACACGTGGAAGTGCTGTAACTTCGGAATATTACGGAAAAAAACTGTTTGAGTTGTACTTTTCAATGATGTTCACAAGAAGTGTGTACATTTCTTGGTTAATAAAATATTCACTGTCAAAATGGGCTTAATAATTTATGACCACCCTGTATAATACACGGCAAATTCGTCTGAATGTCATCAGCACAGAAAGCGACTTCGACAAAAGCAACTGCCTCAACTTCGAGGCAGTTTGGAAGTTTATAGCCCTACATTGATAGGGAAAGCTTTCTCACTTGCACATCGACAAAAAAACACAACAGTACATCAATTTTCTTAATAAAAAGACAAGTAATCTTTATTCAGTTTAATATTTTCACTACATAAGCTTTCTTGTAGGCTTTGGTTCGAGGCAGTTTGGAAGTAGGGCTATTTAGAAGTATCGATGTTTGGGAGAAGTTATTATCGATGTTGTTATTATCGACGATCGGCCGCAGTCGTCGGAGGGCTGATTTTTATCCTCTAGTATAACGCGACCCAGCAAATTTAGATGCTTTTTTAGGCCAAAAAACTTCGCGTTATAGTAGAATAAATACGGTAGTTCTTTGAACGTAAACCACATTGTTGTTGAGAAATGTTCGTGAAAAATATTTACATTTTTAAGCTTTAAAGAAAAATTAATCGATAGAAAACTGTTACTGGATTAATCTTGATTTTCAAACATCGGTTTACAATTTCACAAGTACATTAAATGATGAATCATTTTTAAATAAACATCTATGTTACTTTGCAAATCAAGTTTAATAGCTTGTAAACAAAGATTAGCTTGTTATAGTTAATCTGAGCTTGTAATATATTCAGAAAATTTTTATTTGAAGAAGAGGAGATGACTTCATTGCTGAAATTGAGATATTTTTATTAGATGAATTAAAAAAAATACCGTTTTTATTTTACTCAGCAAATTTCTCCTCTTTGTATATTTGCTAAGTGTTTTTTTTTTAGAATTTAAAATATACAAAGAGGAGAAATTTGCTGAGTAAAATAAAAACAAATATAAATGTAATGAAAACAGATATTTAGTAACAAGTTCATGTTCAACATGAGCTAGTTTTTTCATTTTTTTCCTCATTGTTTTTCTTTAATTTTAATGTGATTTTCATTGAACCATTTCACAGTTGAGAAATGTTTGATTTCAGCAAATATGTTTAAACCCAAAGTAAATTTCTCAGGATAACCTTTAAACCAATCAAATGAGTTGTAATGAATATATTAATCTCTGTTTTATGTTTTCCCAGTATAGAATATTTAAATTTTTTTTTTATTAGTGACATCTTCACATATTTTGAGCGTGTCGACCCATTTCTCAGATGTTACAGTGGGTAAATTAATTAATCCAGAATTTCTATCATATCCTTTCCAACGCAAAAAAGTTTGATTGATGTTAGTGATTTCTTTACTTTGATGATGAATCATAGGTTTACAATATTCACAGAAAAATTTTCACATGTTACGATGTTGAGTGCGTTACTCGGAAACTGCTCGTTGGAATTCTATCAAATTTTAACGGTATACACAGTTTTATGTACCCTATTATTCCTCCAGATTTCATCATCCCAGATGTTATAGAACCTGAGTTATTAACATGTTGATCTTGGTGGTAGCATTTTTATTTCTGTTCATATCTCAGTTAGCGTTCAAATTCGGACCCATGTTCATAGGGACAAAATGCATCACTATACAATGATCTGTTGTGTATCATTATCTACCATTTATTTTTCGTCACCCTGTATACACTTATTGAAGACATCAAAATAGATCAGTCTGACAAAAGTCATTTGATAAACACATAATATTGCAAACAGCCATAAATATGCTTTCAGGATCTGAAAGTCCTTCAATTTCAAATTTAGTATTATTTCAGCTAGAATATGTGATGATATATGTTTAGATGGTAAAACTTTAGTGTCACCAAGGAAAAGAAAGCGACCCCCATAGCTACTCCACAATGCACAATAGAAATATAGGACTTTTGCATTGACTGTTTTGTTCCATTTCATGCAAAATGGTATTTATCTTTATTAATATTATTTTTTATTTAGTAATCCATCCTGTTTCCCTTCGCTTAGCATTGATTGTCCCATCTGTGTAATCGTTAATCTGTGGCCCGACGCCATAGTTGGCAATGGCTTCTGGGATAGTAATGGCAGTGGAAGTTCTTAAAAAATTCATTTCTGCGTAATTTCTTGTGTTAATATACAATTCTGAACTGTAATATTAAAAATATCCATTTAAAAATAAAGCATGTGATCATTTTTCCATGGTTATTATGG
>JAHWFO010038427.1:106965-193004 GCA_023313115.1 Rhysida immarginata | reverse complement strand
AGGGAATTTTATCCCACCAAATTTCAAATTTAGTTAACATTTCTACCAAGAGATGGCACTGCAGGCGATCTGTAACAGGTATAGTTAAAACGAAGTATTTCAGTTCGTCGTCAAGCTGATAGCGTGTGCTGAAAATGTCATTGTTTAGTTTTTTGCAACAGTCCTTGCAACATTTTCATACCGGTTTTTATTCTTTCATAGTTTTCAGCACCACCTGTGGGTGAAAATGTTAACTGAATTTGAAATTTGGTGGGATAAAATTCCCTGATTTCCTAAGCATAAGGCTTCAAACGATACATATCTATTGAATTCCGTTTTTTTTTTATTGATTTTCAAAATCCATCAGTCATTTTTGGGACACCCTGTATATGCACACATTTCCCAAGGATAAAACTTTGAACCTATTCCCTCAATTAACCTATTTTCTTCCTTACCTACATGTTTGTAGATATCAGCTAGCGTAACATTGAATTTCATATTCATTTTGAGTACTGGAAAATCAAAATTCTCAAGGCAGCACAAGCTTAGCAAGCTGTAAAATACCCGTTATCTCCGCCATTTCCAACAGAAAATGTATATACTGTTTTCTACATTTGCTGTTGACTTACAACCCCAGACACAACAGTATGTGTTATTGATTCTCCTCATTTTGAAGCTATATTCACAATAAACCATTCGCTGTAAAAACTCAGTGAATCTGTACCCGTTAAAGGCGCCATCTTGTTAATTTCCACATCACCACTAGATGTCAGACATTTCTGCTGCGCACGCCAATAGAGCTACTCTTCTAAGAAGCCCAAGCAAACATCGTAAAAATTCAAAAACATATCTTTGACAGAATGAGTTGAATTTCAGTTGCTCTCAAAAATAAACAAAACGATAAGGGGTTTTCTCTAAATTTTTATTTTTGGATCGGACCCCAGCATCAAGTTCTTCTCCTTACGCTGATATAAAGTCAATATGCCTTCAGTTATGAAACTCAATCCAACAAAAACAAAGATTTTAAAGTTATCACGAAAAGCGATAACGCAGGACACTTTTAACTTTTTTAGGTTACACCTTTGATAATAAATTACAGTTCAATAGCCAAAGTGAGAAAATAATAACTGGACTCAAATGCCGGAAATATGTAATCAAAAGATTAAGATCTTATTTATCCCATAAAGAACTCAAAATGATTATCGAATCGAAAATTCTCCCGTTTCTGAATTATACCGTGATATTTTGGTCAAGCGTATCCCAACAAAAAATTCAGAGGATAAAGGTAGCATATAATGATGTCCTGAGAATAGCATTTAGAATCACGAAATATGATTCTATATCTCGTTTATGCCTTATACAAACATTGCCTACAATAGAAATAATACGTGATACTGGACTTTTAAATGAACTTATAGCAGCCCTCCGATGCAACCTTCACCCAGCTTCTTTTATACAGAAATGGCTTCTTAAATCAAACAAGTACCGACTCACGCGTAGATACAAGATAGATATACCACAGAGGAAATCAGTTTTTCTAGAGAAACATTTTCCATATAATGTAATACCAACATGGAATTCTCTATCAACTAATATACGCAGTATGGCGATAGAATGTGCTTCTCCAAGAAGTTATGCCACATGAATACATTTTAAGAGACATATCAAAGACTATTATTTTTCAAACTTGCAGATTAATATGTGAATATCTTCAAAAATTTTGTTCTTAGTCTTTGACGATTGAGTTTTCTCTGATTTTATATTTTAAAAATTTTCTTTTAACTTTTCCTCGTTTCGAGCTTATTCCTTTGGAATGCATGTATCATAATAATAATATCTTATCCGTGAACTGTGGCGATCCGTGGTAACGAAACACGAGCTGGGTAACAAAGCCAAGCTCTCCATCTTCAAATCTATTTTTGTCCCCATTCTCACCTATGGTCATGAGGCTTGGGTAATGACCGAAAGAGTGCGATCGCGGGTACAAGCGGCCGAAATGAGATTTCTGAGAGGTGTGGCAGGTATTACCCTACTAGATAGAGTGTACAGCAGCACAATAAGGGAATCTTTAGGTGTTGAGCCGCTACTGCTCCGCATTGAGAGATCTCAGTTGCGCTGGTATGGCCACGTGATACGGATGCCGCAAACTGGTCTTCCTAGGCAGTTGTTATTTTCCATGCCGGTGGGTAAGAGACCAAGGGGTCGGCCTAGAACCAGGTGGCTAGACTACATGGAGAATCTGGGTTTGAGTCGCTTGGATATTACCAGGGAGGACATGCGCCTGATGGCGGAAGATCGCGATCGCTGGAGATCCTCCATAGGGCTGCTGCCCCCGCGACCCTAACGGATAAGCGGGTTTGAAAAGTAAGTAAGTAAGTATAATATCTTTCTGAATTTTCACGATATTTGCTTGGGCTTTTTAGAAGTGTAGCTCTCTACATTTGGCTAAGAAATTATGTAAAAGACATTTTGGTAAATCTTGCGCATGCACAGTTAAACATTATTTAGTAAAAATGCTCATATTTCATCAAATATTTAATATTTTTCTATTCTGATTGCAGGGTGTTGTCTCTACTGTAGTTTGTCAAGTTTCCTGAAAATGGCATTACATTGGGTTGAAAACCCTGCATGTTATAAACAAAAAACTTACGAAAACATTTCGATATTTTTAAACATATCTTTATATCTCCATGAATATATGTGCTATTCTCATACAAATAAAGATAAATAAGTAAAAGAAGCCTCATAATCATATGCTACAGCTACAATGCATTTCATGCATTATTTTTTATAGGGTGATCCCGAACATTATTTTTTTTGGTTCACTTTGTTGCTGGCCCCCTATTTGGCTTCGGGACAAAACCTTCGCTGAAATATGAGGTGTAACATGCTCTTTACACCCCTGAAGTTTCAGGATAATTCGTCAAGTATTTTTCTAGATATTCGACAAAATGTCTAAAATCAAAAGTGTCCAATTACTTTTGGGTAGATAGTGATTATAATCTGTGTTATCAAGATTTGGAATGCTACATTGTAAAGCAAAATCTACACCACTGGATGCATGAACTTATTAACAAAACAAGATTGTCTGCACAATGACTGTGACACAGAGGATATGAAAAATGATGAGATATTATGCAGATGTCTTTGACTCAGTTGTTTAATAATTGTGGGTTTATTCATCTGCTGAACATAGTATAATAATGGGTCATTCCACGTCAAAGGGACCAATATTGAAAAGTGTCCCCACTCGACCATCTCCAAATTTAATGAAACTTGGTATGAAGATTCTATGTGGTCTTTGATGGTTGTATCCCAAGTTTCAGTTCAGTATCTTTAGTGGTTGAATTTTTAGGGGCTTTCAAAGAGAAGCCATTCACCTTCATGTCGCATATGAAGGTGCAAAAGTGCCAAGTTTGCTTTAATATACATAGACAACTTTTTATGCTGAATCACTTCATGACAAAATTTATGGATTTAACTGCATCTGAGTGAAAATACAAGCCTCTAAAGTGGCTAAAAAATTTGTCGTAAAATTCTGAGAGACCAAGTTTGACAGGATGCAGCTCCATTTCAAGTAAACCAATAATTCCAAAACTTGAGAGGGTAATTTCCACACATGATATGTATATATGGATTGAATTTATTCAACATTGTATGCCTAGATCAGAAGATATGCATGTGCAAATTTGGCCAAAATTTTTTGTATGCAAATTTTAGGGTATTTTTGAGGGGCAATATCTCAACTGTGTCATCTTTAATCCTTTTTTTTCCACAGATAGAAAGAGCATGATTTAAGCTTTCAAAGCTATATTGTTTAATTTCTGGATCTTGCATTTAATGGGTAAGAATACCTTTCAAAAGTTACTGCTTTAGTACTTCGCAAAAATTTCTAACAGTGAAATATTATGCCTGATAATACTACTAGGCAATTCATTTTTTTATTCAATGCATACCAAAAAACAATGGAAGTACACAGCAAATTTACAAAACAAAACTACAAAAAACTCAGTTCCATTTTTGGTTAAACAGTTCTTCAATTTTGTCCAGAACAGATTGTGGATAACTGTATTGTCTTCCTGATGATGATGTCTCTAAAGTCATAAAAATATGTTGCTCAGGAATCCAGCAGGTGTCTTTAGCAGTTGGCCAGTGAAATGAACGAGCAGAGCCATGTGGGTGCATAAAGCTGATGAGGACATCTTGTTCTTCATGTGAAACTTCACACACATTTCCAACCCACCAAAAATTGTCATACATACATATAACATATTGTCCTGGCTGTAAGTTTGCAATTGAGATATCTGGAATTTCTTCATCTGCTTCAAAGGCGTTGACTTTGAATGCTGTAGCATCATTGGAAACTCTGCTCACCTGCAGCTTATTAAAATTAATTGGCCTAAATTGATGATTTTCCCTTGTTCCAGCAATTGTATGTCCCTTGGCAAACCTTCTTTTTTGATCAGGCTGAATGTTTTCAATTTCTTCTTTTGGTCATAAAAATGCTTTATGCCTAGAATACTATCATCACAGAATTTGAATAAATCATATGGGGTCAATATTCTGTTATCTGAGGGCCTCTGCAGACTGGCACCGGCTGCTGGCCTTTTTGCTGTTCCTCCAATTCCATCACAAGGTGATTTACCATGGCTTGTTCCAATTGTATTAATTTTTTGAACTTATCGACAATCCATTTTCCTAACTTTGAAAGGTATTCTTACTCATCAAAACACAAGATCCAGAAATTAAACAATATAGCTTTGAAAGCTTAAATTAAGCTCTTTCTATCTGAGGAAAGAAAAAAAGGATTAAAGATGACACAGTTGGGATATTGCCCCTCAAAAATACCCTAAAATTTGCATACAAAAAATTTTGGCCAAATTTGCACATGCATATCTTCTGATCTAGGCATACAATGTTGAATAAATTAAATCCATATAAACATATCATGTGTGGAAATAACCCTCTCAAGTTTTGGAATTATTGGTTTACTTAAAATGGAGCTGCGTCCTGTCAAACTTGGTCTCTCAGAATTTTACGACAAATTTTATAGCCACCTTAGAGGCTTGTATTTTCACTTAGATGCAGTTAAATCCATAAATTTTGTCATGATGTGATTCAGCATAAAAAGTTGTCTATGTATATTAAAGCAAACAAATAAATGTTTGCTAAAACTTTTTAAAACTCCTAGCAAACTTGGCACTTTTGCACCTTCGTACGCGACATGAAGGTGAATGGCTTCTCTTTGAGAGCCCCTAAAAATTCAACCACTGAAGATACTGAACTGAAATTTGGTATACTATCATCAAAGACCATATAGAATCTTCACACCAAATTTCATTGAATTTGGAGGTGGTCGAGTGGGGACCCCTGGTCCCCTTGATGTGGAATGACCCTAATGCAAAATCAATAAACGTAAACAAGAAGGAACTAAAGAGAGAAGAACGACGAGATCTTTCGTCCTAGCCTCAGGACATCTGGCTTGGTTTAAAGTTTAAGGGCCCTCCCGTTCTTCTTGGACATTTTGCGGTGTTGGGTGTCAGGCAAGAGTTGTGGCTTTTGAGGGGGAGGACTGACCTGGGGGGTGAAATGGGCAGTGTGGGATGGAGTTAGGAGGTAAAAACGTAAACAAAACGAAAATAAGCGAACTTAAAATATTCCTAACTAACATATGGATTCCTATCAGATACACTATTTCTAAGTTCCAAATCTGGTCTCCGCAGATTGATGAAGATAGCTCAGTTTACCATCATTATTAATTCATCATCCCATACCTGTAATAGTTAGGTCCCTATTCTTTGCATACACGTTAGTGATACCAACATATTTTCTTTTGACATATTCCCGTAACACCATGTTGTTCTTCAGCAACCTCTACGGCACCTATCCAAGGTTAAAATATAGAATAAGATCGCATGAAAAGGAATCTGTAAAATTTGAACGCACCAAGTCACATTTGGAATTTATTTTTGCATAGAAAAATAACTAATTATGCAAAAATCAATTACAGAACCAGCGACATAGGCATAAAAAATATCATCAATAAGGTGGAAATAAATATTGTAAAAGCCAATATTAAACAAAAATATTTAACACTGGATCGTCTGAAAAAGTCATTAAACAAAACACGTGCCATCCTGAACAATAAATTGGATCCTGATTCCTTACGTTTCATCTTAGACTATGTCAGGAATAAATGTGATGAATTAAAAACAAACTTAAGCAAAATGAAAAATGAAAAAGTCCGCAAATTGCTAAACCAAAACAACCAGAATAACGTTATTAATCTCACCAACATTGACATCCCCCACCATTTTTTGCAACTTCTATCATTAGGTCTGAATTTCAAACTGCCTGCCTCATTGAATGTTATTAATTATATAGCTGATTTAGAAGCTGCTTTAACAATAATCCCTGAAAACAAAAAAGAAACGATAAGGAAAAAGGCAATATTCAGTATACACGAGTTAGCTTCATCGAACAACACGACACACAATTCCTTAAAAGAATTAAAAAGACTAAAACGATTCATTAAGGAGAAAGACCTTCACATCACCCCTATAGATAAAGGCAAAAAAATAGTCATTCAACATAAGAAAGAATATATAGACAGCACTATGGAATTTATTAATAACAATACACATTTTCAATCAGAGCTACAAGATAAGTCAAAATCCTTCCTGAACAAAACAATCAATCTGCTCTTAAAATGCAAAAAATGTAAAATGATTGACGACAGCACTTACAACACTTTGAGACCAAATAATTCCCTTCCTAATAATTTTTTCTCAATTCTCAACTACATAAAAACAATAAACCAAGACCTATAACCTCGACAAAAAATTCCGCCACGTACAAATTAGCCCAATATCTGGAAAAAAATTTAACTCCATGCTGCAATTCCTTTATTCATGTAAAAATTCCTACCAAGTCAAAATGCAATTAGAAACCACAAAATTACATAGTAACTATCAAATTCATACCTTAGATGTTAACAGCATGTATGACCATGTGCCTGTCCCACAGATGTTAAATATCCTCAAACAAATATTACAGACACAACTTGACAGCACCACAATCAACAATCTTATAGAGGGTGTAAAATTATGCTTAGATAATAATCAATCCACATTCGACAATAAATTATTCTCTCAGACACAGGGCCTACCAATGGGAAGCCCCCTGAGCCCTCTTCTTGCCAACTTGTATGCACATAATGTGGAATACGAATTAATAAACAAATCAGAACTCAAATCAAAAATAGTGTGCTGGATAAGATACGTAGATGATATCTTAATAATCACAAAAGACTGTAATATTCAAAACATTGTAGATCATTTGCAATCTAATTCCTCCTTCCAATTCACTACAACCGCAATAAGTAATAACCAGCTCATTTTCCTAGATCTTTTAATCACTTGCCACAATAACAGGATGATATTTGATTTATACGAAAAACCCACACAAGGTACCATAACCATCAACCAGTGTTCTCCCCAGAAAATTTTATCAGATGGGTGGAAAGATAGAATAGCTGGGCGGATAAAAGTTAAAAACAAATAAAATACTATTATTGGTGTGCAGTTTTCGTGTATTCAGCTGGGCGGTCGCCAAAATCAGCCGGGCGGCACGCCCGTTTAAAAGGCCTGGGGAGAACCCTGCATCAACTATAACTCTTATCAACCTTACCACCATCATTAAGAATCATCTATCTCGCATATACAACCTCTACTCTCCCATCAATATTCAAAAACAAATAGATATGTTTTGGATAAAATTGGAAAAAAAAACTGCTATCCAAAACAAATTCTGACAAAATGCGTCAACGAATATTTCCACAGTCCAAATAGGAAAAATATGAATCCTGTGGAAAATAATCAAACGGATAACAAAAAAGAAAGAATTAAATTCTCTTTTCAATACCACCATAAACTAAATCATGACATTAAAAAATTTTTCTATGATACCGAAGTCCAACCAGTATTTTGTAATCCAAACTCTCTTTTCAACAGCCTAGTCAAATTAAACACTTCACCTCCGGTCCCGGAAAAAAACTCGGAACTCATTTACAATATACCATGCTCACAGTACACAGGTCAGACAAAAAGACAATTAGAAACACGTATACAAGAACATAAAAAAGCATGCAGAACAAAAGATATCAACAATCCCATTGCTCTCCATGCTTACACAAATGATCACCCAGTAGCATGGAACCAGGTAGCTATATTAAAGAGAGAGCAAAATAATATAAAAAGAGTGGTCAAAGAATCAATTTACATAAAAAAAGATAATAACAATTTGGCAAGTTGCTCTTATCAAATCCACCCAAATTGGCAATTAATTTTTTAATTCAATATACTTTCATATCAATATTTATTCTCTTATCAAATCCACCCAAATTTTGGTAGTAATTCTATAATTAGATCTATTTTCATTTCAATATTTATGCCGATTTTAAGTTCGATTATTTTAGTTTTGTTTACAATTTTACCTCCTGACTCTATCCCACACTGCCCATTTCACCCCTCCAGGTCAGTCCTCCCCCACAAAAGCCACAACTCTTGCCTGACACCCAACACCGCGAAATGTCCAAGAAGAAGGGGAGGGCCCTTAAACTTTAAACCAAGCCAGATGACCTGAAGATGTCCTGAGGCCAGGACGAAATATCTCGTCGTTCTTCTCTTTTTAGATCTCGGTTTAATAACAATCCCGGTCGTAAGCATTGGAATGCTGCAAACCATATTCTTCGATATTTAGCAAAGAGAAACAAATTGATTTCGTCAAGATTTCTCTTTTCCTTCTTAGTGATAAACATTGCTTTGCATTTGTCGACATTCAGTTTTAATCGCCACTTGCTAAACCAGATTTCACATTCTTTAAGGGCTTAAAAGTCGTTATCTTATTTTATCATCATCTTAACCGACCACTCAAATTTATAGTGACTCAGACAGGGCATCGGAAATAGATGATCGAAAATCAGTAAGTGGTATCGTTGTTTTTCTTGGAAATTACCTGTATATTGGAAGAGTAAAAAAACAAGTGACTATTTCTCTGTTAACTATGGAAGCAGAATATGCTGCATTAGTTCTCGCATCGAAAGAATCAGTATGGTTTACGAACTTATTGAATGAACTTAAAATATCAGAATGGTTTAAGTTGCCAATTAAAGTTAATTGTGACAATAAAGCTTGTATCGATTTTTCAAAAAATAGAGTAGAAAATTCCCGAACGAAACACATAGATATTTCTCATCATTTTGTAAGAGATAAACTGCAAGAAAATGTTATTGACATTCAGTATGTTAGTTCTGTAGAAAATGTAGCTGATGTATTTACAAAAATGTTCTCATGAACAAAGTTTAATATAATGCTTGATAAATTACAGTTAAAATTTCTAGAAATGTAAGACTTTGTGATGGTTTGGGTCCCTCCCCCCCCCCCCCATATCGTTAATTGCACTAAACGCGGCGCATTCAGTGTGGGGTGTAGGAGGCATCAAGGGTTCGGGACCCAAAATTAACGTGAGTCGGACCAGATGCGGATGTGGTTACACACTAAGTTTATTTCCGGGTTACCTACATGAACATATCAGCCTCAGTGGCTGCGTGATCGCCTCTGATGCCCGAGTACACGATTTCGATCCCGGCCGAGGACTGCGAAGATTTTTCAGGGGGAAATCCTGAGATCACGCACTTCATTCGGAAGGGAAGTAAAGCCGTTAATCCCGTGTAGTCGTTTGCCGGCTGCACGTTAAAGAACCCTTGCGAGGCAAAATTTGCAGCCCCTATAACACCGTCCTGAAATGACCATAGCAGTTGAAATGGACGTTAATACCAAACAAACCAAACCAAACCTACATGAACATACATTTAGATTCTACAAACACAACCTACGGGGGCCCCTTTGTAAGCAAATAAAATTAAACGATCCACTAACCAATTCAGAGCAGCGCTCTAAATTTAATCATCTGGAAATTGTACCCACTGCGTCTGGGAATGGAAACTCTGTTAAAGCGCAGGAGTATAACATGGAGAACAGCGAGTATCCACTGAGTAGGCTTCTACAGTCAACGAGCTGTCCAACGCCACCGAAATAGTATTCCAAAATCACAGTGCAAGACACTTGCACAGTGCCACCTTTAATGTGGAGAGAGATGGGGGGAGGTACAGTAACCCCTCGTGGTGCATGTTGGCTACCCTGTACTGCTCGGCACTGAGAACACCCAATACGCTTGATACTAGCAGATGACGTGTATGTATATCACGCTCCACTGCAAGCGTCACTAATAGGGGTTCAATCTTGCGTTACTCTCAGTCCGCGTTTTAAACTCACTGCGACTCGGAGGCAGTTTCATCATGCTCAAAGCAGTGTACTGGACAAGACTACCAACTAATGTAAAACTAGTTACAAGCGTTCTTCTGTCCAATTGAGTAAATGTTTCACAAAACGCACTGTTGCACACTGTAAGTACTAGTTGTTGGTGATGCTTTACGCGCTGTGGCTCCGTTGACTCGGCGGGAGGATCCTAGCCAGACGACTCATACGTTAATAAGAACGTCTTGTCCGTTAACGCTCAGCGCAGAGAAAACAAGGGAAAAGTCACTCACCGTGTCTTCTTTAACAACATCACCTGACTCCGAGATCATAGACGAACGTCCGCTACGATGCATACCATCGCTGGTAAAATTGAACAGTCGCAGGCGACTTCGAAATCGTCCTTGCGTCAATTCGCCTGGATAAATCTCCTCAGTAATTAACTCATTAATATGACATATTTACTTAAATTCACCTAATCAAAAAGAACAACCGGAAAATGAACGGCATGACTGTATATTCAATATTGTCGGACTAATGTTCAAAAGCAAATAGTTCCGTGAGCGCAGAGGGCTGAGAAAAACGACCGCTGACATCGGCAACTTTCAAGCCCAAAAAAAAAAAAGGAACGCCAGCAAAACAAAATTTTAAAATGATACGTCATGTCTCTCATTTCACGGAAAACGCATTAGCAATTGGCAACATTGCTTTATTAGAGGCTGAGGGTGATCTTCTCAGAATTCCCGATGCACAACAATCCCAGCCCCCAACAAAGCTCACCACACTGCCATCAACGATGCCATTAAACAAACGATAAACGAAACAAATGCAGCAATTACCTGTCAGACACACAACAGAAAACCCACATGCACATAAAAACTTTCCCCTTTATTCCTCATTTCTCAATAAAATATTCATAATTATTACACACTAAAAGCTCAAACAACAGAATAGAAATACGCAAAATGCACCTACACAATGCGAATGAGCGAGCATATTCTAGGCCAATTTTATTCTCTGTTTTCTCCGCCAGGACACATGTGACACCACACGGACATGAAATGTCACATGCACCCGACGAAAAACCTCGAACATACCCGGTAGCGGGTTACGTTTGAGACAAAACTCCATACCCTTGACACCCATTGTTACACCCATATACCATTACACAATCATAATCCCTATTGCACCCAAATAACAATTAAACTCTACCAATCCCTTCGACCACCCCCTTAACTACCGGTTGCTCCCCCTATCTTTATGGAGTGCACCATAGTCGGGACGTGGCTATCTCCTTAATTTATAATTGGGTACTGTCGACAAGTCCATGTTCCTTGGGTTTCTACCCTCTGTCCGCCGCCTCTTAATGCAGGCTGACCATGTGACCCTAACACTACCTCTGGCTCCATCCCATCCTCTCTATCCTCCATATCCCGCGATTTGTATTGTTTGACGTTTCCCGTTGGTTCGTCCACATCTACCCCAGAGGGATCTAGGGTGTCACCCTCAATTTCTGCTGCTAATCCCCGACCTCCTCCTCGCAGCCTCACTACATTACATTCCTCGTCCACCTCAAACTCGCTCTGTGTTTGCGGCCTCCTCGGGGCCACCATCCTACGTTTCACCTTCCTCCTTTCCTCAGCGTCCATTAGGCAGGGCTTTAACCTATCCACGTCCATCATCATTCGGTCATGTTTCCTAATGTCCTCAATCTCGTAAACGACAGATCACTCTATACAGCCCCAGGAATTTTGCACTGAACTTTCTCTTACGACCTCTCTTACGTTGTAAACACACCCTTTCTCCCACTGGTAACAAACGCGCAACTCGATCCTTATTCAAACCTGCCAGATGGCTCTTACACTTTTGACAATCCCTTATTTTCACGGCGTCCCACACTTGGGTGAGATTTTTCACCACCCTTGAACGGTATTGTAGTGCATCCAATGCTCCGCTACAGTCATGGTCAGCGTGGCTATAGCGACATCCGGGTGTTCCCGTGTCAAAGCCATACAGCAGGTAGGCCGGACTCTCCCCGAGGGACTCATGGTGACAAGTACGCAAAGCGTACAGTGCATACGCCAGCACGTTGTCCCATTGTTTGGGGTGCTCGCTGCAAAATGCCGCAACGGTTTCACAGAGTGATTTGTTACATCGCTCTGCAATCCAGTTCGACGTTGGCCGATAAGCTGTGGTTAGCTTGTGAGGATCTCAGGATTGCAAGTTGGCCCCCTGGAACACGGCCGATGTGAATTTGGGGGGCCGGATCACTATATTACCTGCTGAGGCACTCCGTACCAGCACAGTATGTTTCGGGCAAATGCCTGCGCAACTGTCTTGGCTGTCTGATCCGGGAGTGCCTCAGCTTCAATGTACTGGGTAAACACATCAGTCATCACGAGGATGAACTGGTTTCCCTTGCTGGACTGCTGTTCCAGGCTCACCACGTCGATCACCACCTTCTGGAAGGGATACTCTATTACTCCTTCCTGCCAGGGTGCGCGAGTTAGATTACTCTTCGTTCGTTGACACGTTACACAATACAGTGGAACCTCAGTTCATGAACGCCCCGGTTCACGAACAATTCGGTTTACGAACAACAGTTTTTGTTTTGGTTTACGCACCAAATTTCGGTTCACGAACTGGCGCATTACTAACTTGCCATTGTACAGATAGTGTCACTTTGTATTCCTGTGAATATTGTTCGCAATTTAGGTTTTATATCTTTAATGTTATTCTCGACGCCTCTATCAATTGGTAGAGGCATCGAGCATGACGCACGATATTCCTAGTTCGAATCCAGGTCGCAGAATTTTTTCTTCCATTTTTTTTTTCAAATAATATCATTTATTTGTGAGTTTGCTCCTCCAGTTCATATTCTTTATTTCTTATTGTGTGTTCATCAAACTTTCTGATGGTTTGGGTAGGAGAAATGAACTAGCTGTCCAGCATCCATTGGGCTTTCTATCATGACAACCTGGTTGTCTTAAAGACACTTAGTGACAGCATGGCTGTACAATTGTCTTAAATGTCATTCTTTAATTACTGTACTGCACCCATTGTCTTAAATTCTCTTTAATGTCATTCTAAAATTAATGGAAAAAATCTGTTTTGATTGTTGGAACGGATTAATTGTATTAACATGGATATGAATGGGGAATGTTGCCTCGGTTCGCAAACAGACTCCTGGAACGGATTAAGTTGGTGAACTGAGTTTCCACTGTATCGTACTTTCTGCACCACATCACCTCTTGTACCCAGCCAAACCTCAAAGCTCATTATAAGTCATACGACATACACTAACGCAGAATACCAAATACACGCAAAACGCACATACACAATGCGAATGAGCAAGCATATTCTAGGCCAATTTTATCTTCTTATGTTTCCTTCGCCGGGACACATGTGACACCACACAGGCATGAAATGTCACAACTTAAATATATATAATTTGTATAAATACCGTAATTTACGGTAATAACGCCGCAGCTTATCTATTAAAAAGTTATAAAAATGCATGTGTGGCTTAACTATCGCTGCGGCATAACTATCGTTTTTTGTTTTTTTTCCTAACAGCATGACAACAACGATTTCAGAAAACGGATACTGCTTCTATGTGATGCAGTTGCATTCTGTCCTTGTGAAAATCAAACGAAATTAGCGCATAATATACATCACAGAACTTTAATTACCCTGTATTTTATTTATTTATTTATTTATTTATTTATTTATTTATTTATTTATTTATTTAATAATTAGTACAGTGAAAAAATAGTGGACTCTCTGGGACCAGTATGGTCCAAACAGACCGAAAGAAGGCCACAAATTATAAATAAAAAAAATATACAATTACAATAACAACAACTAAAAAAACAACATTATAATTTTTTTTAATTACATTAATTCACTTTTCATTTGAATTTCTCGTCGTAAAAAAAAAACATGAATGTAATTTCTCAATATGAATGGCAGAACAGATAGTGAACAGACTGCCACTTTATCACATCGAAACAATGTTGAAGTTGCCCTTCATATTGAGAAGTTACATTCGTATTATTTTTGGCGACGGGAAATTCAAATAAAAAGTTGTATAATGAACTTAAAATGAAATTAGAGTATAATATACCTCACAGAACTTTAATTACCCTGTATTTACAATGTGTAGTTCATTATATATTACATTAATTCACTTTTCATTTGAACTTCCCGTCGCCAAAAAAAAATATGAATATAACTTCTCAATATGAATGACAGAACAGATAGCTAGTGTTTTTTTTATTCTTTCCGAGAGTTTCTTCGCGAGAGCTGATCACGTGACCGATACTACCGAGAGCTTCCTGGAGAGTTCAGAGAGAGGATGAATTAAAAAACCCACAATGATGTCGATGCGAGGAAAACTCCTGGCTTGTGCCCTATGTGTTGGACAAGAATTATTTTTCAATGATTCAGATTCAAACTACATGTACAATGTTAATATTGGGTGAATATAGCCATCAGAAAGTGTGCGATTTATTGAATATATAATCAGCGATTCAATTTGGAGAAAACTTCTAAGTTAGCTGAGATTCATACAAAGTAAACACGAATTACATGTCATTAAATACACTGCTCAAAACAATTAAATGTACACTTGTAGAATCCCCTACAGAGGGCGTAAATAATACTTTTTAGCAATTTCATCTTCTGCAACATGAAACCTACTATCTCCCTCATAAGAAATGGTTGAAGCCAACACATTTTGCTGCCAGATGTTCTGAGAAATTTGCATAGTAATATAACCCCCCGGAAAACAAAGTGGTTACATGCCGGTACACTCTTCGCTTGGAGATAACGGTCGAACATTAGAAGGTGCAGGCATTCCTGGAACGTTGTTGTTAGTGTTCTGACATGCCACGAAGGCATCTTGAAGCAGTAGAAGCTGCGAGAACCGTAACATTGCTCCAAACAGGTCAATCATTTCGGACTGTGGCAAATGCCCTCAATGTGTCCTCTTCCGTCATTTTCCGACTGTGGACATGATTCCAGGCGACTGGCCAGTACACACGAAGAGCTGGGCAAGGTCGCCGACGCTCCACAACCGCCAATCAAGATCGTTATGTGCGGACTTGTGCCCTGTGCCGAAGAATCTCAACAACCAGAGACCTGAAAAATGACCTGCAGATGTCAACTGGGGTAGCTGTTTCAGATAAAACAATCCGGAACAGATTATGTGAAGTTGGCTTGAGAGCCAGACGACCAAATCGAGTGCCTAGGCTAACCCGCCAGCACATACAGGTGCGACTAGAGTTTGCACATCAACATGTCACCTGGCAGCTTTGCCACTGGCGTTCTGTTTTCTTCACAGATGAGTAAAAGATTCCACCTGACCCGCTGTGATGGCCGTCTACGTGTCTGGATACGACGTGGTGAGCGTGAGACTGACCGAATGGGATGTTGTTCCATTATGGTTTGGGCTGGCATCTCAATAGACCATCGATCGGATCTTGTGGTCGTCTGAGGGTGAATGACCGCTGACGTTTACATTCGTGACATTCTGGAAGAACTTGTGATTGTTGCTGCACATGGCATGGGGCCTGGATTCCTTCTGATGCAGGATAATGCTCTTCCACACACTGCAGCTGTCACTCAAGACTTCCTACGGATGCATGGCATTCAGACCATGAGGTGGCCTGTAATGAGTCCAGACCTAAATCCCCTTGAACATCTTTGGGACATGCTTGACAGGCGAATTCGACACCGCCCTTCAGCTCCAGAAACACTGCAACAGCTCATCCAGGCACTTACTGAGGAATGGAACTGGTTTCCCCAAGATCACATCCGTCGACTGATACGGAGCATGCCTCGAAGGTGCATGGAGATTACTGCAGCCCATGGTAGGCATACACATTACTGAGTGGTGCAAAAACTGATCCCTGGAAGAAACAGGGCATTCTCCTCACAACGTCCAAAGGACACTTCACTTTGTTTTAGGCAGGGGTCCTGCAGTTTCCTGTTATTTCTTTGTTTCTTCACCAGTTGTTTTAATAATGCATTCTATTGTTAAATAAACAGTCTTTTAATGATCACATACAGCGATTTTGTCCATATTATTCATAGTTGCTTCTGCACGCTGCTTAATAGAAGTGTTCCTTTAAATGTTTTGAGCAGTGTAAAACCAAAAATAATATCAGTTATGAAATAATAAACCGAATCTACAAATAATTTCCAGATTTTATTTGAAAAATTAACTTCCTACATTAAATTTGATGAGAAGATTCGTCTGTCGCCATTTTCTCAGTGGTGGTTCTCGAAAACTCTCTGAACTCTCGGCAAAATTTTCAGAGAGTATTGAGAGTTCTCGGATAGGTTCTCGCGATTCTCCGAGAGAATAAAAAAACAGGAATTAACTTCTCAATATGAATGGCAGAACAGATAGTGAACTGACTGCCACTTTATCACATCGAAACAATGTTGAAGTTGCCCTTCATATTGAGAAGTTACATTCGTATTTTTTTTTGGCGACGGGAAATTCAAATGAAAATTGAATTAATGTAATATATAATGAACTATACATTGTAAATACAGGGTAATTAAAGTCCTGTGATGTATATCAGGCACGTAGCCAGAGGGTGGTCGTACAGGTCTGTCGACCACCCCAAAAATCCAAGTGGTCCATATATCATATGGTCCATATTATTTCTTTAGATATAAAAACAAAGTTTTTTTTACACGTTCCAGTGAATAAAAATCAGAAACGGTTAAAAACTTTGTTCCCAATCTCATATTCGGCTGTCGACTGGCGTAGCGTCGGGCATAAAAACCTTCATACCAAAGTCAATAGATAAGTCATCCTTCATACCATGAAGGTTTCAACCGTTCTTTAAAACGCTAAAACGCTGGACAATCGCAGCGCTTCTAGCGATCAACACAACACTCGGCGATTCCAACGGAGATAATACCAGTTAAATACCTACCATCCTACCTTTATCTCTCTATGATGAGGGTGGACATGTTACAATACAACTAACTCTTTTGCTGTGCTTGAACTGTACCTGACAAACTGTGTTTATGTGTGATTACTGTTGTGTAGTGTTCAGAAAGTGTACGCACTAAACTTAACATGCCGGGAAGAAAAGAGGAAGTTCGTAAAAGATAAAGAGCAAGTGAACAATTTTCGCAAAACATTGTAAATTTATTTTTAAAAAATCAGCTAGAATGCAAATTGAATTAGCTGATGATATTCAAGTTACTTCAGTTGAACGCGAAGTTTTGGTGGACAAGTTGGTCATCAAGGCATGATGCCTACAATCATTTTTCAATAGCCTCTTGTACGTTGTTAAATGTTTTGAATGCATTGCATTTGGATTTCATACAGAACTTTTTTTGAAGATTTTTTTAACAGGATGGGATCCAGCATCCAAACCTAAAGCGAGTTCATTATTATCAGTTGTAACATCTTTTGATTTCATTATGTTTTTAACAGTTTATCGTATAGTATCTCGTTTAAATGGGATAACCCTTAAATTATAAAGCAGTGATTTAGAAATTTTAAGTGCGTATGATGAAATCAACAACGTACACAAATTTTATTCCTCCATCAGGGAGAATTCCGAGAAAGAGTTTGAAAAGATAATGAAAGTGGCATTAGACATTTGCAGGCAGCTAGAAATAGAGGTTAAGTTACCTCGGGTAGCTAAAAGACAAATACGAGCTAGAACATAGAACATACCTCGTACATAGAATTAAATAACAATGTGAAAATCAAAATAAACTCTTTAACCATAACTAAATGGGAAATGAAAAGATACGACCTGTCTTGCACATATTTATTTTTAATCTTGTTTAGACATAGAACTTATTTTAATGCAAATACACCAGGGAAATTTTATGAAATTAATTTTTCTTTCTTCCATTATTGGATCATATAGTGATGCATTTGGGTTCAAAATTTTCAAATACTTTAACTAAGAATTTATCAGTTTTGAATTTAGTTCCAAGTCAAATTGTAGGCACCTACAGTGAGTTCCAAGTCAAAGTGTAGGAAATAGTGAGTTGAATTTGCAAACTATACAGGACAATCTTGAATATATAGTTGAAAGTCCAGAATTACTTCCGGGTGAAATTGATAGATGGGTTTTCAAGTGGAAAAATGAATTGGTAACAAAGTTGTTCATCAAACTTGTCCAGACACTCTAAAATTAATTGATGAAAAGTATTTTCCTAACTTGTATACGATTTTTTTGTATCTCTGTACTCTCCCTGTCACATCAAATGTCTATGAAAGATCTTTTAGTGCTCTAAGGCGATTGCACTCGTATTTAAGAGCCACCATGTCATCAAGCAGATTAACAGAATTAGCGTTACTGCACATACATTATGATTTCTGTTTTGATCTGGAAAATGTAATTAGTACTTTCGCTTCCATGTATCCTAGAAAAATGCACTTTGAAAGTTTGTTGTTACAATAAAACAAATTTGTAAAATGTCCTAATAAATTTATTTTTTTTTATTAATTTATTTCATTGTATGAGATCCATGATTTAAAAAATTAACCCCCCCCACCCCACTTCTCTGGCTATGTGCAATAATACAGATATTATTAGCTAATTTCATTTGAAGTTCATTATACGACTTAACATTTGAATTGCTTTGGAGTTAATTTTATGTTCTGATGAACTTCAAACGAAATTAGCATATACAGTCGAAATCCGTTAATACGACATCGTCGGGACCATAAATTTTTTCCGTATTATCCGTCAACTCTGATAACTTTCGAAATAAGCATAGAAAAATTATTGTTATAAAATAAGTACATTTTTATTCCGTTCCTTCAGTAAAAAACTCTGTTATTTTGGTCTGTCTACAAGACATTACAAAATTTCTGCTTAAAACATTATTTACTTTTGAGTATAACGTAAATAAAATCTAGAGGAACATTTTTCTCATACAAAATAAATGATTTGAGATCATCCATCACAGTAATCATACGCTGTGTTGACGGAGCAGAGTGCTGAATTTGCCCGAAGAAAAAAGTAAACTTACTTGTTGAAACCATTACAGCAATGTCTCTTCTATTTCCTCATGTGTTGCTGTTCACGTCCGTTTCCTTTAAGTGTCCCACTTGTCTCTGCTTGCTGTTTTATTTTTCCAGCGTTTTTTATTAGCGTTGACAAAGTTGACGGAGGAAATTCAAATTCTTTAGCAATCTGCCCTTTTTTGCATTTGGTTTTTCAACGGCATCTAGAATTTTTAATTTTACTTCTAGCAAAAGATCCTTTCGTTTCTTTTTCCTTACGTCGGACATGGTGTAGCAGCTGTGTAGCAGTACGTAGTGTAATCTGTGTAGTCTGTATCGAAGAAGACCGATTGATTCCTGTTTAAAATTGCCATGTGATTCAATTTCTTTTGAAACAAGTGCGCTCTTTTTACAGACCCAATCACATTCGCGTTAGTGAACACCACGTGAATAGTGGTGTTCGTCGTGCCCGAAAGAACATGTGATTCTTTAGAAGTCAGTAGTAATAGATAACAGAAAACATTTAATTTTTGTTTTAGAAAATTCCATACTTCGAAAACTTATTAGAATTTTTATTCTGATCACTATTTTCTCACTAAATTTCCGAAATTTTCCTTCGTATTAACCGGACTTTAATTAAAAATAGTTCGTATTAAGAGGATGAATTTACATGTAAATATCATTCACGAGGACGGGCCAGCAAAATTTTTCGTATTAACCAGGTTTTCGTATTAACGGGTTTCGACTGTAATATACATCACAGAGTTGCTTGTTAACCATAGAAAACTATTGCTGACAATAATGATGAAAATGAAGAAGAATGTTTGAATCTTCAAGAAGAATATTTGACTTTTGTATTTCATTCCGATTTTGAAGGTTTCTCTTAAATTAAGCCAATTCATTTACTACTGTTTTTTTTTTAATAAGTTTTTATCAATGCGGCTTATCCAATGCTGTGGCGTTATTACCAGAAATTACGGTACTAAAAGTGGGGGATTGTGAACATTTAGTACATATTGTTATCAAACTCGAGATTGTATTTTCACGCGCTAGCATTGTTGTTATTAGCTTCTTCACGCATGAAATAGCATAAAGTTTGTTGTGAATCTTAATATTAATAAAAATCTCTTTAACCACAACAACACTAAGAAGTAAGATAAATACAACCTGATTCTGGAAGTACTTTTCGGAAGCAATTGCTACCATCATTCAGCAGTCCAGGAGCAACTCGAAGACAACGAGAGAACTACCTGAGTCTTGGAAAATATGAGTATATATAAGGAACTACAACCAATCAGAATTCAAAAAAGAAAGACACGAAAAAAGTCAATTCTTTTGATTGGTTGTTTGGGTCAACCACTTGATTAAAGGTGAATCGATAATCGGACCCATATCTAAGTTAAGTAGCGTATTTTTGTCTGTACGCTGGATCGCAATGCTTTCGAACGCATCTAACAGGTGTCTTTTATTTATTGATTTTATCAGTTTAACATTATGAAAATCATGGCCGGTGTCGATGGAGTGTTTGGCAACTGCGGACAAGTTACTTCTTCCAAACTTTCTATGTCTTAGGTGATCCTTGTATCTGGTTTCTATGCTTCGATGCGTCTGACCTTTGTAAACCATATCACATTGTGCACATTTAATTTCGTAAATTCCTGACTTGAGGAGCGAAGAGATCTTGTCCTTAGGGTTGGGGAAAATGTCCTTCATTTGATTGGGATTGCTGAAACAAATTGAATAACCAAATGATTTTAATGCTGAGCCCAACCCTCTGATGAGTTGCTTGTTATAAGGAAAAGAAATAATACTGCCCTGGTTTTTGGTCTTGCCATGCGTGGTGCTGTCCTTGATAAATTTCTTGAACTTTCTTTTCCTAAGTAAATCCATGATGGTGCGATTGTTGTAGCCATTCATAGTTGCGGTTTTTTTGATGAGGGAAATTTCTTTCTTAAATCGTTCTTGGTTGAGCGGAATGTTAAGGGCTCTATCCAGCATGGAAACAAAAGTGGTAGTTTTCTGGTTCCAGGGGTGGCTAGAATCACTTGGAATGTAGTTGAGGCCGTTAGAGGGCTTCTGGTAAACGTCGAACTCTAAGTGATCTTGACTCCTAAAGATTAAAACGTCCAGGAAAGGCAACTTCTGGTCTTTCTCTAATTCCAGGGTGAACTGAACAGAGGGGAAAAAACTATTTAAGTGTTGTAGAAAAGAGTTGATATCGCACCTATTAGTATCAAATATCGCAAATATGTCATCAACATATCGAAACCAACAGTCAGGGAAATAGAAATTCGACGTTCTGAGGATATCCTCAAAACTTTTTAAGAAAACCTCAGCCAAGATAGGGCTGAGGCACGATCCCATAGGAGTGCCTTCCGTCATTTTGTAAACTTTATCCTGGAAGCTAAAAATATTATTATCGATACATTTTGTAAACTTTATTTAGCTTACAAGTAGCAGCTCAACACCTAAAGACTCCCTTATTGTGCTGCTCTGCACTCTATCTAGTAGGGTAACACCTGCCACACCTTTCAGAATTCTCATTTCGGCCGCTTGTACCTGCGATCGCACTCTTTCAGTCATTACCCAAGCCTCATGACCATAGGTGGAAATGGGGACAAAGATAGATTTGAAGATGGAAGTTACCCAGCTCGCGTTTCGTTACCACGGATCGCCACAGTTCGCGTCTGACACAGCTTGCTGCACCGATCCGAGCATCCAATTCTTTCTCCTGCCGTCCATCACTCGTGAATGCAATCCCGAGATACTTGAATTTCTCCACCTGTCTCAATGAGGCTCCCCTAACATGGAGAGTGCACTGAGCAGGCTGTCTTGAAAGGACCAGAACCTCAGTTTTTGCCACACTGATCTTCATCCCAGCTTCTTCACATTTGGCTGCAAACCGGTCTAGTGCATGCTGAAGGTTCGTGCGAGAAGACCCAAGGAGGACAAGGTCGTCAGCAAAGACCAACCTCTCCACCAGGCAGTCACCCACACAAACACGCTCATCGCCCCGGCTGCCCCTGTCTATCCAGTCCATAAAGATAATGAACAAAAGGGGCGACAGTACGCACCCTTGGCGGAGTCCAGCACCCACGGTGAAAGGTCTTGACTTAATGCCATTTATCCGGACACCATCTCAGAGCTTTCGTACAGAGACATGATAGCAACCAGTAATTGCCCATCCACTCCATACTCTTGTATCACTTGCCAGAGCTTCTCCCGAGGAACTCCTGTCATATGCTTTTTCGAGGTCTACAAAGCAAGCGTAGACCTCTTTGCATACTCCCAGGATTTCTCAAAGATTTGCCTTAGAGCAAAGATGTGGTCTGTCATGCTTCGGCCAGGTCGGAAACCACACTGCTCCCCCGACAGTTTGGAGTCGACTATTTCCCGACTTCTCTTCTCCAGACACTTAGCGTACACTTTCCTAGGAATGCTGAGCAAAGAGATGCCTCGATAGTTGTTGCAATCTCTCTGATCTCCCTTTTTGAAGATAGGGATCACAATTCCTGTCTGCCATTGCTTAGGGGCCTGTCCAGATATCCAAGCAACCTGACACACTCGAGTCAGCCACAGGATACCATCCTGATTTAAGGCCTTTAACATCTTGGACCAGATTTCATCATCACCTGCAGCTTTGCCAGTTTTCAGGGACTTAATTGCCCATCTGACTTCTGCTTCAGTGATACTACCATGACTATTCTCCGCTCCAAGGTGCACCTCATGTGCCTCAGTTGTTGCTGTCACCGGATTAAGAAGAGATGCAAAGTATTCCTTCCACCTATGCAACATGCTCTACTCCGTTTTCAGAAGCCTCCCATCTGAACTCTTAATAGTTTTTGATGAAAGAGACTTCTTTCCACGGAGGCGGCGCACGGTCTGCCAGAATACCTTGTTTGCCGAACCATAGCCTGTCTGCAATTTCTCCTCGAACTTCTCCCAGGCCTTGGCTTTAGCTGTTGATACGGTCTTTGCTGCTGCTTTTCGCGCCTCTGTGTACTGCGCTCGACTTGAAGTTGACTTCTTTGCCTTGACAGCTTCTTGGACTTCACTGTTCCACCATGCAGTCCTTTTCTCACCGCCCTGGGCCACACGCAGCCGCTTACGACCACAGCACAGTGCAGCCGAAGTAATCACAGCAGTTTTAAACAATTGCCTCTCCTCTTCAACGTGATCACTGGGTAGTGCTTTGAAACTTGAAGATATGTTATCTGCAAAGGTTTTCCTCACAGCTCTATCCTCCAATGGAGAAAAGCAACCTTCATTAATATTCTTCTTAACTAGCATAGCCGATAAATTACAATTTCCTATTTCTAGGAGCAGAAGTTATTATGAACGAAATTAATTATTGCCTCTGTCTTTACCTACATGTAAATTATAATTTATGTAGGTTTTTTTTAAAATTAATGAAATAAATAAAACTTGTAACAACCTTTCAGTTACTGAAAAAATAACCTTAGCAAATTAAAAAATCGGAATTATATTTAGTAAATGTATTAAACACTTCCATACATGTTAAAATAAATTTAGGAAGGAAAAAATTTATCGAAGACGGGATTTGAACCAGTACTTGCAAAATAAGATTTCAGAGTCTTATCGTTGGACTACCACTACTCAGTAGAATCCTATTGTACAAGTCAGGCATTTATAAAGTGCAGTTAACGATAAAAAACTTTCTGAATTTTTTTTCTCAGAAATTTTTGAGAAGTAGATCGAATGGCTTTGCATGGTTATTTAATGCTACTTGTAGAATTTTATGGCGCCACTACATGTTTGCAATCCTATCCATGCATTCCAATGGCAAATTTGACCAGGTTAATGTTCACTGCAAGATCCTGATATATGAAAGGTTTTGATAAAAATCTGTGAGTCAGAGTACGTGGAGTATCCTTGTTTGTAAGTTGTCAAAAATTTATGAATCAAGCCTCAGTGTTGATTTCTCTAAAGTATTGAGAATTGTTAGCTTCTGAACCAGCCATGTTAATAATGAATTGAAACTAACAAAATGCTAAATGCTAATAACAGTGAAATAAAAATAAAAATCCATTGAATAAGGTTGTAAATATGGAAATTCTGATGAATGCATAGACATGGAGAACTAATCAAATTTTGCAGTTCTTGAATGTCATGTGCTTCATTGGTTATTTACACTAAAAACCAATTTTTTTTTTTTTTTTTTATATATATAGAAATAGCATTCACGGGAATGGGACAAGGGAAAATTTTGTATTAACAGAGTTAATAATGGGTTTTGACTATATCTTAAAGGTAAACTCCACGGAAAAATTCGACTATATTTTTTTTGTATCATAACATTAATCCAGGTTAATAAAGTATATGTCATTCAAAATTTTTCGATTTATCCTAATATTTTATTCAGAAAAATGCCTCGGAAAATTGAAAATTGGCGTGGGGTCTTCCATTCCTTCTCCCGAGAACACTGCGGGACATGACGCGAGAACCTGCTGCAAGAACCGCGGGGAATTTTGTCGTCGAGATTCTAGTTTCGCTTTGAACGATTCTGCATATCATAAGATTTTGCTATTCTGTTTTATGTCTGAATGCCTTCAATTTCTCTGTTTGGATGTGTAATAGATTGCTGGATAGAAATTTCAAGTTTCATAGATTCCTACAATAAAAAAACAGTATATTAGTTTTTGACAGGGAGAACTGGTATAACTCCAAACGGCATCGTGTGCTTAGCTCATTTTGAAGCGCCATGCTTTGTCTACACCCCTGCCGTTTTAAACTCAATGTCAATTCAAACAAAAAATTCACTGAAACTATATAAGGTGGAACTAGATGGTCTTCCAACTCTAAACATGCCTGGCGTTCTTCAAGAACAACGACCGCAACCGGCATGCGTTAATTGCCGAAGGAATGAGGGAGGCCTATCTGCTGTGTAAGGATGTGCACACGCCGACGCGGCAAGCAGAAGAACCCGTTTCAATGGTTTAATGCATAGAGCCAAGAACAGATGAGACCCCTTCATCTGTTCTTGATAGAGCTGTATATCTTAGGAGTTGCAGTAGCATTTAATTCTGCTAACGGCCCTTGCATATCGCTGTCACTGTTATCAAAATCGTTGTCTTGTTTTCATATTCATGGTCATTGCGATGCCTTGACAACCGATAGCGCCTGCGATAGCGTAGAATATGTGACGTCACGAATTCGAAACTCCTTTGCACCTCTCCGGAATCTGTGACGTAACAGTTGCCGAACCATGGCGTCAGTGTCGATCAAAGGGGAAGGGAAAAAATGAAAGATTTTCCTATTTTGTTATTAATTTTGAGTTCGAATTGAAAATTTTTATACATGCTACGTTGTTATTGATACATTCATCTTTCATTTTAAGCTAAGTTGTTTTGAGTGTGGATATTACCTTTAAGATTTCTTTCTATTTAATGTATTTTAATTTTAAGAATTTTTATAATCTTTCTTGCAATTCACCATTACTGTTAAATGTTTATCATTCACAGTTTGTTTTCAAATCATAAAAAAAACCCTCATATTTATTGGAGTTTTAATTCTTCCAGTGATTTCTTATATTATCTTCCTTCTCCTACATATCTCTTCATTTGTATTTCACTGGTTATTGTAGACTAAGACAAAGGAACACAAAAAGGAGAAAAAGGAAAAGGGGAAAGAGAAGGAATCAGCAGAGAAAGATGCCAATGACAACAAGGAGAAAGGCAAGACAAAGAAGAAAAAAGAGCGTGTGAAAGAGAAGGATCGAAAGAAATCTGATACTGACAAAGAAAAAAGTGGAAAGACTAAAGGAAAAGAAGGAAAAGAGAAAGGTGGAAAGACTAAGGACAAACCTAAAGAAAAAGACAAGATGAAGACTGATAAGAAGGAAAAGAAAAAGAAAGAAGAAAAGGTCAGTGAAATTAGCACTACTAATATCATGAATTTCAGGCTGTAAGATCATTCCTAAATCGGCAAAACAAATGAAGAATGACTTTGCAACCTGAATTGCTTTATGAAGCTTTGGGTACTTTCCCTGGATTATAATGCCCCAAATATTAGCCTACTCTTTGTAATATTTGTTTTATTTATTATAGCCATTAGAGTTCAGTTCTTAGTAAAGTAAACAGTGCTCCCTCTGTATAACGGGACTCTACATAACGCCAAATTTAAAACGGCAAGTCCATATAATGTGGAAGTTTTTATTTTACGGAAAATTTTTTTCGTTATATTGACTTGCCATTATAAATTTGGCGTTATGTAGAGTCCCGTTATATGGAGGGAGCACTGTATTCTTAATAGTGTCATTCAAAATTTCCCCCCTCTCTCTTAGTGAAAGATAATGTGAAATGGGCTGAATTAGGCTAACCAGATTGATAAAATGAAAAAAAGGGGAAACAAAAAAAAAATGGATAATTAATTGAAATGATTCAATTCTTAAACTAGTATAAACACTCCCCTTGTATTTGTTTCATGCCAGCTATTAATTAGATTCATTTTAAACTTACATAGCACATTAGGATATTAAGTTAATATGCTATCTCAATTTCATAATGTTGCTAAATTAAACAAATCCTTATTGACTGAATTTCTAACAAAATATTTGATCGGCCTCGGTGGCTCATTGGTTGGGTGATCGCCTCTGATGCCCGAGGACGCAGGTTCGACCCCGGCCGAGGACGATGAGGATTTTTTTCAGGGGGAAAATCCTGAGATCATGCACTTACCTTCGGAAGGGAAGTAAAGCCGTTGGTCCCGTGTAGTCGTTTGCCGGCTGCACGTTAAAGAACCCTTGCGAGGCAAAATTTGCAGCCCCTATAACGCCATCCTGAAATGACCATAGCAGTTGAAAAGGACGTTAATACCAAACAAACCAACAAAATATTTGGTGCCATGCCATCTGCTGTTATCACCTACACAACTGCACGACGTTCAGACTGGTATATCATCTAAACAAATCAGATTTGGTCAGAAAATTAAATGTGTGACAATGAAACTGTGGTTAAAAAAATAATAATAAAAAAAAATTCACCTGTTGCCAATCGTATAACCCTCATCTTCAAGACAGAGTATCTGGGTACCTTTTTCAAATTGAATTGGGAAATTTTTATGATGTATTAACTTTATTTATCTGATTCTTTGAAACCCTTAAACTATTCATTTTTGACCCATTTGTTAAAAAGTATATTTAACCCCTTTGCTCACGAATTTTTTAAAGGTGCCAAATTTTTTTTTTTTGCACTGGTTATAACTTATATTTTATTGTATTAATAACATATATTTTTTCCAGAAGTGTCCAATGCTTGGACATATGAAATTTTTTATGGCCTATAAGTTGGACACACGGGTAAATGGATTAAAAGGGTTTATTCTGCGAAAGGTTTCAGAGATCAAGGTATAAAGACAATGTAAATATAGAGGTTGTTACATGTCTTGTTTATCTCTGATTTACTTTTAAAGTTATGTCCTAAAAAAAGGACAGTGTGAGCGGAGGGGTTAATAAATCTTGGAATCTTTTTACCCTTTATGTCCATACTAACAGCACCCTATGGCAATTTATACAGAAATTGACTTTAACATATTTATTCTCTAAAAGTACATTTAAAAAACTGGATAACATTTTAAATCATCTTTCAAAATTTTAAAAACACTTTTTTAAAACTGACATTGACAGACTGTCGTTGCCACGACAGCAACAAGCATCCTAGTGGGAAGCTTTAACTCTCACTTGCTGTTTTGACCATTATCTAAAAATGAGAGCATAAATCTTTTACCACTTTTCACACTGATTCTTTTCTCGACCATCAGCTAATTTTCCTATTGTATTTTTAGAAAATTAAATGTTCTACAGGGTAGGCCATAAGTCCCTTACCACCCCTTGTACAATTCATATTTGTGGAAATTGACGGACAACCACCATTTGGGGACATATTAGCCCTAGAGGGAAGTCATATGATGAAGGTGATCGGGACCACGGCTATCTTGAAAGCTGCCATCTTGAATGCACCGTAGGGTTTTAAATGGGAAGGGAGATCATGGGGCACATAATTTCGGGCTAGAATTTCCCAAGGATAACAATGGCACAGCCCGTTTGTTCATATCTTAACTCGTTCAACAGTTACAGGCATTCCAAATGGCTATTCTTGCTGTTACATACAGTGACTTCCAAAATTGTCTCAATGACGTGTCGAATTGATGGCAGGATGGCTGCTGCCATGTACTGCAACATTCTGGATAACTATTTCATCCCTACTCTGGATTTTCATGGACAAGACAAACAAGAGATTATATTCCAGCAAGACAACTATCCCAAACATCGAGCACACCTTGCCACACAGTGGTTCTGGAGTGGCCTGCACCATCTCCAGGTCTGAATCCAATAGAACATTTGTGGGAATGCCTTAAAAAACAAATGGGCAAATATCCGACTGAACTAAAAGGAATGCAAGAATTGTGGGAAAGAAAAAGGATGGAATGGGAAAAATATTTCTGCCCAAACGTGTATTAATTGAATTGAAAGCATGCCTAGACGTATTGCTGCATTGTTGAAAGCCAAAGGAGAGTACATAAAATATTAAATAAATATTGTTCTTACAAATGAGTTCAATTCATAACACGGCAGCAAAAATTTTAATTACATAAAAAATAATCTTTGAAAAAATTTTGTATTGCACTTATTTCATGCTCAGATATGGAGTTCTTAAATGAAAGCAATGGTGACTCTATTGTATGTATACAATATCAATAATGGATGGATGAACATCTTGCTCTCTAACATTGGGATAGTTGTGGAAGTCACAGTATGATGCTCCACATGTGCTACGGATGTGTTTTCATCTGTTTCAGTTATGGGTCTTCCACACATGGGTTTGTCTGCTACGGACCCGATATCCAGTGCCGGCCCGAACAAAAGTGAGGCCCGATGCAAAATTAACTTGCGGAGCCTAAAAGTGAATTTCGTACAACAAAATAATGATTCGCGGGGCCTAGTGCTCTGTTATTTAATTGTACTTGAATTTTGAATTGAGCAGGTGCATTATAGCGATGAAACAACATTTTTTCAACCATTTCCTGGCAATTTTCGTAATTGCTGCTCTTACAAGAAGACTCCATGTACTCTGACTCACCAAATTTGATAAAGAAAATTATACTAGTTGTTGTGGCTAAAGAGTTTTTCTTTGTATTATTGTATTAAATATTATTATCCACATTTTGTTTTTATTCTAATATTATGGTTGCCCATGCAAAGCCATTCGATGCACTTCTCAAAATTTTCTGACCCTTGTATTCTCAAAAGTTTGACCAATATATGCAGCATATATTAGAATTGTACTGCAACAATACAAGTGGCCCCAAAGCGTGAGCGCCCTTCTCGTCAAAGATACAGCTCTACACTTTTTGTGGTTGGAAAGAGGTTTTTATTCAAACACAAAAGAAACAAGGTTTCAAGTACAAAAAGTTGTGTAAAAACAAGATAAGATAAATAAACTTAATCATAAAAATAACAGTAAGTCTCAATAAATAGCATCAATAAAATCTATTATTGTGATGACAAAAAATATTAAGTCACAAAGAAATCATTATGTCTTAACAGTAACATCACAACAATCAAGATCGATAAAATCACTTAACAAACTAACAAGGGAATCCCTCGAACATGTATGTCACTGATTTCCACCAAATTGAAATATGTTACTCAATTGAAGCTACAATAGATGCTTGCAAAATAAGAGAGTGCGAAATTTTGTTCCTTTCAAAATAAACCACGAAAACGAAAAAATTTGAGCACACATATTCATACAAAAACTCCATTGTTAAAGTGGTGTATGTGTATTAATGCACTTAACGGAATTTTTTCTTCCACTAAGCAATAAGCACAAATCCAGTTCACGTGAAATCAATAGAAGTAGACAGTAGCAGACAGCAATTGAATGCCTTCTGAAGTTTCTAAACAAACTTACTTTTTAAAAATAGATTATTACAATTAGCTAATTGCCTTCCAGTAAATGTAAATGTGTAGAGTAATTAATAACCATTTCCTTAATTGATTATTTCATTTTATTAAGTAATTCGCTAATTAAACACTGATCTGGCTTCATGTGCAACGTCGAGTAATACGTTGCATCGGTGAGGGGGAATGTATCGCGGTGCTTTAAATAAAAATAGTATTCATGGATGCTTACCTCATCTTATAAATTATATCCAGACGAATAATTGTACAGCAAACTTAAGGTTTTATGCTTAATAACAGTGCTCTAACTGCAATTCTTTGGCGACCGCTGCTAACGAGTTTGCTGTTCCTTCTTACCGCCATGTTTGTTGAAGTCTGCGCACTTCCGGACCGCTTCCACGGTGTGCTTGCGTGCAAAAAAAAAAAAAAAAGGCTATGTGGGGTTCCCTTGTAAGTTCAAACTAAAATCCAAACAAGTTCAAATTTACAAAAGACAAATTAACTAAAAGTACAAACAATCTAGGATAAACTCATCAATAACGATAACTTCTAAGTTTAAGCTATTAATCTCAATAAAATATACCAACAGAGTACCAATAAACTCAAAGTAAAGTCCCCCAATCCCTAATTACACAAGGGTGAGCAATTCAAAGTACTCTAAATACAAAATACTAAATAAAGCAGTCTCATAAATCTAAAGTACTTACAATACGGTAATTCACAGTTCATCATATGCAATACCATAGCATCCAAGAACAACGAACAAGTGAGGCTTACAAAGACAACACCACCCAATCACTATAAAAGGCAAAAACAAAATGCAATCAAACAAGACAATAGCAAAATGGTGAACACTCACTCCTGTTATTAAGTACAACCTTTCTAATAATGTGTGGATCATTACACACACAAAACTGGAATCAAACTTGGATTCAAGATCCCTATTTCATTGTAAGCAATCAGTGAGATGATCAATACCAATGGGAACCAAGAGACCACCAATTAATCTTAAATACCTGCGACAGACAAGTGCAGGTTCCACATGTTCCCCATGATCAGTCATCAACTGAACAAGCTTATGACAATACAAACGTAATAATTACTGCAATAAGAACTGCAATCTGCAAATTGCAGCCAACTATAAATATCAACAGAATAGCATAAGATAACTTAACAGGGAAATGTCCACCCTCCACAAAAGTTACTACTAAAATGCAAAGCCTCCCACCATAGAATAATCATGACGTGTGAAAACTACAATAAAACAATTTACACTGAGTGGCCAGTTTAGTTAGGAACACCTATACTATGCAAATCCATTGGCATAGCAATTATTACGTATCAGTTGGTCACGTGACAGTCGGTACCAATATAAAACGAGAACACACCTGTCAACTACAAGTGGTTTGACCGTCACCATGGGGAAAACAAAAGATCTGAGTGACTTCAAGCGCAAGATGATAGCTGGTATCCGACAAGGTGGACTTTGCATTTCCGAAACCGCACTTCTTCTAGGCTTTTCCCGAACATCCATTTCAAGGGTTTACCAGGACTGGTTAAACAACCAATAAACAACCAGCCAGAGACAAGCCAGTAGTCACAAACGACTTGTCGATCCAAGGGGTGAGTTAGGATGGGAATGCTTGTTTGTGCGAATAGAAACGTCACAACTCATCAACTAACCGTGGAATACTACATTGAATCGCAGAATAACATCTCTGAACGCACTACACACCGTACATTGGCAAGGATGGGCTACAACAGCCGACGGCCAGTCTGTGTTCCTTTGATCTTCACCCAGAACAGCAAAAAACATCTCCAATTTGCCCATCACCAACATTGGACCGTCAACGACTGGAAGGTCTGCTGGTCAGATGAATCTCGTTTGTTATTGCACCATGCAGATGGCCGACGCAGAATCTGGTTTCCACTGTTCAGGCTAGTGGAGACTCTAATGGTCTGGGGAATGTTTTCCTGACATACACTTGGTCTGCTGATACCTGTAGAACAACACGCCTTAATGGTCAGGGCTACCTGAACATTGTTGCTGACCACGTTCATCCCTTCCTGGCTACTCTGTGTTTCCCCAGTCGGAAAGATGCTTCCAGCAGGACAATGCTTCCTGTCACAAGGCTTATATCGTCATGGAATGGTTCCAGGAGCACGATAATGAATTCAACTTACTCCTCTGGCCACTACAGTCCCCGGATTTGAACCCAATCGATCATCTTTGGGATGAGCTGGAACGGGTTATTCAAGACATGGATCCACCACCATCCAATAAGCATCAACTGGGATCAGCTGTTACATCCGCATGGACAAACATCACGGATACAAGGTCATTATGCAGATAAAAGCAAATGAAAAAAGCATTAACCTTTGAAAAAAGCTTGTTGAAGCCCATTTTTCCAAATTGCAATAGGTTATTTTCTGTGACAATGTGTGACATTCCATGGATTGATGCTCTTTTGTTTGGGGCACTTGTTGAGTGCCTGGGGAGGTTTTCTGTGGAGTAATTTTATCCTGTCTATGAGCAAAATTGCTGTATTATTGTTTTCTTTTCTCTTGAGTGTAATCTGTGCTCAAGTTGTTTTTGTTTACGTTGATTATGTTGTTTGTATTAATTATTACAGTAGTGTTGTGGCGATTGCCGTTGCCACACCGATTGTTCGACAACGATATCGTGATTGTTGGGGAGCTGGCATTGTTTTCTCGGAGAGTCAATTGTTACGTCTCCTGGTTCGGGACAAATGGGGTTTCTCTGCGCAGGATAATAGTCAATGAAAAACCAACTCACCCATATGCAGTTATCTCGTTTGTCCGCTGCAGACAGCTTTCCTGCACTGCACACCGAGGCAATGGTTCGAAACTTCAAAATGAGCAAAAAAAGGTTTTGTTGCTTGAAAACAAATTGAAAGTTCTAGACATGCTGATTGAGGGAAAGAGCAATACTGATATTGGCTGAATATTTTGAAGTAAATGAATCCACTGTTTGCATGATAAAGAAAAATGAGGAGGCCATCATGATAAAAGTAAATAACCATCTCCTCTAACTTTGAGTTGACTGGCAACTTGACATCCCCTAACCCATTTTCTCATAAATCTTTGGTCCCATTTATCAGTGAATTCTGTATACACAGGGATTTTCGGGAACCAACCCTCGCAGGTAACAAGGGATACTGTATTAACTGGATTAGTGACTATTTTTTTTTTTTTAAATTTCTGCTGGACTTTATATAATATTGATTCAGAAAGTCCTGAAGAAAGTTTGATATCAACAGTTGTTTTTCCTTGTTCATATACACTGAACAACTAATTTATTAGAGACACCCCGCTAATAGTGTGTTGCACCTCCTTTAGCGATGAGAACTGCCTGAATACGTGCTGGCATGAATTCAACAAGGTGTTGAAACCATTGCGGAGGAATAGCAGCCCAGGCTGACATCACAGCATCCCGTAATTGGTGCAGGTTGGATGGTAGTGCGGAAAGGTGTCGGTTGGTTCTCTCCACTTCATCCCATAAATGTTCGATTGGGTTGAGATCGGGCAACCAAGCTGGCCACTCAAGCAGGTGGAACACATTCATGTTCCTCGAACCAGTCCAAGATCATTCGAGCATGGTCAGGGAGCATTATCCTGCTGAAACTGTCCGTCACCACCAGGGAACACGGTCATCATGAACGGGTGCACTTGATCGGCAACAATGTTCAGGTAGTGTGTTGCATTCAGGGATGTGTCTACGGATATCAGAGGACCCAGTGTATCCCAAAAGAAGACATCCCAGACCAGCACTCCTCCTCCAACCTCCTATACGGTTGTCTGCTGACAGGATAGGTCCATGGCCTCGTGCTGTCTGCACCAGATGCGCAGTCTGCCATCCACATGATGAAGTAGGAACCGCGATTGTTGGACCAGGCGACCTTCTTCCACTCGTCCAGTGGCGATGCCTATGTGCCCATAGCAGGCGCGCTTTCTGTTGTTAAACCCAGCTCTGTGCAAGGTGCACCGCACTGTGTGCTCTGAACTGGGTTGGGATGCTCCCTCATTGAACTGCGCTGCAATTTGTTGTGCTGTTCCCGTCCTGTTGCTGTGGATACAGCAACAGTCGCTATTGGCCTCGTTCATCCACAGCTCTGTTTCGTCTGGAGTCGTTTGTTGGAGGTTGTTTTTTGGCATAACTGCCATTCACAGAATACTCTTAACACTGTTGCACGGGAAAACACACAGATATATAGTAAATAGATCGCCAGAGCTCGAGCTTTAGCATTGGCACTAGTGAAGCCACTGGTTGTGGCTTGCCGCCATCTTACCTCACTACACTGTTCAAGTCATAGCACAAACATACTTGAACATAAAGATTAAATATGAAATAAAAGCATTAAATAATGTAAAAATTGATCATAGAATCATAGATAATATGTTATTCTCTGTCCAACTAAAGTTGGAGTGGGTGTGTCCAGTTAAACTTCCTATTTCAATTGTTAGACATTGTTGATTCTACTTTGGCAACAATGTCTAATAATTGAAATAGGAAGTTTAACTGGACACGCCCACTCTAACTTTAGTGGGATAGAGTATAGTACGGTTAAGTACAATCTAATCCCTTTAACAATAAAAAATTGTAATAATAAAATGTTGCAAAAAAAAAAGTTAAAAAAATGGATTTTTGAAGAAAACATACAGTGATATTTTAAGACATAATTTGAACACTATTGGGGAATTTTATTTATCGCTGTGGCTACGTAAACGGTGACCGGTTCCCGATTATTGCACACGGCAATCGCATTGCCGGAAGTGACGCATAGCACGATGTAGCTATTTGCTCTTTTTCGGGAAGCGAAGCACATGGTGTCGAGCGTGGCGTGCTTAAAACATGTCAGTGATAAGTTGTGCGATGTGCGATCCGGCTATGGATGTAGATCTGAAAACTATGACCGATTGCGTATGCAAACCGCACGAAGGATTGAAATTTAAATCTTACGATGAATTAAGAAATTTCGTTACGGTATACGAAGAAGAGCAGTTTGTACAACTAATGACAAGTGATTCAAGAACTATTTCCGTCGCCAGATAACGTGGAATAAAAAGATTTATTAATCCTGACTTGAAGTTCTATGAAATTAATTCTACGAACTTGAAGTTCTACGAAAAACGTAGCTTTCTTATGGAAATGTTCCTCTTTATGTACATACAATATTTTTAGGGTTTAAACTATAGAAATAAGCATACATTACCATTTTTGTGACTAACAAAATATCCGTGAATCCTCCTCATTCGCGACGGTTTCTGAAACCTAACCTCGCGAATATCCGAGATTTTACTGTAATTTATTAAACTATTAAAATGCTATGTTAAAAATTTAAATAAAATAAAAATAAATAAAAAATTAAAAAATTAAAATTAAAAAGAATAGAAATAAAAAAATAAAAATTAAAAACTATTACAAATGCTGTTTATTTTGTCTAGTGCGTAAATGTATCACCAATTTTATTGGCATGTCAGAAAATTATTTCTAAATTTTTGAAGAATTAAATAATTTTAAGTATTTTTATCAGATACAACTAATATAGACTTTTGAAATCATCTTCTCTCCCCTATAGCTTCTATTTTTCTCACTTCGTTCTTGATAAATCGCGAGAGATTTTCCTTGCTATCAGTCGGGGCCGCCCTCCGTAATGTCGTCACTTCCGGCAATGCGATTGCCGTGTGCAATAATCGGGAGCCGGTCACCGTTTACGTAGCCACAGCGTTTATTTATACTTAGTAAAAATATAAAATTTAACAAAGTCTTTATAATTAAAGTTCCATTTTGACATGTCCATAAAAAAAAAAACTACTGGACCAAAAGCTAAAATACTGGTAATATTATACAAGAGGGCATGGGAAGTTCATATCCACCAAAAAAAAAATTAGTTCAAAAGGTCACCACCAGCATGGAAAGGTGCTCTATGCAATATTCGTATACAAAATTAGACACGAAGACACAGGTTAACAAGTCTTTAATCATTACTAGAATTAGTTACATGTTGAATGTGGCCTCCACCATTTACTGAAAGCAGTTTACACCAGATTATTGCGTTCTCAACTGTAGCTCGTAGCATATCAGGAGGAATGTTGCGCACCTGTCGGCGTATCGCATCTTTCAGTTCCGCCAAATTCCTGACGTTATCACCATAAACAATGGCTTTGAGGTAACCCCAGAGCCAGAAGTCACAGGGGTTGATATCTGGTGACCAGAGTGGCCAAGAAAGGGGGAAGTTTCAGCCTACAATCCGTTCATCTGTGAAATGTTGCTGAAGTAACTGTTTGACACATGTACCAATATGAGGTGGAGTCCCATCCTGCATAAAAATCGTTGTCTAAATGCCACGTTGCTGAAGTTCTGGTATCTCAAAACTTCTTAGCATTGACGCCATGTGAGCAACAGTCGCAGTGCATGTCACAAGTCCATCTCTCGACTGCTCTTCAAAAAAATACGTCCAATTTTGACATTTGCTGTCATACCACACCACACTGTAACTTTAGGAGACTGCAATGGAATTTGGTGGAGAACATGAGGGGGACTGGTGGCCCAAATTCTGCAGTTATGGGTGTTGACATCCCCATTCAGGTAAAAATGGGCCTCGTCCGTCCACAAAATGTTCCATGGCCAATGCTCGTCCACCTCCATCTGTGCAAGGAATTCCAATGCGAAGGTTTCTCTACGGGGAAGATAGTTAGGTTCGAGTTGTTGGACAAGGTGGATTTTGTATGGGTAGTGCCGCAGCACTTTACGTACGATCTTGTACACTGTACTCGGTGGTAAGTCCATTCGACGTGCAACAGCACTTACGCTGCACGCCCCTTGTGAGGTTTCCAATTTTGCTTCCTCTATGGCTACTAAAATAGCCTCCACGGTTGCCTCAGAGATGGGTTTCTTTCCTCGGCCAGGTGCTACCGATAACAAACCTGTGGCTTCAAACTTTGTCATCATCTTCTTCAAACTCTGCGGTGTCATTGGCCCCCGATGTACATGTATTCGTCGAACGGTACGAATGTTGCAAAGTCTGCCGTACATTGCTATTGCATTCATAATAACATTTAACTAGAAACGCACGGTCTTGCATGGTAACAGGCATCGTCGACTAGTAACAAATGAGGCGTACTGACAACGAGGCTCCCTTTCTTATTTCTGAAAACCAAATGACTTGTAAAGCGCATGTGCATAAACCACATTGTTAACCTGTGTCTTCGTGTCTAATTTCGTATACGAATATTGCATTGAGCGACATTCCATGCTGGTGGTGACCTTTTGAACTAATTTTTTTTTTGGTGGGTATGAACTTCCCATGCCCTCTTATATAATATTACCAAGTATTATAGCTTTTGGTCCAGTAGTTTTTTTTTTTTTTTTTATGGCCATGTCAAAATGGAACTTTAATTATAAAGACCTTGTGTATTGGTAGATTTTAAATTGTACATATTGGATTTTTAAATTTTATATATTATATACTATCTTTTGAATTTTGAATATTGTATTAGACTTGATTTTTTGCTGAAACTGTTAATTTGTATTTATTTTATTTTTATATTTATACTTATATTCTACAGTCCGTCCCAAAAGTTTATAGACGTCAATGTTTTGCTGATTACGTCACTATGATGTCAATGATGTCATGGAAAGTTTTTGGGTTTTGAATGAAAGCATGTGCAAGTTGATAATACGCAAACATGACAAAAATTTTACTTTTCAGAAAAGCATTGAAAATGTTTATGATAAACCACTGAAAATACTGTGTCCCAAAAGTTTATAGAACAACATAATTTTATGTAATATATAAATATTTAGTGATGATGCAAGGTTTGGGGTGTATAAATATGCTGTGAAATGGCTCAAGAGCGACATTTTACTCATCAACGAAATGTCTAGAGCTTCCCAGCTAACAGCTGATGAGGTTGCCAGAATATTCAGCTTAAAATCGCAAGGAGAATCTGTTCATGATATTTCCAATGCGTTAAACCATTCTAAAAGTATTATTTACTGAGTTCTAGCTCGTAGAGAGCCACACCAACCAAAACATCGTTCAGGAAGACCACGTGTGACAAGCTTTCGTGATGATAGATGGATACAGAGAATGACTTTTTCTCAGAAAATGTCCATATGTAACATCACTGTTAGTTCAGATTTATATATATATATATATATATATCAAAGAATACAGTTCACAGACGTATTAAAGAAGCTGGTTACCCTATTTACAAGAAAATGAGACGTAAACCGCCACTCACAAAGCTTCACCATAAGAAGAGGTCGCAGTGGGCTCGTCAGCACATGTCATATGGTGATAAATGGCTGAGTGTGCTGTTCAGTGATGAAAAAAAATGAAATCTGGATGGTCCTGATGGATATGCAAGCTACTGGCATGATTTAAGGAAAGAGCCCCGAACATTTTTTAGCAGACAACAAGGTGGTGGATCGGTGATGATATGGGCGGCCTTTTCATATAATGGTCAAGCGTCCTTAGCATTTTTAGATGGACGACAAAACTCAGAAAAGTATATAGAGACACTACAAAGTCATTTGATTCCGTTCGGTGAAATTTTGGGAGGAAAGAATTGGATTTTTCAGCACGATAACACATCCATCCATACATCCAATGCTACAAAAGACAATCTAAACAGAAAAAATGGATCTGTTCTTGACTGGCCACCGATGAGTCCTGACCTAAATCCCATTGAGAACGTGTGGGGCATTTTATCTCTGGAAGTTTATCAATGGACGTCAATATTCGTCTATCAATGAACTCAAGACATCAATCGAGTATGCTTGGTACAATTTAGATCCTAAAACGTTACAAATTTTGATTCTTTCTATGGAAAATCGTGTATATGATGTCATACGAAACAACGGAAAATCGATATGCTTTTGAGAACCAAGTGTTTTCTTATACATTTGAGATTCCCATGCATTCTATATATTTTTGGAACAGTGCTCTTTTCATTTGTTTGCTATAACAATACACTAATGTAAGTTTATTGTCATTTCTGTTTTTTGGTTAAATACAAATTGTATGTGCTTAATAATAAACCTATTTGAACTCGGTCGTATTTCTTTTTGTTCCTTTGATACACGCATTGTATTGATGTCTATAAACTTTTGGGACGGACTGTATATTTGTAAATATAGCGATTTAAGTGTGATTTAGAATTTAAACCAAAATCTCACGGGTAAAACTGCTCATTCAATTTTGATAGATTTTGTAAGTTTTGTAAAAATGGCAAATTATTTCTGTAAATTTTGTAAAATAAAAAATTAAAATTAACTTTGTAACGATCAGTTTATAATAGATTGGTCATCTTTAAAAATTTATAGTTATTTTTATACCACACTTACCCTGGAAAAAATTATCTAATAATGTCGTCCTGTACATGTTTAGTTTGTGTTAAGATTTCTTTATGTAAGAAATAAAAAAAAATTACAAAATGAAACATTGCTCGATTCCCCCCCCCCCCCCTTTATTTTAGGAAATATACATAAAATGTCTAGAAAATAAAAATAAAAATCTAACGGAGATATCCTCTCTAATAAAAAAGGGTTGGTGGAAATAATTATCTAATAATTGAATACGTTGGAAAAAATTATCTAATAGTATGCTTTTAATCAGTTTTAATACTTTGTAGCTCCACCTCGAGCTTTAATAAGTGCCTGAACTCATTTTGGCATTGATGCTATTAGGCCAGTACAGTAGTCACATCCTATATTATTCCAACTTGTGCGAATGGCATCTGCTAATTCTTGCCTAGTAGTTGGTTTTAAGATATCAACATGCTTTTTCAGTTCCCAACAGAGATTTTCGATGGGTTTCATGTCGGGACTGTTGGCAGGCCAGTCCATATTCTTTATTTGTATCTTTTAGGTAAGTTTTAACTCCATTGGAACGATGGTAGGCTGCATTGTCATCTTGGAACGTTACAACATCATCATCTTCAAATTGTTCTTCTAATGTTGGTATTAAAAATTTTTCCAAAATTTCATAATAAACTTCTGCATTTACAGTGGTGTGCAAAATGCACAGTTTACCAAGTCCCTTTGCTGACATACACCCCCATATCATTAAATATTGCGGAAATTTTGACTTAGAGATTAGGCAATCAGCATGATCAGCAAGAAATTTTTCACTAGGTAATCTCCACACCGCTTCCTATGCATATTTTCGATTCGTCGGAGAATATGACATTCTCCCAGTCTTCTACGTCCAATGCTGATATTTTTTTGCCCATTGTAGGCGCTTTTTGCGATGTTCACGAGTTAATAATGGTTTAGTTTTTGCTTTGTTGAATGAGTAGCCTTTCTCACGCAGTCTATTTCGCACTGTTCTGTCGCTTACCTCTGCGCCGTATAAATTTTCCATTTTTTGTTCATTTCTTTTGAAGTAGATTTTCGCATTTTTTTGCAGATTTGGATTGACTTTTGGTCCTGTCGTTCAGTTGTCTTTCTGTTGCGTCCTCTTCCAGTTTTGTTTTTAACTAAGCCAGTTTCTTTATAATTTGCCCACAGGTTGGAAATCATACCCTGAGAGAGTTTGACACTTCGTTTTGAGTTGTTCCCCCTTTCAGTAACTTTCTACTCATCTCTCTAACACTATTTTTGTACTCTCTTGGAGCCATTTTGTGATAATTTTATTATGCAAATTTAAACTCACATTGTAAGGAACAGTCCGCTTAGCTCAATAATCTATTCACCTCCACCCCCAAATAATGTTCCTAATACTCAATATTAAATAATTTTCCTGAATAATACAATTATTAGATAATTTTTTCCAACGTATTCAATTATTAGATAATTATTTCCACCAACGTTTTTTTGTTAGGGAGGATATCTCTGTTAGATTTTTATTTTCTGGACATTTTATGTATATTTCCTAAAATAAAAGGGAAAAAATTGAGCATTGTTTTATTTTGTAATTTTGTTTTATTTCTCACATAAAGAAATGTTAACACAAACTAAACATGTACTGTTTTGTTCCAGGGTTTGTATTTAAATGTCATTGTGAATATTTATTTTATTTGTGATTACTTTGTTATAAGTAATTTAAATATTATTTGTACTCATTTTTTTGCAGAAAGCTGCCTCATACGGTATGAGTATAATGAATCAGGGCTCAATTTTAGGATCTTGATTATTTATTATATAATACAATGCATATTCAGAAATTAAGTTCCATTTTATATTAGAAGCAAAATTACTACATATTTTTTTTTAAAAAAAATTGAAAATATATATAGTAGTTTTGTTTTTATTACAAAACTTATCTTACTTTCTGAATATGCCTCGTACATTTATTAATGACATTCCTGAAGTGGTAAAATCTATCCAGAAATTTCTGTTTGTGGAATATATTGGATTAGCTAAAATTGCTTGTAACCTCATTGCTTGCCAAAAATTTGCAACTTTATCTATATTCAATTGGATTATGGTGTAATCAAAATAAAATGTAACTATATTAATTACTCCTTTAAGAAGGCAATCTATACATTTAATTACAGTTTAAAAATGGTTCTAAATTACATCAAAAATCCATTACTAAGGATCTAGGTATCATCTTTAATTCCAAACTATGCTTTGTTGATCATATCTTTTATAAATTATAAAGCCTATCAAATTTCTTATTTTTATTATCGGAAATTCCTTAACTTTTTAATAATCTTGGGTTTTCTATTTACCTTTTTAATGCTTAAGACCCACATTAAAATATTTCTATTATTTGGTCTCTTATATTTAAATGGAATTATATTAGAAAAAGTATATACAGATTTCTTAATCTTGTATATTCTTTTTCGACTTTTTTTTACTTTACAATTTTTAATGATACCACGTATGTGATTAATACTTATCTCTGAAACATTTTTAGTATGTTTAAATTTTGTAACATGTCTAATCTAATTGATTTAAATTTTTTGAATTATAAGTTATAAACAGAAACTATAATATTGAAAACTTACATTCATGGCCCTTTTCTTTTTTTATTGTGTTATGTAAAACAAAAATTTTGATTATAATTAATTTAAATTTTATGAATTTATAACCATTATATAAAAAAGCTTGTTGAGAATATTACCCTAACTTTAGGATAATTTTCCTTATTTATAGTTTAACATTATGTTTATTCTTTTATTAATGCATTCTTTACAATTTTTATTTTTGTAAGTTACTGGGCTTTTGTTAGCCTGTTGCTTGCGTTATTTAAAAGAAAGCAAACTTATAACGGATGGGTATAAGAAATACATAATTAATTTAATTGAAATTAAAATAACATGAAATTAAACAATAATTACAAATTGATCTCTAAGTCCAACTGCAGAGTAGCCCTATCTAAACGTAATTTTTAGCGACTGTAATTTAAAATGGATGGAAAAAATTTTCATAAAATCATAAGAACACGTACAGATACCAGTATAATCTTTGTAGTGAAGCAATATGGTGCCTATCTGCTATGCTTGGCTTCATCGAAGAGGGGGGGGGGGGGGTTCTAGTGATCTATTTACTATATATCTGTGGGAAAACCCGAGGAGGTTCGCGGTTTGCGAAAAGCTCAACTGCGCCCGTCGAGCTCCAACAATCATGCCTCGTTCGAAGTTGGTGAAATCCTTGGATTTACTCATATTCAGTCCACTTCTGCTGCTGACTGCAACTTGTGATCCAATGCATCCCTTTAATACACGGCTTCGGCTTGCTCCATTGTTTGTGTGTCACTGGGAGGCCGATCCATTTTCCGTAAGAGGTGTCTGTAATAAATTGGTCGTTCAGTGTATTTTAATAACATCTACTTTTGTCTTCAGTAAAACTGTTTTCTTCTGTTTTTTACTTTGTTTTATTTTCTTTGTTTTCATTTGCACATTTGCTAGCCAGTAATATCACAGTTTAAACATGTTTCACTAACCTGAAGATGGAAACTGTGTAAAAAATGTGCAAATGTAGCATATAAACCAGAGAAGTTTGTAAAAGGAGACCTGGCAATAGCTCAAAAATGTGTAATAGACTCTATTACTTTATCCGTGCTTTCAGATTCGAAGTTGTACTAACATTGACTCAGAGGGCGCTGCGTTAGTTTCGGTTTGAATGTTTTGGTTTCGCTTTTTCAAGTCACGTGTGTTGCAACCGTCGAATCGACGGCGTCGATGAAATCGGCAGCTGATGAAATCAGACTAAACCGTATTTCTTAACTCTCTCTGGATTCAAGTGTACTTTGCTTTGCCGTGCAAATCTCCCCGACGATTTCGGCAAAATTCATCGTCACAGTGTCGATCGCGGGATGACATTCAATGCACGAAAAGGAATGCTAGTAAATGAATATGACAGATACAAGCATCGAGGTAAACTTGCACTTTCGTATCGCCGATAGTTGTTTCTGTCAATTCCATTTTCGAGCAGAGCAATTCCTTTCATGTATTGAATGTCATCCCGCATTCGATATGTGACGCTAAATTATGCCGAAATTGCCGGGGAGAAAAAAAATATGTCATTTTTTAATATTATTGTGTATCAGGGATAAAGAAGGAAAGGAAAGAAGTGAAGGGGGGACGTTTGGGTTTAGTTGTATGACATCATATAATAACAATCCGTTAATGCACTTTGACGTCACGTACGAATTGCCTTTGTAGATGTGCTAACATTGAACCAGATGGCGTGACGATCGAAGTTTGAATGGGAAACTGAAGGTTTGAATTGTAAACTGAATTCTACATGAATTTCTCATTACATACGTTTGAATGGGAAAATGAGGAAATGCCAGGTCTCCTTACATTAACGATGTAAACTCTCATTCTGAACAGGGTTTCATTCTCCGTGTTATCAACTTAGCAGATCTGAACATCAACATTTTGCAAAAAAAACGTCGAATTTAAAGCATTTAATTTCATTAGTAGATTGAATTCACTTGATTTTAATGGGGAAAAATTTATGAGTTGGCAACACAATTCATCCTGCGCAAGCATTATTGTTAAATAGTGTTAAGGCGAGGATTTGGCTATATGTTTTTGCTTGATTGTAAGCGTCATTAAAGCAGAATGTCTTTAAATGAAGATCCGTAAAACAAGGAATGCCTGTATATAAAAAAATAATAAAATATGTGGTTAATATAAAAGTGAAATAGATGCTTTATCATGGCATACAACTACTTATGTGCAAAAATAATTAATAGGAGCCATACACCATTCTATGTCTGACTGTTATACGTTCGCTCATGCTTTAAATTCACAGCTTGGATGATAGTGGGGTTTTTTTTTGCCTTGCAGATTGGCATATTTCTCTAAGTGTTGCTTGAACGTCATTAAATTAGTCATACCTGTGTATCAGTGTTGCGATTAATGCTACTTTGCACATATTTGTATCAAACCATTTACTAAATTTTTTTTTTGAATTCAATAAATCTGTGTAGATCGTATAAATTAAGACAGTCTCTTTCCAACACATACTTACGGTGTGTCTAAAAAGTCCGACTGGTCGCGACCAGTCAAAGCCCATCACAAAGCTCATTTTGGAGTCATCAATGACTGACTCAAAATTTTGACTCTCTCCGATCGACGCGGAAACGATGCAGGCATACGTAGCTGCCTTTATTCATTTTAAATTTTCTCCTGATTCGGACAACCCTCGATTCATAATGCGACCAGTCCGCTAATTGCGACTGGTAGTCCAAAGCAGGTCGCGATTAGCGCTGCCGGTTGCATTATGAATCGAGGGTTGTCCGAATCGGGAAAAAATTTAAAATGAATAAAGCCAGCTACGTATGCCTGCATCGTTCCCGTGTCAATCGGACATAGTCAAAATGTCAGTCACTGATGGCTCCAAAATGAGCTTTGTGACAGGCTTTGACCGGTCGGACTTTTTAGACACCCTTAATCTGTCCTCTTTCTTTTTGGCTGTGTGTATTAATTGGAGAAAAATTTGAATCCCAACACCAATGTACATGAATTATTTATTATCCAGATTTATCCCTTTGCTATTGCTTCATACTGTATAAAAAGTACTCAAGGGCATCTATTAGTAATTTTATCTTATAATAACAACAACAATAATAATAATAATAATAATAATAATAATAATAATAATAATAAATTTTCTTATATATATAATCTATTCATTAGCAAAGCAAGGAAGACAAAGAAGTTGCAGGATCACCAAACAGTGGCTCTGGCATTCCAAAAATTACGTTCAAGTTAGGAAATACATCAGCAACGGAAGGAACCAAAATGTATGAACCTCTCTTTCCGCCATCCCTTTATAAATAGCAATTCACTTTAACATATTGAAATCGGTGAATTACAATTGTGATAATTAACTTTTAAACTTCTTGGTAATCTTTCACATTAGAACAAATACTATGCATAATATTTTAATTACCCTTTTGTTGATTTTGGAATTGTGTTGTTACAATTATACAATGAGTAAAGTATATTAGCATTTTATTTGTTGCTTTGCATGGATGTAAAAGTAGGAAAAATCAGTTCATTGTACGTATTTTTTCAAATATAGGTCGCGGCTCTAAACCCCAAAAAATCGAAACTTTTAGGAGTGCGGCCTGAAAAAACTTTTTTTTCTTAATTAAAAACTCATTGTCGGTAATTTTGAATGGAACATAAAAAAGATCTAACTACTTCGTTTTAGCGTCCCATAGTATATTACATAGTAATTTTATTATTTATATAACTATCTAATTTACACTGAGTGAGCATATTATTATGACCACCTGACATGTTTATGCAAATGTGTGTACAGACGTCGCCACAATGTTGCAAGCGGGCCGGATCAATATGAAAAGGGAAGCAGAGTGTCGTCGACAACAGTAGACGTGTTCCATTCTTCAACTATCGGTAAACGACGCGATTTAACAGCCTTCGAACGCGGGATGATTGTAGGTGCTCGGAGCTATGGAGCGAGTATTAGCAAAACATGAGCATTCATGGGGTGCTCAAGAGCAGCCGTCGTTAAAGTATTTAAAGACTGGACGTTGTGGCCGCTCGCGGATGGTTGATGATCGTACAGAACTGAGACTGTCACGACTGGTAAAGGATAACAGAAGGGCAATTGTGCATCAAATCACTGCTGACCTTAATCAGGGGTCCTCCAAAACGGTCTCTGAATGCACTGTCTGCCGCACACTGCATCGCACGGGATACGGAAGCCGAAGACCTGTCTGCACACCTTTGCTGTCTGCAGCCAACAAGCGGAAACGACTCCAATTCGCTCAGGAGAACAAGGACTGGGCTATCGAGCAGTGGAAACAAATCATGTGGTCTGACTGGTCACGATTCCAGTTACATCATGCAGACGGCCACGTGAGAATCTGGCGGAAACAGCACAAAAGCATGGATCCCGCATGCATAAGTACAACCCTTCAGGCCGGTGCGGGCAGTGTTATGGTCTGGGGAATGTTTTCCTGGCATGCGTTGGGTCCGTTAATACGTGTTGAACAACGTCTGGATGGCACAGCATACCTCCGTATCGTCACCGATCAAGTCCATCCTGTCATGTTGATGACCTACCGCAATGGAGATAGCTACTTCCAGCAAGACAATGCGCCATGCCACAGAGCTCGTATTGTGCAGGAGTGGTTCCAGGAACAACATGAGGGGGACTTTACCTTACTTCGGTGGCCCCCACAATCCCCAGATCTCACTCCAATTAAGCATTTGCGGGACAAAGTCGAATGAACCATCAGACGGCCGGATCCACCGCCGTCCAATCTAGCACAACTAGATAGTCCTATCCATCAGGCATGGTGTCAGATTCCTCCCACCACCTTCCAACATCTTGTGGAATCAATGCCACAAAGAATCACCGCAGTATTAAAGGCAAAAGGTGGCCTAACGAGATACCGACAGGGTAGTCATAATAATATGCTCACTCAGTGTATTTTTATATATTTAATGAAACTTTTATAAATTTAATAATGAAATGTGTAAATAATTACAGTAATTTCATTTTAATGAGCAAGTATAACTTTCATTTCATCAGCAGCGGCCATGGTTTTATCAACGAAATGCTGACCAATAACGCGATAGAGCATTCTATGGCATCAGAAAACCTTGGAGTGCAGTGGGCTTGAAGGAATCGCCGACTATCACCGATAATAACTTTAACATATGAAGTACATAATAAAGCGATAATTTATGAATGAAAATATCTGACTGGTTAATTATTATTCTGATGGGTTAGAATATTAATTTCACTGTTAGAAAAAGAATAGACAAAGGCTGGATAATTTAAAACCATGAACTCAAATCCACCGTGTTTTTATCGGATAATTATTTACCGATCAGCGATCGATTTACCTTTTAAAAAAGTATAAAGCGTAACAAAATTTTCGTATAAAAAGATGGAAGCAAATATAAGGGAAAATATGTATAATATGAATGGATTTTATTGGCTCTTGACCAAAAATTATTCCGCTATTAAAAAAAAATACTCATCTACAATGTGAAATTGGGAGCAGTTTTTTTATTTATTTTTGGTGGGGGAATGGGGTAATCATTATTAATAGAAGAAAGAAATTGAACTCTATTTATCGTACGAGACAATTGTACTTACTTATACAAAATTTATAGTAAAATAGAGTCGAATTATTGTTCCTTTTTGGTCGATACATATGTATACACCCATATTTGATCAATAGTCAATACATATTTTATATTTGCTTCCTATCTTTTTCTGAGAAGCTTCTATTATGTTTTATACTTTTTGAAACTGTAAATCGATCGTAGATCGGCAAAATTTTTCCAATAAAAACACGGTGGATTTGAGTTCATGGCTTTAAATTAACCAGCTTTTGTTGAACAGTTTTCTAACAATGAAATTAATATTCTAAGCCTTCAGAACAATAATTAACCAGTCGCATATATTTTCATTCAAACATTATTATGAAATTCACATGTTAAAGCTGTTGTCGACGATTCCTTCAAGCCCGCTCTACTCCAAGGTGTTGTGACGTCATAGAATGTTCTACACGCTATTGGTCAGCAATTTCGTTGATAGAACCATGGCCGCCGCTGATGAAATAAAAGTTACACTCTCTCATTAAAATGAAATTACTATAATTATTTACACATTTCATTAATAAATTTATAAAAGTTTCATTAAATATATGAAAATAATTTAGAAGGATATATAAATAATGTAACTGGTGTCTAAATTACTATTTAAGATACTGTGGGATGCTAAAATGAAGTGGTTCGATGTTTTTGTAGACCCTCGAAGTTTGCGGCCTAAAGTGAATTGCGGCCTTTAAATGGTTATTTTTTCGTTCCACCATCAAATTTGCGGCTGCAGCCTAAAGTGAATGCGGCCAATATTCGAAAAAATACGGTACTTTTTCTAGCTCACTGAAACTAGCAGCCCTGAAAGATTCCTTGAGCTGTTCTTTTTACTTCCCTCCCCACCTCTTTAATTTTTCTGTTACAGTATCTCTCAATTTGCTTAATCACCATTCCAGCACAAAGATTCTTATTCTAACAATATAAAGAACATTTTCTGCTTCATTTTGTTGAAAATGAATTTTGGACATCATTCATTATTGTTTTGTTGGCGAAAAGAAGACTTGCATTATAAAAGAAATGCATTATGAAAGAATGAAGTTAAAAAAGGCTATTTACCATAAGTATTCTATTATAATGCAAAAAATTTCAAACTACAATCTGACAGGTTTCAAATGAAACTTGCATATCATATTTTATATACTGGTACATTATTGTGTATTATACAATATACAGTAGATTAATTCACTTTTTTCTCAATTTTCCATTTTCAAAAGCTAATGTAAAAGTGAATTCTTGAAAACGTCACTGTGATCACATTTCGTTTATTATAACTTTTCTTGCTGCTTTTTATTGATAATAATTGAATAATATAGGCATCATGTTGTAACTTTTCTTAGGGGGGAGGCCGTGGCCTGGTGGGCTTTCACCGCAACACAACTTTAGTGAAGTTAAGCAACATCAGGCACGGCTAGTCACTGGATGGGCGGCTCATCAGTGACTCAGGATCTACACCCCCCCCCCCCTCGGCTGCTGTGACCTTCATACAGCAGTCGTTAATCCAGGTCCATCCAGAGACCCAACTCGTCGGTCTCAGGCCATACAGGCTCTGGATGGACGTATTGGATTACTATGAATTAAAAAAAAAACATTAAAGCTGAAAAGTGAAATAAATTTTTGACCAGTAAAGCTTTTCAATAGCCACTGCGTTCTGTCTCCTAAAATTGTCAAAGAATGTTTTATAAAGTTCACAAGAACATTTATTACAGTAAATTAATGCACAAACACATGTGTACTGTAATAATTTTGAAAACTGAATTAATTAATTACTGGTGGATCAGGCTTGCTTTGGTTTATGGACGGCTCCTATCGAATTCGCCAGGATTGAATACTCGGGACTGGAGCTACGCAGGGACGAGTGCAACAAGATGAACGATCATTGTAATTATATATTAATAATATGAGAACGTTGATTGTAATTCTCTCCTCTCGTCGGCGTAGATATAATATTTGGGATTCTTCTTTTTAAAAAAAAAAAAAAAAAAAAAAAAAAGAACGATCGATGTTACGATGAGGAACTCACAAAAATAGCCATATCATTAGTGACAGTGTTAATTGAACTTAAAACTGAAAAAGACTTTTACCTAATAACACGGAATAGTGAATAAAATAAAAGCGTCTGCAAGTACGATAACATGGCTGTCCCACCGGAGCTGATGCAGGAGCTCTCGAAGATGGCGCCGCTGCCCACAACTTCCGGTGCAGAGAGAGCAGAACAGCTCACCGCTGCAAGACCTCCCCCGTTCGTGATGCTAGCCTACCTAGTCCATGGTGAAACTTCAGTGGCCGAATATTACAAACGATTTGAATGGGCGCACCAATTGTCTAATATTCCGGAAGATAAGTACGCCGCCTATGCTCGGATACACATGGGTGCAGAGTTGAACGGGGTACTAAAAATTTCAGTAAGCCCCACGAAACCGGAATCCATCGCCTATGACGACATTAAAACAATAATGATTGCGCACTTTGACAGACCGAAAAACAAATACGTCGAAAGTGTGAAATTTCAAGCAATCGTTCAAGGCCAAGAAGAAACTGTGGCACAGTATGTGCTACGACTGCGTAAAGGAGCAGCTTATTGTGACTATAGGATTTTCCTAGACAGAATGCTCATTGAGCAGTTTCTTCACGGACTGAGATCGCCAGAAGCGTGGGACGAAATAGTTGCCAAACAACCTGATCAATTCGACAAAGCATTCGAGATTGTGCAGAATCTGGAAGCCACGTGGGCCATCGCCAAGGCGGTCAGTGTTCCCAATATTCATCCCAGTGATGAAACAAACAAATTGGGATACAAGAACAAGCCGATGAAACTTGCGCATCGTGGGAGGCCGCATCAAAAAAAGCCAGCAGCACTGCGAAGAAGCCACGAGCAACCCATATCTGGTATGAACTGCAGCTTTTCTACCGGAACCAAGACCCAACCAAAGACACCTTGTGGTAGGTGTAGAGGCCAACATTGGGCCGACACAAGACTGCCACATGTTACTTATGCCAAATGACAGGACACTTAGCGAAATGTCGCCGGACCAAGCCAAAAAATGTAAGACGCACCCCCCCCCCTCCCCAACGAAGTGCCAATTGACAGGGTACAAACTCCATATAGGAGTCAAACACGGAACACCATACCAAAATATGATAAATGTAAGAATTGATGGCAAGCCACAGCAAATGGAAGTGGATACGGGAGCACCATGTGTAGTGTTCTCCTCAGAAAATTTCATCAGGTGGGCGGTAAGCTAAAATAACCGGGCGAACAAAAATTAAAAACAAAAAACAAATAAAATATTATGCAGTGTTGTGCAGTTTTTCGTGTATTCAGCCGGGCGGCACGCCCGTTAAAAAGGGTCTGGGGAGAACCCTGATGTGGTATTATCGGCATCACCAAACTGCGTAAAATCAAGCCACGGACCCACCTACAAAAATCAGACCGGCAGTTCAAAAGTTAAATGGGACACAAAGTCCCTTGTCTGGGTACAAGTCACTATGGGAGATGCAACCCAACGTCTTAACCTATATGTGGTTGAAGGAGACTCCGCCGGTCTGATGGGATGAGACTGGATCACTAAATTCGTAAAAGAGATAAAATTGGAGGAATTATTTTCACCAATCCAAACCATCCATGAAACGAAATATCTAAAGTTACTTACGGTGGTGCAACAGACCCAATTAGATGACCTCATAGCGGAATACGCACATCTGTTCCAATCAACAGCTGGTAAGCTGAAAGGCCCCGCAGCCAAAGTGCACTTAGTCCCGGATGTGACCCTCGTTTTTGCGAAAGCGAGAGATGTCCCACTTGCACTTCGGGAGGAGTATGCCAAAGCCATTGACCAGAAGATACAAACTGGATTTTATGAGAAAGTGGACTATTCGGAATGGGCATCTCCAACTCTCGTAGTGTTCAAGAAGAACAGAGCACTGCACATCACTGGAAATTATAAACCCACTGTAAACAGACAAATGATCTGAGATAAACATCCAATTCCAAAAATTGGGGATATTTAACAAGATGCGAGGAACAGCGTGGTTCGCCCAATTTGACATTACGTACGCGTATGTACACCTTCCGATAGATGAGGAATTCCGAAAAATTCTGACGCTCAATACACCAACCCATGGACTAGTTCGACCAACGAGGGAAGTTTATGGCGCAAACAACATCCCTGCACTATGGCAGTGTCGGATGGAAGAAGTTTTCCGTGACGCCCACAATGTTATAAACTTCTTTGATGACATCATTATGTTTGCTCCAAATTTTGATGGGGTCATTGGAGCCTTGCGACAAATTTTGCAGCGCCTAGGAGCATATGGTTTCCATCTGAATAAAAAAAAAATGTGTATTTGCCACGACCACATTATCATGTTTGGGACTTATCATTGACAAGATGGATTACATAAATCAAACAAACACATAGAAGCCATCCAGAAAGCCTCAAAACCAGCGACGTCTGTAGAACTACAGCTGTTTTTAGGAAATGCAACATACAGTGCAGACTCGGTAGAATGCTGTCTTCAGCCGCTTTCGAGCCCCCCTCCCCCCCCCCCTCCCTCCGATCGAAAGTTTCACGTCCCGTGATCAAGATCAGCTTAATACTGGATCTGCTATGAAACTGGTTTCTACTGATTTTTATAATTTCATTTGACATTTTATATATAAAATATAGTGCATTTGCATGTAGTTCTGTATAAAATGAAAAAGAAATCCAGTTTCGGTATAACATTTTCTCCAGTTGCATTTTGTCCTATACTTTCAGTGCTGTACCTTCAAATTGGCATTTTTACCTAACTGTACACGTGCAGCCGAAATATAATACCGTAATTTTTGGCAATAGCGCCGCGGCGTTTCTGTTAATAAAAGTGAAAATGTTGGCGTCTGCGGCGTATCAGCCGCCGCGGCGCTACTGTCGTAGATTTTACAAAAAAAAAAAAAAAAATAAGACTAATAACAGAAATAATTTCTATCCACGATTTTAGGCCTACTTCATATCGTTCTCTCAACGATATGAAATGAGTAGTGACAATATATTCCTTGATTTATATTTATTGATATTTATGCTGCTAATCGTAGTGGACGCCAACAACAAACGGGTGGAAGTGAAGGCGACAACGTCTACAACTGCGGCGGCCACGATAGCAATTCTAGACGAATTTTTCGCCAGTTATGGTATTCCAATCACCGTTGTCACCGATAATGGCCCCCAGTTCATCGCTGACGAGCTTACCACCTTCCTACGTGGAAAAGGGGTTAGGTTCCACAAGCGCACCGTGCCCTATCATCCCTCTACTAATGGGCAGGCAGAGCGTTATGTGCAAACAGTGAAAAATGCACTGAAAGCCATGGGAACCACCCAGACAACATTGCATCGCAATTTAAATACGTTCTTAGAACGTTACAGGAGAGCGCCGCATGCCACAACGGTGGAGTCCCCCACCAAACTCTACTTGGGTAGAGAATTACATACCCGCCTTGATATGCTTCGTCCACATGATGTCGGCCAGCAAGTCCAAGAGAAATTGCAAGCTGCATTTATCCCCAAATTTAGATCTCTGTAGGTAGATCAAGCGATATTTGTTCATGTGGGTAGGCCTTCACACAAGAAGTGGGTTCCGGGCATTGTTATGCGTCGCCTGGGAGACCTCCACTACGAAATGGCAGAAGATGAAAAATGTTCGAAACGGCATATTGACCAATTGAAGCCACGTGACTCGGAGCTATAAAGTGCGCTATGCCGCGGCAAAACAGAGAAGTCGCGCCCTATTCGTCGGGTGCGCTTTAATGCAGATGTAAGTTCTCCCCATGTAGCAAACCAATATTTGAACTATTCACCTATTGGGGAACCACCAATTCCGGATGACGGTGAACCGTTAATCTCGCCGCCAACTTTAAACCAAACCGAGGACGCACCTCCCCAAGACCAGGGCGCCTCTGACGGACCGTCTGGGCCCAACCAGCCGGATTCCGGGAGAGATGGAGAGCCTGCTCCCCCATGCGATGATGTTGTTCCCTGCCGAGGCTGGCCGAGGAGAGACCCAGTTGTTCTCCAGTGCTTGGGCTATAATCGCCAACCGCCCCAGCGGTACTTCCCGTAGCTTAATGCGACGGGAAGAAATGTCATGTCGGCAACCAATAAAGACTAATTGTTGTGGTTGTGTCGCACGACGATTGTTGTGTTATGCGTTGTCCCAATGTTTACGTTTATTGTTGCCACTAGTGATGATCACTCATCTTGGTGCACTTGTCCCTGCGTAGTTCCCGTCCCAAGTATTCAATCTCGGCAAATTCGATGGGAGCCGTCCACAAGCCATAGCCAGCCTGATCCACCAGGTAATTACTTAATATGATAACGTTGATCATAGTTCTCCCCCCTCGTCGTCATAGATATAATACAAACTGTATTGTTTTTGTCTTCAAAATTAAATAACCTTTTATTATTTTTTAATAAACCACCATTTGTACTGTATTAAGGAACATTTTGAAGAATCTGGCGATAATGAATCGGATTTTGCAGGTTTTTAAATGTGAAGATCCAGGTTATGTATTTTTAAAATCGTAAAAGAAAAAGCATTTTTCTGTATATTCTTGCATGTTTTATTTCTCGTAAGTTAGTGACGAGTCAAAAAATGGGGATCGCGTTATACAAGAGGGTAAAATTTTTACTGGTTCCTTGGGTTCTGAAAATGGGAACACAGTTTATAAGAGATTGCATTATAGTAGAATACTTACGGTAATCAAGAGGTTATGAAGTGTTGTGTGTTGTCAACCTGAAACGTGGCTGCATGGCAGTAATGTCAGTTAAATACCATTGATAAACTTCTCAGAGCTTTAATGAAAGGAGCATATATGAATAAATTGCCAGACTGCATTGCCATGCTTCCCTGAGATTTGCAGAGGGAGATCAATTTATCCCATGAGGTAGCCTAGGCCCATCAATGAGCCTGACTGTGAAACCTGTCATGTCGGCAACCAATTAAGACTCATTGTTGTGGTTGTGTCGCACGACGATTGTTGTGTTGCCATGAGTTGTCCATTGTTTACGTTTATTGTTGCGAGTTGATGAACGTCGTCTGACGAGTGGCAGTCATCCCTGCGTAAGCTTTAGTCTCGAGCATTCGATTCTGGCCAGTTCGATGGGAGCCTGACACAATCATAGCCAGCCTGACCCACCAGGTAAACATTAATTATTAGAACGTTGATTGTAATTCCCCTTCTTCGGTGTGAACGCAATAAAACCCACAAGCAAGCTCACTCACTAAACATGTTGAAATAGGAGCCGCCTTCAAAGATATAATACCTGGATGCAATAAGTTTCCTGCCATATATCATCAATGATGAATAGTTGTATCAATTAAGGTAACCTTAAAATCTTGATATTCTCCTTTTAATGTGAATAAACGTAAACTAAACATATAAAAAAACAAAATAAATATAAAGTCACCACTTTTGGAAAACCGTCTTGTGAATAGATGGAAAGAAACTTGATGAAAACGACGCAGTCTTTTCATGAAGTTTCTTTCACAAGACAGTTTTCCAAAATTGGTGACTTTATATTTATTTTGTATCTTTATATATGTTTACATTTTTTCACATTAAAGGAGAATATCAAGATTTTAATTTATCTTTAAATACTCCTTCTCGATTATTAATAAGGTAACCTTAATTTGAATTACCAAATTAACACATAGAGCCCAAGATTTTTGGACTTACTTGAACATAAGTGCAACCCTATGTTGACGTAACTTTTATCTGTTTTACTCTAAAAAGGAAATTGCCGTAGCTGTTGTACTTTAGCTTTTGAAGTTAGATAATGATTTACTACGCGTTAGTTAATTACAGTGACGGAACATTGAGTTATTTCAAAACATTGCTATTAAGTGAAAGAAGCTGATTTATGAAAACTTGTAACTGGAATTGAAGTGAAAAACGTTGAATTGCTTATAGTCTGCAGATCGGATCTTGAGCCCTAGCCTATTTTACTGCGCATTCAGAAAACTAAGAGATGCTTAGATAGTCATGGTCTGCATTGGTGAGTTCATAGAGAAAAAAAGGGTGGGTTTCTTTGTGAATATTTTTTATTGGATGTATATTTTCCTTGTTTTTCTGTCGTTTTGAGTTTTTGTATTGATTTATTACATGCCTGTATACAGGGTGATTCTAAAACGTTGTGCCAAAATGAAAAGATAGGTAGAGACTGAAATTGTGAGTAAAAAAAATGTAGTCTCATTTTTCGATCTGAGGCTCCATTAAAAAGTTATAGCGCTTTAAAGTTTCATGATGCAACTTCCGTTTCAGTCAAAAAATATTTTTTTGGTGACCAGGATTCATTAATGATTTGGTGTCCAGTGCCTTTGTAACATACAACGTAAGGTTTGCTTGTTATAACCAAAATATGCTCGCCCTCTTTCTGAGCAAGGTCTTTATGTATTTCAGTTTTGCTTCATCCATCCATTTTTGTATTATGGATGGCACTGTTTGCACCATATTCTGGTCCTGCCATCTGCATGATTAAGCAAGAAATGAGATTCATCGGACCAGGCTACTTTTTTCCACTCCTTAAGTATCCAATTACGTCGTTCCTGGGCCCACAGCTAGGGACGTTGCGATACTACTGATATGAGTAAGTATCGATACTTTTCTTTCGATATTGGCAATATCCATATCGGTTATTCGATAATATCGTGGTATCGAAAAAAAAAAAATGAGTGTCTGTACTATTTTTTAAATTTTAGAAATATTTTTTATGCATATGCCTATTAATATTTCGTACCACCTTTTCTATCTGCCGAGCTCAATGACGGTCCCACTCCTTATACCATCACAACGCACCTCTAATATCGTTGTATATTCTACTTTTGCGTATTTTATTTACCATCTCCAATGTCAAGTGGATTAAGAGATTAAATTCATGTAGGCTTTGCTACCAATTTAGAAATTAAACATTATATTCTTTGCAAGAATAATAATAAACGACAACTTTTCTTTGTTGTAAGCTGTCGCTTGTTACTGAATTGTGTGTACAGATTGTGTGTATACATGATGTTACTGAATTGTGTGTACAGATTTTCAGGATATGTTCCAGGGATCAAAACAAGCAGAAAATGTCATATGAACATGGGGTCAAAGATGCTTCTTTCTATAGTATAATGGTTTGAAGGTGTCCTGTAGTAGAAGAAGAGTTACGACAATTCAAAGAAACGTCTGAAGAAATTTGTATCGTCCTGACATGAACCCATTGGACTTCTTCTTCTGGGAGGATTTGAAAACGCGTGTTTATTCTGCCCCATTACCTGATGTTGCAATTTCTCGTCAGCGGATCCTGGATGGTTGCGACATCGTTCATCATATACCTGGTATTTTTGAACATGTTCGCCAATCCATGTGGCGACGTGCACAGGCTTCCTTGTAATCTAACGGAGGCAGTTTTGATCATTTACTATAGACACTGTATTGTCTTGTTATATCATAGAAAAAAGAAATTATATACTTTAGTTTTAATTTCGTCTACCCAAGAAACCTGTAAACCAATATAACTCTAGAACGACGCTTTTTCGACTCATCGCTCATATGACATTTTGTGCTTGTTTTGGTCCCCGGAACATATCCTGAAAGTCTGTACAGGCCATTTAGGAACACCCTGTATACAGTTCCATATTACTTGAAACTTAAATGCATGCAATTGTGCCTGATTTTTAAGAGTATCGAATGATACGATACTCTTTGTATCGATACTTTCTTTCGATAGTATCAGGGTATTGATACTTGGCTCTAAGTTTGATATCGATGCTGAATATCGTATTGTAAAGAGTATCGCAACGTCCCTACCCACAACAGGTGCCTTTTCCTATTGTTCTGTGACACCAAAGGCACTCTTGATGGTCTCCTGCTGCTAAAGCCCATCCTTTGCAAAGTCCATCTTGTTGTGCTTTGGGATATGCTTTGTGATGCACCTGCATTGAATTCAGCTGTAACTTGTCGTGTTATTGCTGTGGACTATGCTTGCTACTCGCCTTTCACTTCTCTTGTTCACCAGCCTTTTTTCACCAGACTAGTCACTATCAGTTGAAGTTATTTTTCTCATATGCCACTCTCTAAACACTCAAGATACTGTTGGGTGAGAAAATCCTAAAAGAGTTGTCGTTTCAGATATGCTGGCACCAGCTCTTCTTGCACCGACGATAATCCCTCTTTCAAACTCACTTAAATTTTTCGTCTTACCCATTTTGAGATTAACTTTCGTAATAACTACGTCGTCTGAAGCTGAATGTTCCTTATACAGGGTGACCCAAACTTATCCAGCATAAATGTTTAGGAACATTGTATGATTCAAATGGAACAAAAAATGTCCTATAAACATTACATCTAGTTTTGATCGTGTGTGAGATATTGACGTTTGTCTATTTTCTTGTAGAGTTGTGAAAGCAAATAAATAAAACACTTGAGACTGCAGATCACTTTTATTCTGCATACTGACAGAACATCACACTGAACTACAAAACAAAACTAAAATGATAAAAAGAATAAGAAGAAAGTAACAAATCAATATCGAGGAAGCCCCTCAAAATGGTTGTCCCCCAGCTCCAATGCAAACCAACGATTCCTCAACCGCCAAGTTAATACAATACTTTTCACACGTTACAAGTACGGACGATTCCTCTTCCTGTTTGGCATTAGCAAAACGGGAAGAGTACAATTAAGAATAAATCGGTAAACCTACGTTTTTTCTAGGAAAAGACTCTAAATAAAAGAAAATAGACAAACGTCTATATCTCACACACGATCGAAACTAGATGTAATGTTTATAGGACATTTTTTATTCCCATTGAACCATACAATATTCCTAAACAGCTATGCTGGATAAGTTTGGGTCACCCTGTATAAACAGCTCTGCATTGTTAAGCCACTCTACGTCACTTTCGGATTGGCTTACTTTTAAATAAGGGGTATCTTTAATTTTTTGGTCACTCAGTATATGTGACTGATTAATTATTGTTCTGAAGGGTTGGAATATTAATTTCACTTTTAGAAAAAGATTGGTCAAAGTCTGGTTAATTTAAAGCCAGGAACTCTAATCCACCGTGTTTTTATCTACAGCAGAGGAGTCAGCTAATTTTTGCCGATAAAAAAAATCCATCTGCGATCTGCCCTTTCAAAAAGTTTTGATGTGTTAGAATTTTCCTATAAAAAGGTAGTAAGCAAATATAAAAGAAATTAGGTATATGGATATATTGGCTATTGACCAAAAATGATTACGCTTACGATGTTATTGATGCTATTCTTCATCTACAGCAACTATGAAATCGGGAGCAGTAGTTGTGTGACTTTCTATGTCAGTTTGGTTTTTTGGGTTCTGTCTGGCGTTACTTAATGTTTCACAAATAATGCAAGATCTGAATTTGAATGGCTTAAGGCCGCTTTCAGTTTCACTTCATATCGTTCTCTTCAGATTTTGTTTTCTCATTGGCGCTCATTGGTTAAGTATTGACCACATGTTCCATGTGTGCGATGTTGGGGAGGTGGTGTTTTATAGGTTATTCATGATAGCAATTCCTTATCAGTTTACAGCTATCATAAGCTAAAAATTATTCCTTGATTTATAATTGATGAATTCATGTCATACGAGGTGTGTCCGGAAAGTAAGTATTGTTTTGGATAAAAAACACAAAAACATTTTTTACCAAACAAAATTTATTTTTACATGAAAGAGCATTTCTTAAGCTATTTTTCTACATAGTTGCCACTGTTGTTCAGACATTTGTCGTAGTGGGAAACCAACTTTTCTATGCCCTCTTCATAGAAAGATGCTGCCAGTGATAATTTAAGCGATTTGTGACAATCTCATGCAAAACAGTTTTTGAAATTTGTGGAAACTCATTACAAAGCATTCTTATTGTGAACCGTCTGTTTTCACGAATTTTCTCATTCACTTTTTCAACCAAATCATCATTGACAACAGAAAGCCATCCACTCAGTGCTTTGTCATGAACATTGGTTCGTCCATTATTGAACTACCTAACCCACTTTCTCACCATTCCATCAGTCATTACATTTTCCCCATAAATCTTTACAAGTTGACGATGAATTTCAGCTGGCTTAACATTCTTTGCGTTCAAAAACCATATTACAGAACGCACTTCACAGTCTGCGGGCTCAGAAATTGTCTTAAAAATTTTCAGCGATCACTAACAAATGTAAACACAACACAATCCGGCTGTAATGGGGTCAGTGCAAAGGTAATGAACCAGAGACGAGTGTGCATGCTCAGAACTGCAACACTAGCGCTGCGGTGGCAGTAGAAAGAAACGGTATTTACTTTACGGACAACCCTCGTATTAGAGTATTTTTCAAATTCACCATTTTATATTTCAAAATGTCAAAGTGGCATGCAAGCTATATAGCAGCTTTTAAACTAACAGCAAGTGAAAAAGCCAAAGAGATCAGGGAATCCTGCAGCAGCAATGCAGTTAGGAATCGACGAAAAATGTATTCAGTGCTGGAGGAAAGATGTGAGTGACATCAAAAAGATACAGAGCTGAGTTTTGGCCAAATTTGGAAAAGGAGTTGTTCAAGGACAACTCTATGCAAAAACTCGATTATAATTTTTTTACAGAATATCATTTTTTGAAATAAATATAAAACAATTCTGTTGAAAATTTTATTTTGGTCCGTTATTATATGCTGAAAAGCATATATTGGTTTCGCTCCGTTTGTGTGTCTGTCTGTCTGAATGTCCAACAATTACTCGAGAACGCTTTAACTTTTTCAAATTCTGCTTTCGCTCTTCGATAGAGACATTTCCTGAGCTCACCTGATTAGTTTGTGATTGTAATCTGTCTAACAGTCACGTGACAATTAAGACCCAAACCCCCCCATTAAATTTTTTTATTGGCAATATAAGGCATGTAATATGTCATTCGCACGGGAATGACGAGCACAAGACAAATATGACATTCTTTTCGATTTTCGAAATGCTACGTCCGAGAAAATGACCTCCAAAAAGTACTTCAATGACCCCTTATTACGAGCTTTAGCTAAAGCTGTATATAAGAATACAAGCTTAATCAGTACCTTTATGTGCCTGGCCAGCCATCGTTTGCACGAAAACGTGAAAATAGAAGAACTTAACTGTGATATATCAGTTTTTGATGAGCTCTCGTGGACCCCTTCAAGCACATGCACTAACGTTAAGAATATGAACCTAGGGCATGTAATATATCACTCGATTCCTACTGATGAGTTATAAGTGAATATAGTGTTACTTTTTGTTTATCATTTAAGCATTGTTGATGGCAGCTTGGAGCACGTGTCCGTTTTGAAGCTTTGTCGATGCACGTGATCATTTAGTTTTAAAATTCAGTGCTATTACGCCTATTGTTAAATGTGTTAATTAATGTTAGGGCGATTGTTAAAAATGGCTAATTAATGTTAGTACCCAAAGGTCCCTCACCACCGCAGACATTCCATCATCACTGGAACCCATAGGTCTGTCCCGAAGCAATGGCAAACACCCTGACGGAGTGACCCTCTCCGCCTGGAAATCAGGGAAGATGCTACTATGGGACGTGACCTGCGTGGATACCCTTGCCTGCTCCTACCTAGACGGAAGTTCAAAGGAGGCCCGTTTCGCGGTGAACCTTGCCGAAAGCAAGAAAACATCAAAGTATGCCGACTTGCTTAACGACTTTCTTTTTGCCCCCATCGGCTTCTAGACTTTCGGCTCCTGGGGCTCTAATGCCCTCTCTTTCCTAAGGGACCTCGGTTTTAGACTTTCCGTCGCTATACAGGACACAAGATCCATGGAGTTTCTACGCCAAAGAATCTCCCTAGACATTCAGAGAGGTAATGCAGCTTGCATCATTGCGTCTCTACCATATGCTACTCCCTTCAATGAAATTTTCTTCATTTGACCCCCTCCCCCGTTTTGTGGACTTTTCTGCAACCTCCAGTAAATCGGCGTCACAGGATACAATTATTTCACTATGTTAGGACTATTTTTAAAAATAGCTAATTAATGTTAGGCCTACAGTTAAAAAGACTAAATGTTAGGCCTATTGTGAAAAATTAGCAATTTAGCCAAAAAAAAAAAAACCATCAACATTATTTCGAATGAAAAAAATTTAGCTAAACCATCTATAGAAATTAATAATTAATGGAAATTACTACTAAAACTATAATATCACTTCCCTTGCGCTCAACAATCCTGTTCACAACAATCAAACTAATCATAATATCACACATTGTATTAGATTACATTGTTTTGTTTATTTTATTATTATATCTTCTATTCATTCAAAAAGTTTACATACTGAAGATGGGATAAAAATCCCGAAAACGTTTTAATACATTTCAAGTTTGTCATCTACGTGTTACGAATCATCGAACTTTCATCATAGACCTTCTTCAGCTGTAACTGTGTGCCTCCCTGTGTTCATGTAACATTTCTTCACTAGATCTTCGTTTCTTCTGTGTTTCTCCACAAGACCTTTGTTTCAATTGTTTCGTCCTTCAACATTTACATTTATCAATTGGGTGACTTTTTTCATTGTTTCTATTATTTATTTTATTTGTTTTCTTTTAATTAAACAGAGTTTTATTTATTTTTAATTATATATTTTATCACAACTCCTACTCTTATATAATGGCTAATTATTGTTAGGCCTATAGGTAAAAATGGCTAATTAATATTAGGCCTACAGTTAAAAAGACTAAATGTTAGGCCTATTGTGAAAGATTGCTAATTTATGTTAGGCCTATAGTTAAAAATGGCTAATTAATGTTAGGCGTACAGTTAAAATGGCTAATTAAAGTTAAGCCGATACGTTGTAAATAAAATGATGTGAATGTGGGTAGAATCAAAGGTATTTCCACTGTTTATTTAAACCAAGTGCAAGTAAAATTGAAATATTCAAATTTAAAATTACATCTGCGTCACAGCTAAAGCTCCTTGGAATGCTTAATAGATTTTTCCCGACAATGCTTTGAAACAATGATTTTTCTGTTTTGACGTTTATGGTAACTTTGATCTAGCAGTGGAAAGAACATAAGCCCAGTAGTTTAAAACATTTAGACGTGCCAGGATTTCATTTCTCTTTTCGCACGTGTTTGGAAAGATTCGTGTGATGCAATCGAATACATAAATTTACATGCAGCTTTCGCCATTGCTGTATATAAAAATATTACTGTAATATTAAACAACAAATTTTTATATTCTTCTTTTCAGCATATTTGAAAATTGTTTTACGAGTTATATTCTTGTTTCTATATAAAATATGCTTTGAAAAGCAAAAAATAGCGCTTTTGCACCCCTTTCGCCGGCCATTATTTTTCCGTAAGTGACGTAGTTCAAGGGAAACCGCTGGAGTCGAATTAATGTTTTAATGCTAATCCTAATTGTTTGTAAGCTTCCAGAGCATGATTTTTTTTAAGTAAACAAACTAGAAAGAGTTTCCAAATATTACTTTGGTTATATTTATGGTAAATATCATAAATGTGAACCTCCTTTTTTAATGAAAGTAAAATTAAATAAATAAATGAAGGTCACCAATGTAAGTTCTAATGAAGGAGGGGATTAAAAAAGGAAATTCACATTTATGTTATTAAAATATTATCATGTGGTAGAATGTGTTACCCCCCAAGGTGTGGGAGTCACACTAGAGAAAGTAGGAGTCAGAACATGAGCATAAAGATGAGAACTTTATTAAAATAATAAGGTAATTACAAAAGACAAGAAATTAATACTTTAAACAACTGAGCACAGACAGTGCTGTGTGTTCCTTTTTGAAGGGAGGAACACTGAAACCCTAAAGTTCAAAGTTCAATATTAAAATACATTCACATAACAAATGGCTTCCAATAGAAGTTACAAAAGTAAAATCAATAGTCTTAGAAAAACAAAATACTTACACTTAAAACCCAGGTCATGACATTCCACAAAAACACAATCCAAAGAGGCTCACACAACTCAAAACAGAGTCCTACCCAAAAATGAGGACACTGAAAGTCCTTCCACAAACACACTAAAAGAAATGTGTTACGTTTCTGAAACACAAGGGAATTGACTGGATACAAAAGATCCCAACTCCAAGTTCAGTGTCAAATTGAAACTAGGGAAAACAAAGAATACCACCAAAAGGTCTAAACAAAACCCACACAAAGTAGGTAAAACCAACTCCCACAATTTGACAACAACAACTGAACCATCAGAAACGTCTACAACCAACAGGTTGGCAAAATCTCAAGGCAAACTTACATGAGATCCACAAAGGTAACCAGGGCCCAAAAAAAAATGTTACCACACAAAACACAGGAGCCACCCACCAATGGAATAGTCATGACCTACAAAAATAAATAAGCATACAAATAAATACAATAGAATAAATACTAGTGCAACGCATATGAATTCTAAACAAACAATACTAACGAGGCTTATCCAAATAGGTTCAAATAACCAAGGCTTACAAACACCAACGGCACAGAGGCACCCTGGTGAACAAGTCACCTAACTCACAATAAAGTGAAATAAATACTACGCTGCGCTCCCTGGACAACTTCCTATGTCCACTTGGAATCAACACGGATTCCCATTGAGTCCCAAATGACTCAATGTTAACAAGAGCGCATGCCTCACATAAATGCCGAAACGAAAATAGACGTTCCCAAATGAAGGTCTCCCAAAAACATAACGTAAGCCTATACCTACATAAATACAGTGAGCCTCCCACCACAGGATTCATATGCGTGCCTACAAATCAGACAAAAAGATTAAAACAATGAATAAAAGACAAATAATACTATGGCAGCTACAGAAACAAACTAACGAGGCTAACAAAATACAATACAAACAGTGGCAGCCATACTCTCCATGAACAAATACAAAATAAGCCTCCCGCCTCAGCTACCATAGCATGCAAAATGAGCTACACGAAAGCATTAAATAGAAGTTTGATAAAAAATACAAGAGAATCAATATAAACAGTAGAGTTCTAAACCTGACTGTAGAAATAAAATTGACGGGTCACCAGTCCACCACTGAAGAGACACAACGCCACACTCAAGTCCAAAGCCAAAGCGTGCACAAGCCATAAAACACGTAGACAAATGTATCTTGAAGGCGAAGTCCAATCCACGGGGATACGACGATCACTAGCAGGCACGGAAAGGAAACATACCTGCCGCAAACGAACGAACAATGACGGCGAATGCAGGAGAGAGCTTCGTAGGCTAGCACCAGACCAAAACTAGGCCTACGAAAAGAACGACGGGGCTGTCGATGGCATCTATCTCCTCTGCCGCAATAGCGTTGACATCTCCCGGGGAAAGGCTTCCTTCAACAGCGGGGCTGGTCGTCAGGTACTCCATCAAAATCAATCGTCCATCAGCATGATGTTGTTGCTGTCTGCCCGTCAAGAATAAGCCCATGCCTCCTCATTTATTTGATTACTGAGGATTCTAGCACCGGTTGAATCTCGTGCAGAGAAAAAAGGGCCCGTTTGATTGGCTCTTCAACACGGTCGCTCTCTATTCGGTCGGGGCTCTTCAAACGCTAACTGGCGAGTACAGACGGAACTAATCAAAACAATCACGGCAACGATCAGAAGAACAACACTGACGAAGCAAACGATGATGAACACGGGGCACAAAGTTGAGTCAGGCAATAGAACACAAGAATAATAAAGAGTAGGAATAAAACAATTTTTTCAATACTTTAAAGAAATAACACTAAATACACCTTAGACCAAGGATTTATTATTGAAGGCTACGTTTTTTGATCGAGTCCTTCACACAACAACTTGGAAAAAGGTAGGCCTTACGCACAACAACAACTAGTTCTTAAAACAAGTGATAATTCTATCACAATCAAACCACTCCTTCTATTATACAAGGCGTTTCAAAAGGTATAATCCAAACTTCACACACAGGTAGGAGGCATGAAGGTGAACCGATTCTGTTAATACATGAGGGGTTGGAACTCAACTATTGCCAAGGTAACGTTAGAGGGGGGGAGGGGGCGGGCAGTAATCAGAGTGCACATGAAAACACAAGAGTAAGTATGCACTGTGCACACGTTTATTATGGAACTGCGAATCCATTGAAACTTTACAAAAGATGCTCAAAATGTGAGCCAGCCTTGGCCTCACATGCCTGGTATCGGTACAACATGGATTCCCATATGCGACCAAAGATTCCGGGCATTTCTCTGATGTCGTCTGAAACGACTGCAGTGCGAGCTGCCAGATCTTCAATGCTTGCCACAGGTGTTCGGTACACAACTGATTTCATGTGGCCCCATAAAAAGAAATTCAACGGATTGAGATCTGGTGACCTAGGAGGCCATGCCACAGGTCCATCTCTTCCTATCCAGTGATTGCCACATGTTGCATGAAGGTAATTGCACACATCACGGCTAAAATGAGCGTGCGCTTCATCATGTTGGAACCGCATTTGGATGTGAATAGCCAAGGGCACATCCTCCAAAAGCATGTGTTCCTTGCCAAAGAACTGCAACCTGTTTGTGTGTGCCATCATTTGCATGCTTTATCACTTGTCAATGGTTGAGTTCCAACTCCTCAAATATACTGCTCAAAACAATTAAATGAACACTTGTAGAATCCCCTACAGAGGGCATAAATAATACTTTTTAGCAATTTCATCTTCTGCAACATGAAACCTACTATCTCCCTCATAGGAAATGGTTGAAGCCAACACATTTTGCTGCCAGATGTTCTGAGAAATTTGCATAGCAATATAACCCCCCGGAAAACAAAGTGGTTACATGCTCGTACATTCTTTGCCTGGAGATAACGGTCGAACATTAGAAGGTGCTGGCATTCCTGGAACGTTGTTGTTAGTGTTCTGACATGCCACGAAGGCATCTTGAAGCAGTAGAAGCTGCAAGAGCTGTAACATTGCTCTAAACGGGTCAATCATATCGGACTGTGGCAAATGCCCTCAATGTGTCCTTTTCTGTCATTTTCCGACTGTGGGCACGATTCCAGGCAACTGGCCAATACACACGAAGAGCTGGGTAAGGTCGCCGACGCTCAACAACCGCCAATCAAGATCTTTATGTGTGGACTTGTGCCCTGCGCCGAAGAACCTCAATGGCCAGACACCTGAGAAATGACTGCAGATGTCAACTGGGGTAGCTGTTTCAGATCAAACAATCCGGAACTGATTACGTGAAGTTGGCTTGAGAGCCAGACGACCAAATCGAGTGCCTATGCTAACCCGCCAGCACATACAGGCGCGACTAGAGTTTGCACATCAACATATCACCTATCCAAACAGATCCACATACCTACGTTCTTTTACATTTGCTTCTATCTTTTATAGGTAAATTCTGTTACACTTATACTTTTTGAAAGGTATATTGCAAATGGATATTTTTATCGACAAAAGTTATCAGATTTTGTTCATGGCTTTAAATTAACCAGACTTTGTTCAATCATTTTCTAACAGTGAAATAAATATTCTAACCCTTCAGAACAATAATTGGCTATTCACATATTTTCGTTCATAAATTATGAAATTCATGTGTTAAAGCTATTGTCGGCAATTTACCAGTCCAGATGAAGTTCACTGTACTTCAAGATGTTGTGTAGTTGGAAGGTCACAGAATGCTTTATCACTATTGGTCATTAGTTCGTTGATAGAACTACGGTCACCACCAAAGAAATAAGGAGTTACACTCGTTCATTAACATGATAATACTAAATTTATAAAAGTTTCATTAAAGATAGTTATATAAATAATAAAATTACTGTCTAAATTTCAATTTCAGATATCTTGGAACGCTAAAACGAAGTAGTTCGATCTTTTTTGTATGTTCACAATTACCTATAATGTTGCGTTAATTCAAAAAAAGAAAAAATATTAGGCCACACTCCTAAAATTAGCCCTTTTCACATTGATGAAACTTGAAAAATGGCGACTTCCTTGTCAGATCGAAAACAAGGCTGAAGGGTGAAACTCACATGGGAAAGCACTGTCATAGCCTACAACGACAAAGGAAAGCCTGACCAATAGTCAATCAAGTGATGAGAAGAATCCACAAATCCACAATAATCAATTATTTGTGGTTTCTTCTAATAAGGTTGTGTCCACAGTTTCTTGGCAGATTTTACTTCTTGTACCTGTCCAATAGGTCGCTGCAAAATTTTGAATGTGCAGGTCCTCATTTTGCCACCTGGTAGCGTTGATAGTGATCTCTCATCTTTGCTATGGATAGTTGTTTTGTGACTGGTGTCAGTGTGTTTTAGTGTGGTAAAGTAGTATGTATGTTTTACTGTTTGTCAGTAATGTGTGGTCCGTTGTGGTGTTGAAGATCATTTTTTATTTTTTATATTTAGATCGTTTGGAGTGGGTGTGGTTGTTGTTGTGCGGAGTGGTTTGTGTGTAGCTAATGGTGTTTGTGTTGTTTATCTTAAACAGGTTTTGTTTTTTTTATTAGGAATTAATAGCATTGTTCTCATTTTGAACTTTGAACCTATGTGTTACGTTGTTGGGGAAGCTGCAACACTTGCTTTCGAAGTTGATCTCGAAGCTTTTGTTGTTGCAGCTTTTCTGTGAATTTGTGCCATCAACAAAGGGCGGTGATTATGCGCTTTTGTTGAAGCGAGAACGCTACGTAAAAAGAAGAGAGTGTTGTTGTGCAGGGAAGCCAAGACACGCAAGTAACGTTCGTTGGGTCCCCCCCGTCCCCCCCCCAATATGGTGTTTTACTGGAAAATAAATGTTTTCTGTTTTAAGTATGTAACCGCCTGCTCGTTGACATAATTTCACCGTTATTTTCCCTACGCAAGTTCAAACAACCCGCTCCTGGTGCGCGTGGGTGGTTATCACTGTTGTTGGGGTACTTTAGGTCCCCCCCTCCCCACGCCTCAGGGCACAGTTAACTATCTTGCAGGGAATCCAAAACGATATTTTGCCACATTTTCATATTATATAGAAGCGTTTATTGATCACCAATCCTCGGAAAAAGTTTTCTGGCCCATGAAAAATAACCTTAATTTGATACTGTTGAACTTCCTTATAGCAAAATCATTGGGATCTCCCCAAAAAATTTGTTATACAGAAATATGTGTAATAGTCAAGATTTACATGTTTATCTTGGTTGGGACCAAAGTAAAAATTTGTTATAGGGAAAAAATGGTCATATGAGTGTTGGTTATAGAGAGGTTTGACTACCATAAATACCCGAGTATAAATCGCGCGTGAATATAAATCACAGCCCCCAAATTTAAGGTAAATTTTGGTACAAAATTTTTTTTTCCTCTTAAAATTCAAGCCATGACATCATAACTGATAATGCTAATTACATCACTGAAAGATCAAAACAAACACACTAAATGCAGGGTTGAAACAAGTTTATTTACATTGTAGCGTTTACTCGTGGGGCGTGAGAGTCTTTTCTCTTGCTCCCACAAGAATCACTAACTTATTTTCCATCTATGCTAATTACCTACTTACCTGCTAAGGTGTCTAGCAAAGCTCCCTTCATTAAAGTAAGCACCAGCCCGCCTTTAATTCAATACCCATGCAAGTTGTCCCTCTTAAGTAGTCCTACCCCTCTATACTTCGGGTAAGAATTGGCCTTTATTGTGATCGTATAGTGCTTGGCTTCGTTTAGTCAAAATACTTAAGGTCCGTCTCAAAAGTATAGAGACTTTCGTAAATTAAAGAAAACTTTCCATACAAGGATGTCACATGAAAACAAAAAATATACACATTTTATTCGCATACTAAGTAACATAATCCTAGAATTTCAGGAGAAATTTATTTTTCGTTCATTGAAAAAAGAAACAAATCAACATTTTATTACAAAAAAGGTATCTCAAAAGTATAGAGACTCCCCTCGAAAGAGAGTCGATATGGACCAATATGCAAATGTTTTAAAGCAAATGCTAAAGTTTTACATTAAATAGGTTATTTAAACTGTATGTGAATGAATGAAATTGTCAACTTTAAAAATGCCACGTAGAAGCGACCTCACTCAAGATGAGATCAGTGAAATTTGGCTGCTGAAGGCCTCAGGCAGCACAGTTCAACGAATATGCAAGAAAATGTGAAGATCCAAGTCTGTGGTCCACAAAGTAATTTCAGAACAACGAATATCTACAGCGCAGAAGAGGACAGGACGACCAAAAGGGACCAGCGATCGAGATGATCGCAGGATCATTCGCGTGGCTACCACTGGAAAACTGTCACTGAGAGAGATATCACATGAACTTGTGTGCAATGTATCCAAAGACACTGTTCACCGACGGATCAAACCTGGTGGCAACTTAGTGTACTCTAAAAAACAGAAACGACCACCTCTGACACACCAGCACAAGATTGCACGATTGCAGTGGGCGAAGGAGCATATGTCCTGGACTGATGAATGGCTTCAAGTGATTTTTTCCGATGAAAAAAGTGGAATTTAAATGGGCCGGACGGTAATGCTTACTACTGGCATGATATGAGACGAGAACCAGAGGCATTTTACAGCAGACGACAAGGAGGTGGAGGTGTGATGGTTTGGGGAGGCTTTGCGTTCAATGGTACTAAGAGTTTAGCGATTCTTTCTGGAAGGCAAAATTCTCTGAAATATCAAGAGACTTTAAGTTGTCATTTGTTGCCATTTCTGCAGAATCTGGTTGGAGTAAAAGGCATTTTCCAACAAGACAATGCCAGCATTCATAGATCACCGGCAACAAAGGAATGGTTCGATGCAAACAATTTAACCGTCATGAAGTAGCCAGCGAGAAGCAATCTGACACGCACTGTTTATGCAAATGGGCGACAGCTTTCGACTGTTGTGGAGTTGCAGGATGCAATTGAGACATGCTGGTACAATCTATCACCACATCTGCTTCAACACCGAATCACATCGCTGAAAGATCGTGTATTTAAACTAATCCAGTGTAATGGGAACAGTATTTAGGTTTAAAAGCAAGTTTTCTTGGCAAGTCTCTATACTTTTGAGACACCTTTTTTGTAATAAAATGATGATTTGTTTTGGTTTTTTTTCAATGAACGAAAAATAAATTTCTTCTGAAATTTTAGGATTATGTTATTTAGTATGGAAATAAAATTTGTATATTTTTTGTTTTCATGTGACATCCTCATATGGAAAGTTTTCTTTAATTTACGAAAGTCTCTATACTTATGAGACGGACCTTATCTAAGTTTTATTCAGTCCAGCTCAACTTGTAAAACTCCTCCCCCCCTTCTGTTGTTAAGTGAGACAGATTTAGCAAGCTAAGGTTAAGACTTAACTTTGCCCACGGTAAGTGAGACGCCGACTCTCATGTGCTGAAATCCGTATTTGCTCCTCCCGAACAGCCCGGCTGTCGGAGACCACTCCGTGGGCTATCAGCCTACAGGCTCGCCACTTATGTCGCTCGGAGCCCCAGTGGTTAGAGGCAGCCGGCTGCTTATTTCAGAGCAGGGTTCAGGAAGCGAAGTTATGCTTTATCGTCCCCAAACGCCCACGTCTGCCGATAACAGCCGCTCTCCCCTCCTTCCTAAGCTCTGTCCCGCTGTGCCCCGAATAAGCTGGCGATGCCCACTGCCCAAGTTGACGCACTCACCTCCGCTGCTGCGCTGTCTTGTTCCCGATCAACATCGATTGTCTTGTGACTCTTTACCCGACGGTGCTCGTCTCATCTTAGGCATTCATGGCTATGCTGATAGCTTGGCTGTTATAAACTTCTTTCTCCTGAACACATGCCACATGAGTGTTCTTTGCTCTCTCACACTCGCTCGCACTCAATTTTTTCCCCGGAATGTCCGCTCTCATCTCCCTCAGCGGGAGGTGGTCATTACAACTCCCGCTCTCTGCTTGCCCATCCTCTCTCTCTCTCCCTTCCCGCTAAAATGTTGGGGACAAAGGGTAAAGAGAAAAGATAAATAATATTCTGTAGGTGATTAAACAATAATAAATACATATTAATTTAATTAAGTTTAAGAGCTGTGATGCATATTACACGATAATTTCGTTTGAAGTTCATCAAATCAGAATGCCACTTATCACATCCAAGTTACTTTCGTACTAGTTTTTCGCGACGAGAAATTCAAATAAAATGTGAATGAATCTATTGTACAGGGTGAATACAAAAGTCTGAACCCCCCTTTTATTTTTTGAACCGAAGCAGATATGTCAATTTTGATGAATCCAATGAATAGGAAGTTGTGGGTGGCCTATCCCATGGTGCACTTTTCATCATCCCAAATATGCAAATTAGGACACATTCAAAATTTATCTCAAAAACCGTAAGGGATAGAGAAAAAAACCCAATTGCAAACTTGTTCAGCATAAAAAACAAACAAAACAAAAAAAAATCATCCAAATCAGAACAACCAATCACCCACAATCACGTGGTGAACTGTTTGAAGCTTACAAACAGTAACACTGCACAAAGAAAACTGAATGTTGATATTTCCACCATGTAAAGCATGCAAATCAAAAATTAGCATAAATTACCATACTCACGTTCACTTTCATGCGGAAAAGCAAATAAAAGGCATGTTTCAGCACATAGAAGACATAACAATTCCAGGGTGGCTAGCTACACTGTTCCGAAAATGGTCAACATGATCTTCTGCTTCGGAGAGGCAAGGAGAAACCTACATGCTGCAGTTAGGTTGTATCGAGACAGATACCCTAACTAACGCCATCCATGTCGTCAAACAATGCGTCACATTATTCAAAGATTCGAGGCTACGGGGAATGTTAATGCAGAATGAGGACGACCAAGGGCACAAGGCGACGAGGATACAACAACACTAGTTCTGGCTGCAGTTGCTGCAGATGTTGGGTGCCATCAGAGAACTGTTCTCAACGTTCTACATGCACATCATTTTCACCCATACCATATTCATTGTCACCAGGAGTTACTGCCATTGGATTATGTTGCTAAGGCCGCCTTCTGAGTTACTGCTTACTTACCTGCCTGGATGACAATCCAAACTTCATTCATGAGGTGTTGTGGACAGCTGAAGCCCAGTTCACCAGGGATGGAGTTATTAACAGGCACAACCATCATCATTGGGTGAACTGGAGAATCAATGTGTGGTGTGGATTGTACAGTGACACAGTGTTCCATCGTAAAAATACGGTCCAACCACAAACTGCAGAACGCTACCGGGCTGAAATTCTCAATGTGGTAGTCACAGACTTCATTGACAATTTGCCATTGGCCTCGTATCAGCGCACGTGGTTTCAGCATGATGGAGCTCCTCCATATTATGGGTTGGTCGTTCGCGAGCATCTAAGTGAGATGTTTGGACAACAATGGGTTGGCCGAGGAGGACCAGTTCGTTGGCCACCCCGCTCCCCTGATTTTACACCACTTGACTTTTTCTTGTGGGGATACTTGAAGGACAAGATTTATGCCTCACTGGAGGATCTGGTTCAACGAATCCAGGAAGCGTGCCAAGGAGTGACACCAGCGATGCTTGCCGATGTTTTGGCGTCAGTTAGGTTCCGTGCCCAATTGTGTTATGGTGCCCACGGTCGTCACATCAAGCATTTTGTTGATTAACTTTTTTTTAAAACTGTTTGAAGTAACTTGTTTGTGCAGTGTGACTGTTTGTAAGCTACAAACAGTTCACTACGTGATTGTGGGTGATTGGTTGGTCCGATTTGGATGATTTTTTTTTTTTTTTGTTTTGTTTGTTTTTTTATACTGAACAAGTTTGCAATTGGGTTTTTTTCTCTATCCCTTACGGTTTTTGAGATAAATTTTGAATGTGTCCTAATTTGCATATTTGGGATGATGAAAAATGCACCATGGGATAGGCCACCCACAACTTCCTATTCATTGGATTCATCAAAATTGACATATCTGCTTCGGTTCAAAAAATAAAAGGAGGATTCAGACTTTTGTATTCACCCTGTATAATGAACTGTATATTGTCTATAATATATAAGTTAATTTCGTTTGAAGTTCATCAGGACAAAATGCAACTCCATAGCTGTGTTCGTTAATTTATTCAAAATGGCGGCATGCGAAGCGAAGTCATGTTTACATCTCCTTTGAAGTTAGTTTCCTTGATATTATCTATAGATAAATAATTTTCATGAGGCTGATAACTGTTAACAATAATAAATCGATATTAATTTGATAAATTTAAGTGGAATAAAATAACTACTTGTTTGCTATTCAATCAAGCATGGCAACAGATGGTAACGAAACAAACTATATCAACATCGATAGGTAATTTTAGCTAGGCTCGAGTAAACATCGCACCCCTGTTTTTTCACTCAAAATTTGGTACAAAATTTTGCGACGTATTCTCGAGTATTTACAGTATATTACAAAAACGTACAAATGAAAACGAAAATTTGTATGGGGAAAAAAAAAAACTACATGTAGGATCGTAAGTTTTTGCGAAATCCCACGTGCAAATTGAACAATAGGTTCTAAGTGTTGCATCTTGTGAGAAAGAACGATAGCTCGCGCTTCGTCCAAACAACAAAATGGAGTCATCAAAACAGGAACAGAGAGCAGTAATTAGTTTTTTGACATGTGAAGGATTTTCAGTTTTTGAAATTCGTCGTCGTATGCAGAATGTCTACGGAAATGAAGCAAAGTTGACCTTTAGGAACCGTGAGCACTGCATGCACTGCAGAGAAGCATCCCTCAAAGACACCCAAATGAACAACTCGTTCATAGCAACTGTTTCGTATCCGCCCTGCAGTGAAGCATCAATTAAAGACGCCACTGTTGACCCATAATTTCGCAGCATTTTACTCTGAAGTTATTAATTACTATTAGAAATTAATAAAATTTATTTTAATTCGTAAATATTTAACAATAATCAGTTAATTTTATTGAAACGCTTAGTATAAGAATTTACAAAATTATTACTAATTAATAACTGATTTAAACATTAGACATACTCTGGTATTTCTGTATATGTCAAGAAGATGGAGAGAACGTATTGATCTTATTGCTTGTGCACTTTGCTTACCTGAACTTACTTCTTTACACATATCTGTGGGGATATGTTCACTAACATGTCTAAGTTGCAAAGTAAATGAACTGAAGCACAGAATAGCCAACGAGATCGGCAGATCTCTGTGCAACTTCGGAAAGTTTCCGGTATTGTTAGGTGTTCAAAAGTCATAAGGAAATAAATGTGCTTATTAAAAATATTGTGGAGCAAGAGAACAGAAAAACAAATTTAGAAACAAAGACGGACTAAATAGCAAGTTTGGTAATTAATTTATTTAACACCTACGCGTTTCGTGGAAACCACATCTTCAGGGTAGGATACAACTACGTTCAGTCAAGAACGGAGGCCTGTTTTTATGGCCATACCCCTCCAATCAGAAAACTTTCTCATTGGAGGGGTTTACAACAGCAGGAAATCCAATCATCATACAATAATCAAGTACAAGGTAATCCAATGGCATGGCAAGACTATTTGAACAATTCACCAATAATAAAATTATAAACTGACAGCTTATAAAGATAACATAGAAGGAAATAAATATAAAATTTTTTAAACCATTAAATACAAATTAAACATTGATGGTGTAAATGAAATTAATTGCAATAAATTACAAGATTGAGTGAACATAATGGAAGGGGCGGATGATTCATAACACCTTCGTAGAACGGCTCTTACAACCGAGCTCCAATACATCGATGTTATTATGAATCGATTTTTTGGCTGTTTTTGTCACATCATTGACTACATCTAAAATGGCGCTGTTTTCAAAGTTAATTTAAAATACGTTTGTCTTCATTCTTTATATATTTTCTGATTTCCAAGGCTTCTATTGTTAAAATCCGTTTATGATCTCGTTCCTTCCTTACGATATCCATTATGTTCTCGATGGCACCGAATTGATGTCGATTGTTAATGAGATGGACGGCAAAGGCCGACTTGCCATCCCCTTTCAACCAAGAATTGCCGTGTTCTTCGTATCTTTTCTTAAACGACCTCTGCGTAGATCCGATGTAAAACGCGCCACAATCGGGGCATGTTAGCTTGTATACACCGCTGGTTCTGTAGTCACATTCATGTTCTTGGTTAACGACTCTTGGGTTAAGCATATATCGGCATTTGTTGTTGGTTTTAAACGCAACTCTGATGCCTTTGTCCCGAAATAAGTTGCTGATTCTCGTTATTTCTGGTCCTGTATAGGTGAAGACCGCGTACTTCTTATGTTCACTCTCATTATTTTCTTCGATTTTTTATATCGATTTCTTACTTCTTACATGATAAGATTACATCTTCAATATTGAGAAAAACCAGACGGCCAAGGCAAGAAATCATTGGGTTGGTCCGAACTTGGATGGATTAGATTACGGTAATGTTAGGAATTTTGAATTTTATTTTTTTTTTTAAGTACAAAATGTGCGTTTTGGTGTTTGTCTCGAACATAACTCGTTACCGGGTATGTTCGAGGTCTTTCATCGGGCGCATGTGACATTCCATGGAATGTCAGTGTGGGTGTCGCATGTGCCCCAGCGGAGGAGGATTGAATTGATTAGCTTTTATTATTTTCGCTCATATGTGTCGAGTGGGTGTGTGTTTTGTTTAGTTATGTCTAGCTGTAGAATTTAGTTTAGGTGTAATAATTTTGGCATATTTCATTAATGGCTGAGTAAAGGGTGAAGTGTCTCTCTCTCTCTCTCTCTCTCTCTCTCTCTCTCTCTGTGTGTGGTTTTGTTGTGAGTTTAGCTTGTATTTGTTGTGATCATTTCTTTTCTTGTTATTTTGTTGGCGTTGTGGCGGTCTTTATTGGGGCTGGTATTGTTGCGAGTCACAATTCTGAGAAGATCAATCTCAGCCTCCAATAAAGTATTGTTGTCGATAATTACTTTCCGAAAAAAAATGAAAAGACATGACGTGATTCTAAAATTCGCTTGTTGATGTTTTTATTTTTTGGCTGAAAGTTGCCGATCTGAGCGGTCGCTGTTCCGATGTCGGCCATTACGCTCAGAAAGTTTTGCGTTCGAATATGAGTTTGCGTATATTCAAGTCATGCTTTACATTTGTCGGACGATAATTCTGGTTAAATGATTTAGCTTATTTGTTAAAAGAAGTTTTAATGATCTCGCATAAAGAATTTTGTACCATGTTCAAGAAATTTGTTGTCGAATCGCATTGAGGAGGAAGAGCACACGGTCGATATTATGCTTCGTATCGTATTATGTTCCGAAGCCTTGGAACGATTGTAGCGGGCGGCCAAACATTATCTGGAGTTCAGGTGAACAATACTTCATGCAGACATGGTGAGTGACTTTTGCTTGTTTTTCCCTGCGCAGAGCAACGAACAAACATGGATGTTCTCATTGCCTTGTGAGCCCCATAGACTGAGGTTCCTCCCACCGTGTCAGCGGAGCTGGCGATGCAAGAGGCATTGCCGCCACTTATATGCATAATAAAAGAAGCCTTAACCGAACTGTTTTGAAATTTAACGTTCATCCTGATGGAAGAAATCTTGTAATTTATTTTACGTTAGATTTTAGTTGCCTAATTCGCTGTATCGAGCACGTGAATGCACTCTGAGCTGCAGTGATCGTAAGCGCTAACGGAGAGCGGCAAGACACAGTACACCGATAGCGACGTTTCCTGGGGGGCACGTGGCAATTCTAAGCGCCACTGTCCAGAGGTATGCGTCACGGGGGTAGCCAGTGGCAGAGCAGAATGGGGCAGCCAACACCCGCCATGAGGGGTTTCTGTCCCTCCCCCCTTCTCTCCCCATAATAAAGGTGGCACTGCACACTTGATTGGCGTTTGATGTAGGACTACTTATTAGGGGGTGTTGGTCACCTATCCGTCTGTAAGTGCTTGTTGTACGCTCTCTCTTTATTAGTTTCGCTGGTACCCCTGCAATGGACGGAGTTCTCCGAGCTCTAGTATAGCAGATACGATGCCTGAATAATTTGGTTGGCGCATTACAGTAAGCGGTTTTAGCGAATTGTATAATGGTTCGTGGCTATGTTGGGGCCCCCGTAGATGCGGTATGTGTAATGTAAATGTACATACATGTAGTTTATTGGAATAAATTTCTTAGATTCACCCCACATGCATCTTGTCCGAGTTGTTTTCTAGTTTTGGGTCCCGAACCCTTGATGTCCTCACACCCCATATAGGTCTTATTTGATTTTGTGTATTGTCGAGACAAGGGGGGGGGGGGGGGCATCTCAAAATAATAAGTTGCTTCTGCATAGGCATCCACCGTGGTTGTTTATCACTTGCGAACGGACGATTGCCAAGCGTGGGAAAGAGCATGGTTGCTATAATAACCACACTTGAAAGACATCGTAAGTTGAAACAGGGGTTCAAGATTTGATCTGCAGACTACGATATTGATTAAGGCAAGATCTTATGAACATGACATCTTTGTACTATTTTTACTAATCCCATAATTATTATCCCAATTATGGAAATCCCCAGAATTATTTACTAAATAGGTGATCAAAAAAGAACTGCAATGTACAGTAAAATCTCATTACAACGTACCTCACTTTAAAGTACATTTCAAGTTCTTTAAAAACCCAGGCAGAAATCCTAGTCTTTTAATGTTAAAAAGTTTCAGATTAACATTCTAATTTTAAGTTCCCTAGGTTAAATTTGGCCTATGAAGGTTGTAATGAAGGGGTAATGTCTTGCTCTGATTGGTCAATACCTTGAAGAGTCGATGTGAAAGTGACCAATGGCAATGCATCAAACTCGCTTAATGGCAGGCAATTAGTGTTTATACAGCCAATCGTTTAGTGTTAGCTAATCTGTGTTTAGTACAGTAGAAGACTAGCGTGTGATGAAAGGGTTTACACCTCTGCTGAGTTTACGGATTCAGAGATTGTGAACATCGGAGAAGACGAAAATGAAATACAGCAGTCGTCAATCCAGGTTCATCCAGGGACCCAACTTGTCGGTGTCTGGCCATACAGGCCCTGGATGAATGTATTGGATTCCATTAAATAAATAAATAAAAAATTCTTTACCAAAGAGCGTTCAAAGGATCATATCTGAAAATTTACACAGTTTGTGTGTGGTTATTTTCACAACAGAGTGAATGTGGCCAGGTGCAGTTTTCCGGTTAGCAGAACTTCACTTTAGGAATAATCCAGGGTTCGGCCCTGGGTACATTGCTTTTTGCCATAGCTATAGCTTCAATATACAACACCTATGAATGTGAGATACTTTGTTATGTCGATGATAATTTCTTTTCCAGGATTTTTTAACCTCTTGAACAGGAAAACATTTATTTATTTATTTATTTAATAACGCCCAACTGAGACGCGTATTGTATGAAACCGACAAGTTAGGTCTCGGGATGAGAATATATTATTAAAATTGACAAATAATAATTATAACACATAAGTAATGGTTAATAAAAATCTACTAGTAAACTTGAAAAAGTTTACTAGCTGGTTATAAAAGTAGGTACTTATAAGATGCCAAAAATATCAGTTCTTTAACAATTACAGTTGGCAATCATACAAAAACAAGTTACAGAACATTATCAAAGTAAGTAAATAAACATGACAAAACGTGATAACTTGTCAGGGTCAATACTCTAAAACTAGTTATGAAGAGATAATACATGTTGCTTTAAAGATCTAGATAAGAAGTATAAGGAGTCAGCGTTTGAATCATCACAGGAAGTAGAGACCAGTTTTTTACACAATGAATGATACTCGACGGTTAAGGTAATTTCGTTTAGCATAAGGTAAATAAATTGAAGGCGCATTCCTATTATGTCTTTCAGAATTTGATTGAATTGCAATTGGCTTTGATATAAGCAACTGAATGTTAATTGTCTTATACAGAACTGAATCTGATAAATTGTATAAATCCGCAGCAAAGAAAATTGGTGGGTTACCGAAATTGATTTAGGAACTTTTAGAACCAACTGCAAAAACCATTTTTGAAGCTTAAAAATTCTGGTCAAATTGTAAGAAGTGGTCGAACCCCAAACGATATTACCATAACATAATAATTAATGTATCCATGAGTGGTAAAGCAAAAGGAGAATATTGTTCGGAAGAAATTGGAGTTGGGAGATCAACCCAAGTTTTGCTACCAACGCGTCTGTGTGTAGGTTCCAAGTTAAATCATGAGCAATTATCAGACCCAGATATTTAAAAGAAGTAACAGTAGATATTAAATGATTATCGTAATATACTGGGAGAGCTGAAGAGAAAGTGATTTATTTCGCTGGTAAAAGAACATTAATTTTGTTTTATTAGTACTCAACTTAAGCTAGTTACAATCATTAAGATTATTCTCAGGAACTTAGATTGCTGAATTCATATTTAATCATCAGTACACCTGGTATTCTTAACGTGGACTGTGCCTGAACTGCTTTTGACCACCTTATTTGTTAGCTCAAAAATGAAAACAATGTTAATACTACATGCTGGCAAAAAAAACGCAACACCTATAAGAAATGGGTCAATTTATTTGAAATTTTGCACACACGTAGCATTGGTGGCATGCAAGAAATAATTCAAAGTGCAAGACAATATTGTCCAGAAGAACGTTGTATAGGGTGTCTCCCATGCCCCAATAGAAAACATTAGTAGGTCGTATAACCGCCGTGAACTTCAATCCAGGCCTCGACTCTTGCATGCATGCGATCATAAAGATGTTGGATGTCGTTTTGGTGTAGGTTGTTCCAAGCTTCTTGAAAATGCTGGCGCAATTGTGGAATTGTTGCAGTTGGTGTCCAGCGACGATGAACGTTAGGTCCCATCAAGTCCCACACATTCTCAATTAACGACAAATCTGGAGAACTTGCTGGCCAGGAAAGTAGTGCCGCATGCTGTAAGGCCTGCAAGCTAACACAGTCGGTGTGTGGACGAGCGTTATCCTGCTGGAAAAACATCTTGCCCTCCTGTTGCAAGAAGGGCAGAAGAACAGGTTCCACAATCTGCTGGACGTACAGAATGCTGTTCAATGTTCCATCCACAAACACTAAGGGTTAGCGCAAGTTGTAACCGATCGCACCCCACACAAAATGCCAGGGGTCGGAACTGTGTGCCATAGATGGATGCACTGTGGAAAATGCTCTGTTGCTTTTTGCTGCAAATGTACATGTTTATCATATGTGTACAGGCAGAATCTGCTCTCATCACTAAAGACCACAAACTTCCATTTGGCTCTCTAGTCGGCTCTTTTGCGGCACCACTGCAATCGGGCAGCATGGTGTTCTTACAGAAGTAGGAGTCTAGCTAGTGGGATCCGTGCCCGCAGTCCTGCAGCTAGCAAACTGTTACCAGTGGTCCGTCTTGACAAAGCTGGTGCCACTATGGCCCTTATCTCTGCTGTGGATGCTGTATGGTTGCTCATACGATTCGACAGTCTTGGCATGGGTCAGTAATGCGTGGGCATCCAGAATCAGGTCTATGTGAGTGCGTTCCTTCCGTAAACACTGCTGACAACATTGAGCCACTACAGAAACATTACGACCAATCTGCACCACTATACGCCGACGAGACCATCCAGCCTCTCGAAGTCCCACAATCCGACCTCTCTCAAACTCCATGAGTTGATGCACAGGAGCACGGCAGCATATGTGAGGCATTGCAGTTGCTGTCACCATACCTGCAGTCAACTGTTCCAGTACAATGCAAATGGCAAACTGATGATTTCACGCAAATCTGGTCGGAAACATTCTTCTCCAGGATGGGCATGGGAGCCACCCTATACAAAGTTCTTTTGGACATATAGTCTTGCACTTTGAGTCATTTCTTTTATGCCACCAATGCTACATGTCTGCAAAATTTCAAATAATTCGACCCATTTCTTCTAGGTGTTGCTTTTTTTTTTGCCAGCAGTGCATAAAGATTCTGGGAATAACTTTTGATGTTCATCTTAGACTTAATAACCTAATTCACATATCTGATAGGGACCCTCCAACATATATTCCTGGTCAAAGCAAAGGCTCTTATATGTTTAACTGTGTTGCTTTATTAAGGCATCTGTTCTTCCCATATTCTATCACAGTGTACAGTAGAACTCTGAATCGGCTGGGGGACAAAAATTTTGTAATAGCAGTTTCGTATTAACCAGGAAGAGAAAAAAAATGGAAACATGTATGCTTTTTTGGGGGATAAATTATTTGATCATACAGTATTTGCAGTAGCTTATTACAGTACAGAGAAATAAGCTTTAATTACTTGATGAATGAAAATATTCTAAAATTGACGTTTGCTTTTTATGCCATTTAGTGGTTTATCTATTAATAAATTTTCGTTAATTTTGAAATACAAATTAAATTCTTCATCGGTAACTTCACTTTCAGTGAGAAATAAAGTTTTTAATTTGCTGGAAAGATCTTTTTACTCCTGTTGGCCTACCTCATCATCATTCTCCTCAGATCTGCCATCTTGGTTTTTTTGCAGTTCTGTTCTATAATGGTTCCGCTGTTATTAAATCGCTATCAACATCAACTAAGTCTTTAAAATTAATTCTGGAGAGTTTCTCTAATCCACCTGATTGTGGATGATCTCCCACTCTTCGAATCTTAAAACGTTGGGAAAATGACCGACCAATCACCCAGAGATAAGAAACAAATGTCATGTGACGACATTATTGCATTTTATCAATATAGGTGATTAAAATTGTTTCAAGTATTCGCAAAAAAAAATAGTTTTTTAGGTGAGTTACGGATGAATTTTGTGTATATTTTTTCGGAATTTAACATGGAAAAATTTTGTATCAGGTCGTTGCATATCAAATGTTGGATTTCGAGGTGGGTTCCGCGCTTCAGCACAGTTTCCACGTTTAGTAGCAAATACCCACAACAAAGTGGTACATACACAGAGATAAACCTATCAGCGACCAGCTGCCTGAAATTTGCATGTCTGCGATGATATTTAATAGCGTTTGAACCCAAGCGAAGATAGTCAAATTTCATACAAATTACGTGTGATAATGCATTAAGAGTTCAGGTTGAATCACACGACATCAATAAGGTATTTGGTGTAGGCACCATAAACAAACGTACTGTCCAATGTTGGTTCCGAAAATTCTGGGCTGGAGTGATGGACCTGGCAAATGAGCCACGCGGCAGACCGCCCAAGGTGTTGAATGACGCTGATCTGAAGCGATCTGTGGAAGAGGACCCATCAAAAACTATTCGGGACCTTGCAGGGGATCTTGCTATATCGGCGTCGACTGTCAGGAGACGCCTTAGGACCATCGGCAAGGTGAAAAAGCAGGACAAATGAGTCCCAAATGAACAGTTTGGTGGAACATCTGTGGTGTAGTGTATTACAGCTTCCTGCAGCAGGGGGAGATGATCACTGCTGCGACCTACTGTCATGAACTGCATCGTATGCACACACAACTGTCAGCAACAACCTGCACTTGTGCATCGCAAAAACGTCCTTCTGCTGCATGACAACGTGCGTCCGCACATTGCACAAACAACCATGCAGGTGCTACAGGCTCTGGGCCATGAGGTGCTTTCACACCCCCTGTACTCTCTGGACCTCTCCCCTACCAACTACCATCTTTTCCAGAGCCTGGACAATTTTCTCCGGAGGAAAGCCTTCCTAACCAAAGCAGACATCGAAAACTCATTCCGGGAGTTTGAGTCTCGTGACCATGGATTCTATAGGAGAGGGCTCGAGAAGCTGCCAAATCATTGGCAACAATGTTTGGATTGCAATGGGGGTTATTTCGAATAGCATGTGTGAACGTGTCCTTTCTAGGGGGCCATTAAAGATGACCTCTGCAATCCGACATTTGATATGCAACGACCTGATATTAAGCAAATTTGTTCTGTTCGTAATAACCAAATTCTACTGTATTAGTTTGGGGCAGTGGAATTTGCAAACAATAGATTTCTTCGAACGGCCTTTAAACTGATGAAGTATCAGTCCATTAGCGCTACATGTATTCAACATCTTTATCAATATTAGAAGCCCATTTGCAGTGTGGTATTATGGCTGAACTAGCTAATAAATATTCTATCCAAACTGCTCTTTTCATTGTGGCATGGTTGTGCACGGCATCATATCAACTGACCTGATATGCTAAATTTGAGATTCCTTTCAAGGTTTCAAGGTTTCTATCTTGATAATTTTCTTACCAGCAATTTACTTATGGAATGAACTTCCACTTGATCAAAGTCTTTTTAGTTTGTAGTACCCGCATGAAAGAAAAAAGGCAACTGGCACATTCATAAATGAAAAAATAACTCGTTCAACCAATCAGAAACGGACAGTAAATGGACCATTACTTATTCCTGGCATTCCCTTAATGAAATCACAGCTGAAATGAAACTGAAACAAATCTGACACTCGATTAATCAACAGGTTGAATAGGATAATTGGATTTCCTTGCTGTTCCCTTTTACAAACCTCAATTTCATAAAAGTTGGGACAGGATGAAAACATGCGATGCAGCCAAAATATTGATACACTGACATATTAATTTATTTTATTTCAAAAGAAGATAGTTTATTGGGTAGGTATTAAACATTTTGGAACCAAAAATTTAATTAATGCAACCCTTGGAAAAATGTATGGAATATTTTTCTTTTTCACATTTGCATCTCACTAAAATTACTAATAATAAACAACGAAGCGAAATTGTGCAATTCCCTTTTAGCTATACGTTTGCTCAATATATTTACAACTTTATTGCTAATCCTAGCCGATTTTGCTGGATAGTTACAGAAATATGCTATCTCGAACGAGTACGTGTCTGGAAAAAAAATATGGAATAATTACGATTAACCAATGTGCAACAGTATGCAAAAGATATATAAATCATAGTAGGTTTATCAAGTGATTTAAGTAAAATATAAAAGACAATTTTGTAATATTAACTTTATTTTCTGGTGCTAAGATGGCTAAGACACGTGAACTCAGGACTGCAGACAAAATTTTAATTCTGAAGTTGAAAACTGAGGGTCACACTCAACAATCCATTGCGAAAACAATCCAATGCTCCCAAGGAACGGTGTCAAACGTTTTGGCTAAACAAGCCAAAACTGGAAAAGATGTGGAAGACCCCGTGCAACATCCAACCGAGATGACAGACAGTTGGTGAAAATAGTCAAGAGACAACATTTTTCATCATCCAGTGAGATCAACAATGCATGGAAACAAACGGGTGTCAATGTCACAGATCGAACTGTGCTATCTCGATTAAAGGAGAGCGGCTACAGATGGCGCAAGGCGGCCACCAAGCCACACATGACAGAGAAGAATAAGCGAGATCAACTGAAATGGGCGAAACGGCTCAAAGAGTGGACAGATTTAGACTGGAAAAAAGTTATGTTCACAGACGAGTCGCGAGTGTGCCTTGGTTATGGAGACAGCGATGGAAAATCAGTTTTCAGACGACCGGAAGAAAAGTTTCATCCTGACTGTCTCCAATCTTCAACCAAATTCCCCAAGGGTGTTTTGGTATGGGGAAGTATCACTCACAGGGGTGTGGGTAATCTTGCCATCCTTACAAATACAGTAAATGCGGAAGCTTACATCAGTATTTTGGAAACATTACGGCGACGATGACTTCATCTATCAAGATGATAATGCATCTTGTCATCGGTCCCGCAAAGTTCACGAATGGTTTGCAGAAAGAGGAATAGAACATTTACCGTGGCCAGCAAACAGCCCAGATGTCAATCCAATCGAAAATGTTTGGGCAATTCTGAAGAAAAATGTTAGAAAGGAGAAACCAACAAATATGGCAGAATTGAAGTCAGCCATCGTAAGATGCTGGAAGAAGATTGACGCCCACACATGTAAACGATTAGTGCTATCAATGCCGAAAAGATTACAAGCAGTTATTAAAGCAAAAGGAGTTCCAACAAATATTAGGACCCATTATTCCATATTTTTTTCCAGACATGTACTCGTTCAAAATAGCATCTCTTTGTAACTAATCAGCCAAATGAGCTGTCATAAAAACTATAACTGCAAATACAGTTAATAATAGCATGGTTATTAGAAGTTAGTGGTTGGTCAACTTCTCCTCAAAAGGCTATTAGTGCCAAAGGGGCCACCAGGTGGCATTGAATGAGACCAGTAGTCCATTTTTACTATACGTTGTAGCTGATTCAGCTACTAATTCAGTGAATTAAAGAATTTTTTTTTAAATTTTATTTCATTTTACATAATCAAAAAATTAAATGTAGGGAATATAAAATACAAAAGACAATCTTGGAATTCAGAATAATTTCTAAAAGTATTTTTTAATGTCAAAAACCATCTTTTTTTGTCATTACAAAATAGATAAACAGCTTATATTTAAAATAATAAATATATTTTTTAAAATTATAAT
>JAHWFO010038427.1:59548-106565 GCA_023313115.1 Rhysida immarginata | reverse complement strand
ATACCTCACAACATAAGCAAAATATCTAAATTTAATTAAAATATTCAGATGACATTTTAATTATCACCATTAACTCTATAAAAAACACCCATTAACTTTTACAATCAATTACATGGAGAATAATAAAATCACAAAAAATAATAAAATATTAAAATTAATATTTGAGGTATAAGAAAAGCCCAAATAAGGCCCACATTATCTATTATTTAAGTCTGTACACCAGAAATTAATATTATCAAATGATTTCAATGAATAAAAAAATCTAACCTCACCAAAATATATACCCAAAATAATTGGTTATATATAATAATAAAAATTCTCAGTAACAAAATACACAATAAAATTAATAGACGACTCATTCATAGAAATATTAAGAATAAAACGACTCAAAAAACATACACAAAATAACCAAATTAAAATGTATTCAAACACCATGCTATACAAAAACTTTTCATAAAACAGAAAAAAAAATAGAACAAATACCCAACATTAAATAATACCAAAATTTAAAAAAATAACTGTGCTTAAAAATTAAAAAATAAGCAAAAGAAATGAGCACTGGGGAAGGTCTCATTGAAATTAAGCTTAATGTATAGTGGTCAATAGACTACTGACACATCGAAGCCACCTAGTGGGAGCAGTTTTCCCCAATTACGTTTTTAGCATCGAGAACAAAGGAGTTGACCAACCACTAACTTCTAATAACCATGGTAATAGTGTAATTAAAAGGAAATTCTGAAATTCAGCTTTGTTGTTTTGTTATTATCAATTTTAGTGAGATACAACAGCGAGAATGAAAAATATTCCATACTTTTTTCCAAGGGTTGTAGTAATAAATATGAGGTTTTTTGCAAACTGGTGGTTGCAACACAGTGGGTGAATTACCATTGGCTGACATCTCCCGTCCTTCTGATCATGCTTTGTAGCCATCAAGAAACATATGATATCAATTTCTGTACTATTGCAATGGGAATTTGTTGCCATTCTTGCGGTACGAAAATTTTCAGCTGTTGAACTGTTCGTGGTCGTTGTAGACGTAAATTCGTCATATATTCTCTATTGGAGACAAATCGGGACTGCAGGCAGGCCAATTTAACACCCGAACTTGTCTATTGTGTAGCCACTGTCCTGTAATGCGAATGGTGTGGGGTTTAGCACTATCTTGTTGAAATAGAAAGGGGACGAGTTCCAAAAAGACATCACCGAGAAGGAACATAAGTTCTTCTAAAATTCCTATACGTGCTTCTGCATTAACGGTGCCATTGCAGATGTGCAAGTTTCCCAATCCAGTAGCATTCGTGCAGCCGCGACCATTACTGAAGCTTGGTTCTGTACAGCACGTCAGTAACGGGCAGCATTGTCCTTTTCCTCTTTGGTCCTAAGTACACGCCTACGATGTTCGCAAACAATGACCGTAAATGTGGAATCATGGGACCACAAAACATGTTGCCACTGGCCATCAGTCCACTTCTAATGGGTGTGTGCCCAAGCCAGGTACCTATGTTTCTGCAGTGTGTTTATGAACAGCCTATATTTGTGATAGAATCCTCGAGTTCATATCGCAATTTCTGTCACTGTTGAATATCTATTTTTAATGCAGTGACGTCTGAAACCCCAAAGATCACGAGCAGTCAGAATGGGTCTTCGTTCTTGCCCTTTACGAATGGTGGTATTTCCGCTTGTCCTGTACCTATTAGTAATATTATGAACTGTAGATGACGGAAATCCAAGATGCCTGGCTATTTCATGCTGAGATAGGTTGCTTCTAAATCGTTCGCTTGTTCTGTTGTGCATATGTTGACCCACTGCTTTGCCTCGACCCACGTCGTGTAAATGACTGGCCGCACATTGCAGTTTGCATTTAAAAAGGAAAAAGTTATGACTTAATGTTCTCCAGAAGTTTCGAGAATATTCATGTCATTTCTATGGCTTCCGATGTGGTCTTTTCCTTCTATCCCAAATATTATGATGCATGTTGCCAATGCGAATTTCATTAAAAAATTCTATACAACCAAAAAAGAGATAGTCATATATAAACTGTACATATTTTACTTCAGTTATTTCAAATGCATTTTTAATTTCACTAATATATATTTAATCAATCGTGTTCTATTTGCATTTTTCATATTGTCCCAACTTTTATGGAAATGGGTATTGTATTACTGTACGACTACTATAGCCTTTAAGTAGTTAAAAACAAATTCTGGATCAGGCCTGATTTTTTTATATTTTCCTTGAACAAACAGATTTTTAGGCGGTCTCCACCATATTTCGGAAACTGAAACTCAGCAAGAGCAATAGCAAGGGCCTCTGGACGTTCACTTACAATAATTCTCAATTATTTACCAAATGGGATCAAGTACAGAAGGTTGATTACCATCTATGGTAACATTTGGAGGAAAAAGTTTATAAAGAAAACCCCTTCCTCCACCAATGATTGTGTTCTATTTGGTGACTTTGGTTTGTGGACTATTGCCCTACACTGTATTTTCCAGAACGGAAATAACAACGTACTTCATCATTCTGCTGCGAGGTAACCCTCATAGAGCCTCTGACAGTTCCTCTTTCTTTCGGTGACGTGTTATGGCAGCAGCTTATGAACACGACTCTTCTGATGCTTTTCCAGTTGAAAATCTTTGTTTATTATTTTATTTATAGTAGCCTGTTAAGTTCCTACAGTGTTTGCAATCCCTCTTTGGGTTGCTGGATTTTCACACTGGACAAGCTGCTTGACCTTTCAAATGACCTGTGTTCAGCTTGTGGGAACTCTAGGATTCTGCCATTTCTGGCCAGTTGGGAATTTACTTTTCTATTCAGTAGTGCCAACGTGCTTTTCTTCAAAACAAAGTTCATCAAAAAAAAAAAAAAAAAGACGCCACCGCTTTTCCACAACAAGGTTTATTCACCATCAATACGTATTTCGAGTGCTACGCACTCATTTTTCAATATGACTAAGGCATACAATGCCAACAGGTTATTTATATACATGGCTAACCAATCAGGTTCCAATTAAACAGATACATGGAAGGTTTAAGGTCCAATCAGATAAATTATTCTGTACAGTGATTACTTATTTTTAAAAAAGTAGTATAAGCCAATAGGGTAAATTATAAAGAAAAATCATCAGATTAACGGTAATATACATTCAGTGACTCATATTGCAAAGCCGAGAAAGTAAATAATAAGAAAATGTATAAAATATTAGCAGGAAGCCAGAATAATAAGAATAAAATTAACAATAAATAAATATCCAACATAAACATTATGTGTGTTCCTGAAGCTTAATCCAATCGACTGTTCAAAGGACCCTTATCACCATTCATGGATCTGTCCTCCTGTATTTTCCTAATCTCCAAAGACTCCAAAAAATTGAGCTTACGCCAATCGCTGGTCTTGTGGAGGATCTGATAATTGTTAGGTATGTTCCATATCCGGTGGAGATCGCATGGTGTGTCCTGAAGTGTTCTTCTATCCTTGTGGCAATCTTCCTCCTCGATTGTCCCATGTACACAGATTCACATCCTCTGCACTTCTATTTGTAGACACCAGCACACTGATCATCTGGTATTTTATCCTTGACAGATCCCAGTAATTTCTTCAGTGTGTGTGAGCTTTTGTATGAAACCCGATATCCAAACCCTCTTGCAATTTTGTCGAGTCCTTTGGTGATGTCCTTATTGTAGGGAATGACCCAAAATTTAGGTTTGTCCCTTTCTGGGGTCAGTGTTGTGGCCTGTAGGATTTCCATCTTCCTGATACGTTTCCTTACTAGGTTATCTATGAGGTCCTTCCTGTATCCATTGTTTGTAGCGAAATCTTATTTTTCAAGAGTTCCTCTTCTCGTTGTGGTGCGAGTGGCAGTTTTAACGCCTTCATGATCATATGCTGGAAGGCGGCAACCTTGTGGGTGAAGCAATGATTCGAGCTATTGCTGATGTAAGCAGGCACAAACGAGGGTTTCCTATATACCCCAAAGTTTAGCTTACCTTCCTCCTCATCTCTACCAATTACAACGTCCAAAAAAGGAATTTTCTTGTCTTTTTCTAATTCTATTGTAAAATTGATGTTATTAGATATAGCATTAAGATTGTCGAGAAACAAGTTAAGGTTACATTTGGATGTATCAAAGATGGCAAATATGTCATCGACATGTCTGAACCATGTTTGCAGGAAATATGGGAAGGTACTGGATGCAGTATTTTCCAGGTCCCTTAGGAATAGATTAGCTAGAAAGGGACTAATACAACATCCCATCGGGGTACCATCCGTCATTTTGTACCACTTGCCGTTAAACTGTAAAAGGTTGTTTAGGCAGCACAACCTAGTGGAACGCATGATGTCTCTGCATTCACCTAGGGGAATGTCGTTGTCTTCTAATACGCCTTGTAGTATATCCAGTGTCACCCTGATGGGTACACTTGGGAATAATGCGCATACATCAAAGGACACCAGTATATGATCTTTTTCTAATTCCTTAAGAAGTTCCATACTATTGCTGATGGTGAAATCCCTCCCTGGTAGATTGAGGGTGTTGAATTTGGCCATCAAAAAATTAGCAACTATACTTGTAGGGGAATTCGTGCTAGAAGTATACAAGAATACTCCATATAGATACAATGGAATCAAGCCAAAAACTGTGGACACAATTATAGAAAGAAAAATAACTCCGAAAACACTATTCCACATAATAAATTTATTATGTGGAATAGTGTTTTCGGAGTTATTTTTCTTTCTCTACTCCATATAGAATTTTCTCTGGGGTTCAAGTCTGAGCTTCTTGGGGGCCACGTCATAACGTGAATATTTTGTTTTCTGAACCACTCCATTGTTGATCGTGAAGTATGGATGCTGGCATTATCCTGCTGGAACACGAATTCCAGGCCCCACAAATGATCACAGACGGGCAAGAGATACTGTGTAAGGGTTTCTTAGTATGTCAGCGAATTTTCTCTTCCACTGATGAAAGCCAAATTGGTGGTACCGTTGAATGTGAAGCCGCCCCAAACCATGACAGAACCACCTCCTTGTTGTCTTGAGTAAAAGGTCTTCGGTTCCTGTCTTAGGTAGTGCCTGTATGATGTCCATCCACAGGACCGTCCAAGTTCCACTTCTTTTCATCACTGAACAACATTGACATCCATTAGTCTTTCCAGGCCATGTGTTCTTGTGCCCAACGTAGCCTGTCTTGAATGTGCTTGGCAGTCAGAGGCTGTTTCTTCATCAATTTTTTGTAGACAACATGTCCACTCACAATTATTTGCCGGTGTACAGTGTCTTTCAACATGTTTAACCCAGTAACGTTTTTGTATCTGGAAAATAGAAAGATGTGTGGCTGCCAGTCGTACAATGCGTCTGTCATCACGAGTTGAGGTAACTTTGGGACGACCAGATCGTCCCTCTTAAAGACCTTATAAACCCCTGCTGTGGATCTTCCAGTAATTGTGACAATATCAGCAACAGATAGTCCGTTGGCTTTCAATCGCCAGATTTCAGCCACTTCATCAGTTGTGAATTGAGATTGGCCAGGCATTGTCGTAAGTCAAATGTAAGTGGAAGAAAAGCTTTCTTTGAAAAATATGACTAACTGTGCAACACATTAATACCCTGTCACTCGCAAATTTACATATTGGACGTCTCCATTCAGCATGTGAGGGTAGTTCTTTAAACTTTTGAGACACGCAAAATTCCATTTTGTTGAATATTTTTATTTCTAATATGTTTTCGTGAATAATATTTTCAGGAGTTTCTTTTAAGTGCTTTGTACAGCTAGTAATTAAAGCATTTGTGTGTATCTTCAATACTCTTTTTTTTTTATTTTGAACAAAAACATGTTTCTTTTAAACTTTTGAGACTCACCTTATTATACATGCGCCAGTTTCCTTTTTCTTTCCTGACGGACATTATACAATAAACTCTCATTACAACAAACTTATTATGAATTAATAAATGAAAGGTCTTAAGAGGATTTTTTTTCCCCCCTCGCCAAACCTCAGATGTTGAAATTATTGAAGAAAATAGGAAAGAAAATTCCTTTGCGAAACTTCCTATGTTTACAATGTTAATTTATTTCAGTTTAACGATTTCAAAAGAGCGAACAATTCAAAATGATGAACTGTTTGATGATGTTTTTCATCATTAATTTACTGATTTAACAAACTTTTTTAAAGTTACTTTTAATATGAAGATCTTAATTTCGGTTTTCAGTAGCCGCCAATTTGAAATAGCAGCACAGCAGCAGTCGTGTTCCTATTTGATGCTCTTTCATTTATATAATGTGACGGGACAGGACAGGAAAAAGATACTTCATGTATTTCCTATCTACTTCAAATATGCTAAGAAAAAGATGCCATGACTTCAAATTCCTTCATATGTTCCTTCGCAGAAGATAAAACCGGGACAAAAATGCGTCCCAAATGACTTATTCGGGACTGTCGCGGACAATCCAGGACGTACGGTCACATTAATTTATATAACTCAGTCTAAAAATTAATTATTATCTAGAGTGTGTATAAATAAAAATACTTTCTGATTGTAATCGAGTGCTACATCTAAAAAAAACTCCATGATTTCTATCGTCGTCAATGATACTCAAACTGATTACTTTTAGTTTGAGCCTGTTCATTTTCGCTTTACAATGGCCGACAGTGAAAATGTATCGCACCTTATTGTTAGTTTCCAATGCGTTTTATATTTTTGAAATTAATCTGAAGATAAACGATGTTTTTTTCAAGAGCATGTGTATGCTAAAAGTTTATTTATAAAATAAATAGGAGGTGCATGCAGTCTAAATTATAATACACATGGATTTGTCTTGGAAACTGAGCAATGGAAAAACAAAAGCAAAATAAATGTTTTAACTTCATAGATTAATTCAAAAACATCATGTCTCAGAAAAATTTCATAACAATTTAAATTAAATATGCAACTTCATTGCTTCAGAAATGTTAAGAGCACAAAGCAAACAAAAATTCATGACTATTTCAAAAAATAATTATTAACGAACTTTCAGATTAACGAATCATTTTCCATGGTCCACCTGGAGTTCGTTATAACAAGATTTTACTGTAATTTTAGCCAGCTTTTTGCCTTTTACTTCCTCCATTAGAGTGCTACCATTAAACAATAAATAAGAACGGCGTATACCTTATACAAGACAATGAAAACTTTTGGGTGTACAAAATAAAACGTACATATCTATACAAGGGTTGTGGCATAAGTCATGGCAATTATTTTATTTGTGAGAATTTGAGTGTGGGTGGAGAATATGAAATATACAGATGAAAGGACAAGGAATGGATAAAATTTACGAACATTTAACAGCACGCCAACATTTTGTTCCCATTGTTTATTAAGATAGTTGGCATAACAAAGGGTTTCATGTTCCAGAATCATTGCAGCACACATATCTCTTCTAAAGGGCCTCAAAGTAGTCTTCTGCAACATTCATAATACGCTGCCAATGATGTGGGAGGTGCCAAATACCATCTGCTTCACCATTTCCTTTAACATATGTGAATCTGGTCATCTCCTGTTGCACAGCATTTGCAATGCCCATTCGTGTCCTAAACCCTCTACCACGTAATAGTTCCTTTACCTTCCGTATGAAGTCAAAATCACATGGAGTATGGTGGGTGCTCCAATTCTTGCCATTCTCAGGTTACATCCATTCTGCATGGCGGTTGACTAAGAACTGATATAACATTGCTCTTCTCAGTTGCCATGACTTATGCCCCAATCCTCGTACATTGCTAAGCATTTCTCCCAACGTTTTACAAGCCCCTATATACCTTCAGCGTAACGCTTTTTTGCCTTTGCGTTGCAAACAGTTTCACATAGCATCCTCCACTTCTTTATCACTGAAGAAATGTTGGCCTCCCAAGAGCTGTTCCAAGGGCCTGAAGAGAGATTGCTTGGAACAAGGTCAGGATAGTAATGTGAATGTGGCGGTTGCTCCCAACTCAATTCTTACAGTATACTGATAATACGGTGTGCTGTGTGAGATCGGGTGTTGTTCTTTTGAAAAATAACACCTTTTATGAAGAAACCATTGTGCTTTTTCTTTAAAGCATTGTGCAGCACACTTCAGAAACTGGTAGAAATTCCACAGGGAAGGAATTCCACATCAGTGGCCACTTAGGGTGCTTCTAAAAACTCTCGAGTGCTCATTTTCAATCACATGACTATTTACCCTTGATCATGCGCGCTCTATTCACTCGCTCGTGAAGTTTTTTGACAGCCCCAAGGGCATTGAGATAACAGCCCAATCAGTAAATAAGAGATAACTACCACAGAAACTCGTTATGCTTTCAAACTTCCTGTTTTAAGCGTAATTATTTATTATTTACTGTCCAATCTGGTGGGGATTTATTAGGTTTCAATGCATTTATTCTTCTGTGACAATAAATACGAGTGTGTTAAACAATCTATGTACGAGAGTGCACGTACGATAAAACTTTAAAGAAAATTCGAAACCTAAGAGAAAAATTAAAAAAATAAAATATATACAACAATCTTCGCTTTACCTTCAGTTCCTTTGCTCCTACCGTGTATCTTGACCTGTTCTCTACCTTCAGATTCGTTACAAAACTATAAATCACTTTGGGAACAGACTTCGAGGTGGGATACGCTTTCACTGTCGACCCTTATTACAAAGCGAAAGTAGTGAAAAAATGAGTGAGGCAACGCAAAATGATCAAGATGGAAATAAGATCACATTGATCCTGAGCATTCCCAACACGATGATCAGATCCGGGAGTTTTTAGATACGTCAGTGACGAGCGCTCTGTCATTTTTGGATGCAGTGCTCACGTTGATCATGAACGCTTACTCTCGATCGCAACTGGAGAGAGTTTTTAGAAGCACCCTTAGTACTGTAAATTTTAGCCAGTATCGACATATATGCACACTATAGCGCTCAGAAAATATAACCCGCATGCATGAGCACAACCCTTCAGGCCGATGCGGGAAGTGTTATGGTCTGGGGAATGTTTTCCTGGCATGCGTTGGGTCCGTTAATGTGTTGAATAACGTCTGGATGGCACAGCATACCTCCGTATCATCGCCGACCAAGTCCACCCTGTCATGTTGATGGCGTACCCCAATGGAGATGGCTACTTCCAGCAAGACCATGCGCCATGCCACAGAGCTCGTATTGTGCAGAAGTGGTTCCAGGAACATGAGCGGGACTTTACCGTACTTTGGCGGCCCCCACAAATCCTCAGATCTCACTCCAATTGAGCATTTATGGGACGAAGTCGAATGAACCATCGTCCAATCTAGCACAACTAGACAGTGATATCCATCAGGCATGGTGTCAGATTTCTCCCACCACCTTCCAACATGCCACGAAGAATCACCGCAGTACTAAAGGCAAAAGGTGGCCCAACAAGATACTGACAGGGTGGTCATAATAATATGCTCACTCAGTGTATATATAATATACACATACACACTGGCTGCCGAAAAAAGTGAAGCACCCAGAAGGAGTGGTTGTTAGTGAATGAAACGACATATGATGAAAGAACACGCGACTTTATTGTACTGATTCTAATATGGGATGAAACAGACAATGCCGTTGGCGCCAGGTCAGTAGGGTGTGGCACCCCCTCTGGCCCCAATGCCTGCCCATATGTGGTTCGGAATAGTGTCAAACAGCCTTTGGATCCTGTCCTGAGGCAAGTCAGCCCATGGTGTTGCAGCTGTCCCTCGAGATCCTGCAGGTTGGTACTGGGACGGAGTCGCCTTCCAATGTCAACCCACACATGTTCAATGATAGAGGGCTCCGGTTATCTTGCTGGCCACAGGAGGACCTCAACATGCTGTAGGCAGTCCATAAACACAAGTGCTGTGTGTGTGGTATAATGTCCTAGGGTGCTGTGCCAGAAGGGATAGGACGTGCGGACACAGAATGTCTGTGACGTATCGCTGTGCCGTCAAAGTATGCTGAAGCACTATTAGAGTTGACCTGAATGCATATCTGATTGCTCCCACACCATGATGCCAGGGGTTACGCCTGTGTGTCTCTCCACAATATGGGAGGGTTGTGCCCTCTGCCCTCGACGCTGTCATACACGAACACGACGGTCATCGGAGGTCATGGAGAAGCGGAACTCCTCACTAAACATGATGCAACGCCATTCGTCCTCTGTCCATGCCCCCTGGGCAAGGCACCACTCTGAACGCAGGTGGTGTTAATGGCAACTGACGCATGGGACGGTAGGACCCCAATCTGGCGGATGCAAGTTGTCGAGACACTGTGCGGGAACTCACGGGGTGTTGTAGAGTCTCTAGTACATGTTCACGGAGGGCAGGTGGTGATGCCATGAGATTGCTTGGAGCACCATGAGACGGTCCTCCCTTGGCGTGGTGTTTGTTGGTCAACCCAAACCTGCAGGACGTGCATGTACTCATTGCTTCCGACATCAGGCCACTGTGACATCTGAACGGCCCACATGCCTGGCAATTGCACGATACGACCATGCAGTCCCACAATGCAGCCCCTGTCAAATGCTGTCAATTGGTGGTTAGGATGTCTAACGTGTCTGCGAGGCATCGTGGGTGCTTTTTACAGTACAGTAATCCTCTCTGAAGGTCTTGCGTAACTGTCGAACTCACAGCAGTTGACTGATAACAACTTAACAACATGGCGACGATATCACGAATCCACGTGAATCTAATTGTTTACGCACATCAATGGTTTGCGTGTGTACCGAAATAGGGTAATATTGGACCACTCCTTCTGAGTTCTTCACTTTTTTTGTCAGCCAGTGTATACACTCACTCACCAAAAGTCATGGCACACCTGCCTAATAATCCGTTTGGGCCCCCTCTGGCCCGGATAACGGCGGCGACCCATCGTGGAAGAGGGTCCACCAGTCCCCGGAAGCCATGCTGCCTCCATAACAATGTTGCATTAACCAGTTATGTTGGTGACGACCTGACAGATCGTTCGATGACGTCCCACAAATGTTCAATGGGATTGCAATCTGTTGAACGTGGAGGCCAAATCATTATCATAATGTCTGTAGCATGTTCATCCAGCCACTGCCGTGTGACAAGGGCCATGTGTGGAGGCGCATAATCTTGTTGAAAGATGCAGTCGCCCACGGGGTATAAACAGTTCACGAAGGGGTGCAGGTCGATGTAGGAAGTAGCATGCAGAGTGGATGTCAGATGCACCAATTGACCCTTTGCATGCCACGAGAAAACTCCCCAAACTTGTATGGAGCCTCCACTTTCCTGACTGGTCCCTACCTGACAAGTTGGGTCCATGGCTTCGTGTGGCCTGCGCCAGACATAGACACGACCATTGGCTCGATACAGCTGAAACTGTGACCAGTCGGACCAGGTAACCCTTCACCAGTCCTCAGCGGTCCATTGTCCATGTTGGTTGGCCCAGGCTAGGCGTTGTCGATGATGTGCAGCTGTCAAGAGTGGCACCCGTAATGGCCTCCTGCTCCCAAAGCCTGCAGCTGCCAAGGTTCGCCAAATTGTCATCACGGACACAGCTGTGGGACGTCCCTGGTTGTACCGCATGGTGATTTGGCCCGCTGTCGCCCTTCGGTCAGGAGTTGCAAGGCGGGTGACCTGGCAAACACCTTTGCCATCAATGAGGCGTGGGCGGCTCGTCTGCTATCCCACATGGGTTGTAAAAGTATTTTTGAAACATCCTGAATATAGCCAGAATCTTTTGTTTTTAACAAATTTAAAATTATGAAGCACTAGTTGTTACCTGCGCCACTGTTGAGGGGAATTACAAACGGACTTAAGAGATATATTCCCGCAGTATAAAGTAGCCTGTCACTCTCGAGCTCTCCGACTATCTCCATACAAACACACTTTCACATTTATAATATTAGTATGTATAAAATAAAATTATGTATATAGTAAACAAAGTTAAATAAAATTTTTACTTCTGTGACTGCTTTATCATCATTCTTTTTCGTGTTTTCGAAAATCATCAACTTTATGAGTGATTGAACATTTTTCTATTGTAAAAATATTATTTTTTCCAGAAGATATGTAAACTATCGTATTGCTTGCATGTATTTGTACTGTTGTTAATGTGTGAATCTGATGTTCAAATGTCAACATAAACGTCATATGAACTCATTTTTGAGGCTGATTAGTCAATTACTTGTGATTTTTTAATCTATAGTTAAATAAAAATTGTTCGAATAAATAGAATTAACCAAGCATATTCACCAAATGTGATAGTTCATTTGTCAGATTAGTTGAACTATCGCCTTTGGTGATTTAGCAAGCAGACTGCGTGGACACTGCACATGATTAACAACAGCTGCAACAATTGGGATCATCTGCTATGAACCGCTTACACCACTCAAATGCCTTACTGTGGCTGTTTCACGCCTTCATTCACAATATACTAATATCTTCAGTTGCCATTTTTATTACTAGTGGCTGGTGCAATACTTGCAGTCTCACATGATTGACAACAGATTGCATAGGCATGGTTTAATTTTGTCTCTGAGAAAGTTGTTTAAGGCCAAGTGGGACTTATTATGTACATAAATATCACTCTTCCTTATAAAGTACTCTCCCTGTCTGAAAGATGGTATATGTTTACAGTAAAGAAATAATGATGTTGTAATGTACCATGTGCAGTGCCTTATTTTCAGACAGAGTACTATTTATTTATGTACTTATTTTTTTATGAAGACTAGTACTAAAAACTTGCATATACACATTTAAACTTTCACTGAAATTAGATGTCAGACATGAAGTGTTTTAAAAACAATTAACTTAGTCAATCAGATTTTTTAAAGGAAGACTTCTTCTATAAGCATATAAGATTAATTAGCTTAAATTCATGCAATTGTAAAAATAAAAAAATCATGTTTCCTCTTTCATTCTAGTGTAATCAAATCCGTAATGCCCCGAGAGGGTTCACAATCTTCACGAAGCTCCTCACCTCTCAAAGAAACAAGTCCTCCACTCACACCATCAGTCAAATCACACCCGAAGCCTCAGTCAAAGGTGAATCCTGTACCACCAGCCCCAAAATCATCTGTGACATCTAGTTCAGCTCCAACAAGAACTGTGATTACAGAAACTGTGGGAACCATAATAGTGAGTAATTTCAATAAATGTGTTTAAATGCAGCCATATCCTTGTATATTACTCAATGTTGCTTTCAATATAGGATGAGCAAGGAAACAAGATTTGGATATGTCCTGCTTGCACAAGACCAGATGATGGAAGTCCTATGATTGGCTGTGATGAATGCGATGACTGGTATCATTGGTAAGATACAGCTTTCTGTAATGTTACAATGTTAATAGGAACTACTTTGTAATTTACAAGTAATAATTATTTTTTTAGGGTCTGTGTTGGCATCGTGGTTCCACCAAAGGAGGAAGAAAATTGGTTTTGTACTCGATGCATTAATAAGAAACAAAGTGTACAAAAGAAAAAGAAAAAGAAACATCGCAAAGACAAAGCTCAAACTTAATATTCAGTCTTTATCAATGTTTTTGTAACAGTTCATTGAAATTATGTTGGTCTTGTATATAGTGGTGTTATGATGTAATATTACTAAACAATCTTTGTAAATTACAAACATTTTAGAAAAATATTTTATTTACAATAATTATATTGGATCTGCCCCAAACACAGGGGTGTAGTTTCTTTTTATAAAATTTATAGAAACTCAATGCATATTTAATTGTTGCATAAAACAAGTCATACACTCTCACCTTTTTTTTTTTTTTAAATCATACAAAATGTTTATCGACATTTTTAACTTGGAATGCCTATGGCTGCAAGCACTTGCTTTTCCTGGACTGTGTGATGACCAGAGAAGGCAGAATAGTAAGGTTGCTGTGAAAACGATTGCAGAAATTCAGTCAAATAAGCTTGCAAGTTCACATGATAAAGAGGATCCCCTAACACATCTGGGTCATCTTCCTCTTCTTCAACTTGATCAATGCCTAAAATACATCCATAAAAAAGAAAAAAAAAAAAAACTTTGAACAATTTGACTACCCAAATTTATTTAGACTTTTTGAATGCTTTCCACAACATCTCTGTAGATAGCATCCAAGAGTCAAATCTGCTAAGTACAAACATGTTCACTTGTAAAGTGAAACCCATGCTATAGCTTTTATAAAGAAATGCATTTTTAATAAAATATATTAATGAGCTAGTTTAACTTTCTTTCCACAAGAAAAACTCCATCTTTTTTAACTGCTAAATTGCTATCACATCAGGATTGGGCAGGCTACCACACCAAAACAAAATACCAAATAGTATTGGCCGATATGAAATATTCATTTAAAACCTGAAAAAACAAATTTGGGGGGGGGGGGGGAACATGTACATGTATTCATGCACAGGGTGAGAAGGCTAACCAATGACGGATAAGGCAGCTATTAGCATGGATCTCACTTTATATAGGAAAAATGCTGTGATCCGAGATTGAACCATGACTTACCATGTCGCTGCTCCAAGGATTGGTTATCATTTAATTGATGAAATAGATTGAACGAGCATGTTTGTTCAGTAAGCAGGAACAAACTTGTCTCTTAGTTTATGTATTTTGAGATATTGTGCCAAATATCTTTCATCATGATTAGGGTGACTAGAATGTCCCGGTTTTCTGGGACAGTTGATTTCAGTGTACTGCCCTGCAATAAGTATGCATCCTTTTTTTAATAAAAAGGACAAATTTATATTAATTAAACACTGATAGATTTAATTGTCAAAAATTACGTGTTTCGGATTGGCATCGTAAAAAGTCTAGTCACCCTAATAATGATGGATCTCAATCATTTTCACCAAACTACGTTGATTTTAAGTACTATTAATGAAACTTGATCATACTCCTATCAGTAAGAGTATTATGATTCAACCACTTAAATATACTCATTTCTGCAACACATGTTCTGAGTCACATGTTAAAACTGAATTTCTCCAATGTATAATTAAGCTACAAATTAAAGTTGATCAAATCTTTTGGAAATATTCTGCAATTTAGGTTATTGGAAGGAATGCTACATCCCCTTTGTAATATTTTTTAGGATTAATCAATTACAGTCTAATTCCATTATCCAGGAATATGTGAATTGCTGGAGACTATTGTATGTTATACAGGGTGAGGCATTTATCTTGAGACAACTGAATATCTCGGAAACTAAGCATTGTCTACGAAAAAATGTTCAAAATCAAATGTGAATTATTTCGCGAAGGATTTTTTTTTTTTCCCCCCCCCCCCCCCCCTTGTGAGGATATGGGAAAAACTTACCCACACTGGAGATAATGGAGAGTTAGCAGACTATTGGAAGATACTGGGAAGGTAACTGAGGAAACGGTCTCTTTGCTCTGTGCTTATTGGTTTCGCCAGCACACAGCTGTGGCAAGTAAGTTGTGAGCAAGTGGTGATTGGCAACCAAAGAAACGAAGACTGTTATACTGGAAACCAATGTAGTGACGATGCAATGAAAAGATGTTCTGTTGCCTTGGCAATTATTTATTAATGAGCAGAAAATGAGTATAATATCACGATATAGATAGGGCAGTCTCGCTCAAGGAGATACACGTGGTTCCCTTCAGCTCCCTAACATGTATTCAGACGATTTGTGTGTTTGGAAACCTTAAACTGGAAACAGTTTAACAAATGTTCTCGGGCGACAGTTTATGATATAACCGATCAGAAAGTTTATCAACTTGATTCTTCAAATCTACAAGCACGCTAGATTGTGGTCGTTCCATTTACATGTTAATTGATATCCATCGAAATGCCAATGAAGAAAAGAATGAGTATTGCTCAGAGAAGAAAAAAAATTATCCGGGCGTTGGAAACACCTGAACAACGAGAGCTTCGTTTACAGCAGAAAATTGTAGAATTACTAAAAACCAATTTGAGATATTATTTAACTTTTATTATCATGGTCAATGCCGGGTGACTCTGCAATTCTATATACGGGGTTGTGCATAACCTTTTGCTAGGGGGCTGCGACTTAAACCGCAGCGTTGTAGCACACTCTTATGACGCTTCGGCAGAGAGTAGTTCATTGTGCGTCTATTGGTATCAAACAAATATGGCTGGTTTAATAAATGACAGTGAAGAGCAGCGTTTCATGGATAGAGTTCGTGCAAATGCATATCGAGAGGCAATGGAAGCAGGTGCGTCTTTTATTAATCGCAAATGGGTTGCGAACAAGTTAAACCGATCGGATAGATGGGTGACGGACAATTGGAAGAAAGGTTATGATAACTGCCATGCCGAATTTGCTGAGGGTAGGCCCGAGAAATTATCACAGGAAAGCAAAAACATCATTGCTAATAACAGTGGCAAAAGACGTCGCAGCTGTGTCAACGTTGCACAAGAAATTAAAGCCAAGCGTGGAAAAACAATTTCTCGTTCAACAGTTCAAAGACATCGTCAGCGTGCAAACATCAAGCCATTCCATGTTATTCCGAAACCGATGAAGACCGCATTAAACATCGAAGACCGGCTCTGGTTTTGCGACTACCTGCGGGATTGGGTGGAAGACGACTTCATGCACCTTGCCCCGAGCGACGAGTTCTTTGTGTGGACTATGAGACGTCCGAATTACCAAAACGATAGGGTCTGGAGCTTATCGATTACAGATATTTCTGACGATGAACACTATCAAGAGCTGTCCAAGAAGCCTGACTGCATTGGCATCTTCGTGTGTTTCACCGCCAAGCGAATGATGTGGAGATTCAAGGAGCAGGGTGAGTCATGGAATGGTGATTATTTTCGGAATTTGCTAACAAATGATGTTTTTCCGTTTCTTCGAGATCCAAACAACACTATCGACCCGCATGAAGTTTGTTTTTTGCACGATAAGGCACCTTGCTTTAAGGCTAATGCAACACAGCAAATCCTAAGAGAAAGTGCTATCGATTTCTTCTCATCAAACGAATGGCCCGGTGCATCCCCTGACCTAAACGTTGCTGAACATTTTGGAGCCGTGTTAAAAGACGCAGTGGAATCTTTAATGATTCAAGAACGTGGTGAAAATCTGTATTCTCGAGACCTTCTAATGGGACACCTGACATCTGTGCTGAAGGACATGGAGTACAATACTGCTCTGTTTGAGACACTCCTCCGCTCTGTTCGAGAAGCAGGTGGTGGCCACACTAAATATTGATGTGATAAAAGCAGAAATAAACGTACTTTTTGATTATTAACCGCAGAACATTCCACTTAGTTTTGTTTATTTTCCAGACCCCTAGCAAACGGTTATGCACAACCCTGTACAGCGTGAGGCATTTATCTTGAGACAACTGAATATCTCGGAAACTAAGCATTGTACCAAAAAACGCCCAAAATCAAACGTGAATTATTTCACGGGGGAAATTAATTGGTTAAAAAATTACCCCCCCCCCCCTTGTGAGGGGGGCTAGGGGAGGGGGTAATTTTGAAATCTTAAATAGGGACCCCTATTTTTAATGGTATATTCAGATTGTACACAATATCAGAGAAATGTTTTATTCTGGGTGTTTTTTCAATTGATGCAACCGTTTAGGAGATGGAGGCCCTGAAAGTGTGGAACTTTTATAGTTTTGAACCCAATTTTATCAATGAAGACAAAGAGATAGAGAGTGGGTCTTACAGACATTTCTATTCTACTTTTTAATGGTCTTTAAGAATCCGAAGTGAGAATTTCAAAAATTCAAAATTTTTTAGTGCACAAGTAAACTTTTGGGGTCAGCAGTCCTATGGAGACAGAGTCTATGCATGTGTATTGGTATACCAACAATGGTATCAACATGCAATTCATAAACACTATGCATGGACCAACAATATACAAGGTGTTGTTAAATTTCATGTCAAAACTGATAGGGGTAATGGAATATGCGATTCTAAGCAAAAAAGTTCATATGAACATGGGTCCGAATTTAAACGATAACTGAGCTATGAACAGAAATAAAAATGCAGCCACTAAGATCAAGTTAATAACTTTCTTTCTGTAACACCTAGGACAATGAAGTTTGAAGAAATAACAGGGTACATAAAACAGTGTATACTGTTAAAATTTGAACGAATTCCAACGAGTGGTTTCAGAGTTACACACTCAACATCGTAACACGTGCTCACATATTAGAACTAACCACCACGTGGGTTACGATGTTGACTACGTAACTCGGAAACTACTTGTTGGAATTCGATCAAATTTTAAAGGTATAACCAATTTCATGTACTCTATTATTGTCCCAAATTTCATCATCCTAGATGTTGTAGAAAGTGAGTTTTCACTTCTTGATTTAAGTGGCGATGTTTGTGACTTATAAATAAGGTTTAATTTGTAACAATGCCTAGAATTCCTGTTGTTCAGGCTCTTCTTAGAATTGATAGTTCTCAGAACTTAACATTTACATGAATATCTTTAAAAATGAGATAAAAGAGAGCTACCATACTATTGAGAAACTGAGCAAGTCGTGAGAGATTAAGTATTCGTCGAAGTTCTCAGGCGGCCCTCGACGATGCAAGCATATCAACAGAAGAAACGGCGACTGCAAGACTACACAATGTGATGAATGGTCAAGTTTTGCTACAAGACATCGAGAGCAGAGTGAAAATTGCAACAACAGATTACCAAGTAGTGAATAACCCCATTCAGATTGTTGGGATTGCAGAACAACAGACCGAAACGATCCTGTACATGCGCTGTCACTCTAGAAATGATTTGTTTTGTCAAAAGTGTACATCTAAAGTAAGATACATGTTCAAAAAAATATTTCAGTTAGCCGTGGCATATTTGGAGAGATCCATACATACGGAGCATTTAAAAAATTTTTTTCGATATCTCATTTGTATTAATTCTAAGCGTTTTGATGTTTTTATTTTTACTTTATATTCACATTCAGATATTGCAAAATTTAATCACAAAAAAAGGAGTTCGAGCTACGCCAGGGATATCACCTAGCTTATGTAGTAGCACAGCAGATAAAAACATTTCCTAAAAAATCCTTGATACATTTGGAGTATAATCTGTGTGAATGTGAATGTTTTGGAAACCGAGGTGGTGATGACTGAATGTTCGTTTCCAAGAATTATCAACAATGAGGATAAAATGATGATGCAAATTAAGGACATAGATAAGGCATGTCTATTGAGGAGTCTAAGTGTCTCTCTTGAGCTCCCTAAAAAAGTCCAGAAGATTGGCAAAAATTTGTGTTTGGAAATGATAGAGAAAGAATGATTATTGATCAGAGAAATCTACAACTAAAAGACAAAAAGCTATCTGGGCGTTGGAAACATCTGAACAAGGGGAGCTTCATCTGGATCAGGAGGGTTTAAGAGCTTCTACATCAAAATCAAGGGAAACTTTAAAAGAAAGATGGGTCTAACCTAGCCAGTGATGCTCCCTGGTGGTGAAGATGGATATCATTTTAATCTGAGGCATGACAACATGAGGGTTCAGTGTTTTTAATCCAATATTTTTCAATACACACGCACAGACTCCGTCTGCATAGGACTGCTGCCCTCAAAAGTTTACCTGTGCACTAAAAAATTGAATTTTTGAAATTCTGACTTCGGATTCTTAAAGACCATTAAAAAGTAGAATAGAATGTCTGTGAGACCCACTCTCTATCTCTTTGTCTTCATCGATAAAATTGGGTTCAAACCTTTAAAAGTTCCACACTTTCAGGGCCTCTATCTCCTAAACGGTTGGATCAATTAAAAAAACACCAAGAATAAAACATTTCTCGAATATTGTGTACATTCTGAAATAGGAACCCATAATTTTAATGGTATGTTCAGATTTCAAAGTTACCCCCTCCCCGCAGCCCTTCTCACAAGAGGGGGGGGGGTAATTTTTTAGCTAATGAATTTCCCCCCGCGAAATAATTCACTTTTGATTTTGGACATTTTTTCGTACAATGCTTAGTTTTCGAGATATTCAGTTGTCTCAAGATAAATGCCTCACCCTGTATACATAATCTTCATGCATTTACTTATTTTGGGGAAAAAATCTAATTTTCTCTTTAAAAAAGAGAGAGAGAGAGAGAGAAGAGTTAACAGACTGGAATAGGAATTGTTAAACTCCTGTGATAATTCTGGTTTCTTCATGGTCGATTTCCTTGCAGTATCCAGAATGTCTAGTTTCCTCTTCTGCAATATAGCCATGGTAATGAAATGAAACTAACAAAATGAAAATGCTAATGCAGTATTTGCAGTTCTTAAATAACACGCACTTCGTTATTGTTAGGATATTCAGTGTATTGCACTTAAATATAAATACAATCTCATTAGCCTGTGAGCACATGATGGTGGAGAACAAAGGGAACTTGTATATTATTAACAGAGTCATCTGTAATGTATACAGGGCATTTACGAATTTTGTGTACAAACTTTTAGGCAACGTAGAGGACTTATCGTGAATATACAGGATGATTCAAAATTACTGTGAAAACTTTGCCTGAGCTGAAGGAGGAAATCTCCCCTAAGTTCAGCAAAGTGTTTCACAACATGCAACTGCGTGCTGATCGATGTGAGGCCGGTGGTGGGCATTTCCAGCATCGGTTTCCATTAAATACCATTTTCAGCCAGTGCACAGTAACTTTTGAATCACCCTGTATTTTGCCAATAAACTGGAGGTTGCAAATGAATCCTTGATACATGAAAAAAATTGTCAAACATCATACATACAATGCCTGTCTGAGACTTCCTCATAATATTCTCTCTCTCGTTAAGGTATTTCCAGAAAACAGAAAAATTAGAAAACTTGATACTGATGGTCACAACGTTTTAATAACCAATTAATACAAGTTTGTAAAATTACAAAAGGTGTTCAAACTGTTTATCACGAGCAGCAATGCATGCCTCAGCTTCTTGTCATTGAATTTCTGACAAGCAAAAAATCCCTACATGGTAACTTGCAGCAATAATTCGTGCTACCAGCTCCTCTTCTGAATTCAAAGGAGTATCGTACACCACCATTCTTCAAATATTCCCAGAAAAAATCTAAAGGGTTTAGGTCCAGCAATTGAGGTGGTCAAACAACTGGTCCTCCTTGACCAATCCATTGATCATAGAATTTATTGTCTAAGTGATATCGTACAGGATAACTAAAATGGGCTGGTGCTCCGTCGTGTTGGAACCATATGACTCTTCGGACAGCTAAGGGAACAAAAATTCGATTATAATTTTTTTACAGAATATCAATTTTTGATATAAATATAACACGATTCCATTGAAATTTTTAATTTTGGTCCATAATTTCTATATAAAAAATGCTTTGAAAAGCGAAAAATAGCGCGTTCGTAACTGTAACAAAACTCGTTAAAAGAAGATTTCAATACACAGCTGGAAACAAGCATGGTCTGTTGACATGATCATGAAGAATCCCAGCCCAAACATTCAATCAAAATGTTGGGCAGGGATTTAAATTCAAGAATATAAATTACCATTATCTGTCTCACATGCAAGCTTTTAAATTTTTCAAATTTCTGTATCACTGATTCATTTGTGGCTCCCAGGTTATTGGCAAAATATATTCAAAATAAGGCCCTCTACCACCCCTAAAAGTTTGTACACAGTTCATAAACACCCTGTATGGTTGAGATTCTTCACAAATGTCATCACATTACCTACTCCCTGTCTCAAGCAAAACACTATTATTTAGAAACACTAATGGAAACCACCGCATTATTCTTCCATGAAATATCACAAAAGAGAAGTATTTCAAAGACATAACACCTGAAGACTTTGTGTCAGCTGAATAACTCATCATCATCATCAATAGAAACTGGAGCAATACCAAGATGATGGCAGCAAACCTTGCATTTGGAAACATGAAGTGATTTAGTAAGGCAACTGCAGTCATCTGCTCCGTGGGACAGTACTTGAATGTTGATCTCGGCATCAGAAATGGCATTGCATAGGAAATGATGCTTTATATTTATATTATTTATTTAATTTGTATAAGCTATATTACAGCATAAATACCAAATCTATACAAGAACAGCTACATCAAAAGAAATCATACAAGCATATTTTTACCGGAGATTTACAATCGTTATAAGAAGAATGAAATGCATCAAATTCATTATTTAACTTAATCTTCTTCTTCGTCCTTAGCTATTTCCCATTATTCGCATGGGCTCGCTGTTGTTATTTGATTTGGCAATGATTTTTACGACCGGATGCCCTTCCTGACACCAACCTCTCGAGAGGAAATGTTACAAAAGAGACAAACATCCATGCCCTCGGCGGGATTCGAACCCACGACTAACTGCTTCCAAGAACGATAAGACCTGTGCCTTAGTGCTCTCGGCCACCGAGCCGGCTCATTATTTAACTTAATAAAAAATAATAAAATAAAATCAAATGCTGATAATAAAATCCACAAATTAGAGAAAAATAGTCATAAAGGGAAACGAAAAGAAGGCACCTCAAAATTAATTCATGAGTTCCATTGGTGTAGTATTGTTAATAAACTGAAATAACGGAAGGGTGTAAGATGATACGGATACTATTATATTTATTGCCAACATGTTTCTGTGTTACACCATTATCAAGGCTAGCAATATAGTAACAAGTAAGGATGACACTGCAATCATCTTATCCACCTTTTTATTTTCGATTTCACGGGCGTAGCCATGTTTAAGTTTTGAATGTGTCCGCCATTACAACATGCCTCTGAGCGTAGCTGATTCCTCTCATCCACTCTTAAATTTTAGCATTACTACCTATAATGTCGCATCGTTAATTAAAGATATCTAAAAATCGGATATTGTGTACAACATTCCTGCTCTAATTTTAATATTTAATATTAGTGGTTGGTTAGTTTGGTTGGTATTAACGTCCCTTTCAACTACTACGGTCAAATCAGGATGGCAAATGACTACACGAGACCAACGGCTTTACTTCCCTTCCGAAGGAAGTTCGTGATCTCAGGATTTTCCCCTGAAAAATCCTCACAGTCCTCGGCCGGGATCTAACCCGCGTACTCGGGCATCAGAGGCGATCACACAACCACTGAGCCACCGAGGCCGATAATATTTAGCAGTAAGTGATGAACATGAGTTACATGTTTATGTCGAATTGTGATTGCATTCTCTAATGTATTTACAACGCGATTAAATGATGGTAAAAAAAAAATTAGACAGCATTTGTAAAAATGTCTTTATTTGCTTACTTTAAAACCTGTATATAATTATATTTCAGATTATGAACAAAAAGTAATTCTTCAGAAAGTGTCATGTGAAGTGGCCACCTGTTTCATATTACGACATTTACATTTATTTGATTGAATCAAAAGCGTTTAACCATGAACAAATGAAAGCATATAAGAACTTAAAGGCATATAAATATTTTCTATGTGTATTTGCTATTATAGAGATCTCTATAATCACTGATCTCTATAACAACAAATACACACAGAAAATAGAGATCTGTGGTTGAGCCAGTGTATTATTACAAAAGGAACATATTACATATCTTAAAGCAAAGGACATCCCTTCTCAGTGAAGTAAAAATACAAGGTTATATTATGCAGGGTGAATACAAAAGTCTGACCTCCCCTTTTATTTTTTGAACCGTAGCAGATATGTCAATTTTGATGAAACCAATGATTAGGAAGTTGTTGGTGCACTTTTCATCATCCCAAATATGCAAATTAGAACACATTCAAAATTTACCTCAAAAACCGTAAGGGATAGAGAAAAAAACCCAATTTCAAACTTGTTCAGCATAAAAAAACAAACAACACAAAAAAAAAACATCCAAATCGGACCAACCAATCACCACAATCACGTGGTGAACTGTTGTATCTAGTACAGAGGGTAGATTATCGCAAGCGATAATCTGTGGCACCTACTCCTACGAGGGAGTTTTGCGCCATCCCAGTAAATAACGACTGCTACGAGATGACAGTAGCAGCCGGGACCGACGGCTTAACGTGCCCTCCGAAGCACGGGGGGTTTCATGATGGAAGAGCTGCTGGGGATAAACGAACCAGAGGCTGTCACCAACTGCTGGAAAACCAGCTATGGTCAATCGGCAAATGGGTCAGACTAAAGTCCCCCAACAGCCGCGCCCCAAATAGCTGTCCCGCCAGCAGTGGCCCTCAAGCCCTGGCCGTCACCCAACCAGCAGCTGGCCGCGCCTGAAGTTGCTGAACTCCATCGATTGGCAAGCCAACCGACGGGACAACCAGGCCACGGCCACCCCCTGGTGAACTGTTTGTAGCTTAAAAACAGTCACACTGCACAAGGAAAACTGAATGTTGATATTTCCACCATGTAAAGCATGCAAATCAAAAAATTAACATAAATTACCATTTTCACTTTCATGCGGAAAAGCAAATAAAAGACATTTTTCAGCACACAGAAGACGGAACAATTCCAAGATGGCAAGCTACACTGTTCCGGAAATGGTCAACATGATCTTCTGCTTCGGAGAGGCAAGGAGAAACCTACATGCTGCAGTTAGGTTGTATCGAGACAGATACCCTAACGAACGCCATCCATCTCGTAAAACAATGCGTCACATTATTCAAAGATTCGAGGCTACAGGGAATGTTAATGCAGAACGAGGACGACCAAGGGCACAAGGCGACGAGGATACAACAACACTAGTTTTGGCTGCAGTTGCTGCAAATCCCCACACAAGCAGTAGAGCAATTGTTGCAGATGTTGGGTGCCATCAGAGAACTGTTCTCAACATTCTACACGCACATCATTTTCAACCATACCATATTCAGTGTTCTCAGCTGGGTGGAAAGATAAAATAGCCGGGCGCACAAAAATTAAAAACAAATGAAATACTATGCAATGGTGTGCAGTTTTTCGTATATTCAGCCGGGCGGCGCGCCCGTTGAAAAGGGCCTGGGGAGAACCCTGCATATTCATTGTCACCAGGAGTTACTGCCATTGGATTATGTTGCTAGGGCCGCCTTCTGCAACTGGTTACTTACCTGCCTAGATGACAATCCAAACTTCATTCATGAGGTGTTGTGGACAGATGAAGCCCAGTTCACCAGGGATGGAGTTATCAACAGGCACAAGCATCATCATTGGGCAGACGAAAACCCACAATGTCTGCGAGAAGCAACTCATCAAGTGAACTGGAGAATCAATGTGTGGTATGGATTGTACAATGACACTGTGGTTGGACCATATTTTTACGATGGAACACTGACTGCAGAATGCTACCGGGCTAAAATTCTCAACGTGGTAGTCATATACTTCATTGACAATTTGCCATTGGCCTCGTATCAGCGCACATGGTTTCAGCATGATGGAGCTCCTCCACATTACGGATTGGTCGTTCGCGAGCATCTAAGTGAGATGTTTGGACAACAATGGATTGGCCGAGGAGGACCAGTTTCGTTGGCCACCCCGCTCCCCAGATTTTATACCACTTGACTTTTTCTTGTGGGGACACCTGAAGGACAAGGTTTATGCTACGCAGCCCGCCTCACTGGAGGATCTGGTTCGACGAATCCAGGAAGCGTGCCGAGGAGTGACACCAGCCATGCTTGCCAATGTTTTGGCATCAGTTAGGTTCCGTGCCCAATTGTGTTATGGTGCCCACAGTCGTCACATCGATCATTTTGTTGATTAAGTTTTTTTTTAAACTGTTTGAAATAACTTATTTGTGCAGTGTGACTGTTTGTAAGTACAAACAGTTCACCACGTGATTGTGGGTGATTTGGATGATTTTTTTTTTTTTTTCGTTTTCTTTGTTTTTTTATGCTGAACAAGTTTGCAATTGGGTTTTTTTCTCTATCCGTTGCAGTTTTTGAGATAAATTTTGAATGTGTCCTAATTTGCTTATTTGGGATGATAAAAAGTGCACCATGGGATAGGCCACCCACAACTTCCTATTCATTGGATTCATCTGCTTCGGTTCAAAAAATAAAAGGGGGGTTCAGACTTTTGTATTCACCCTGTATAAAAACGTGGCTCATTTATTATATACAAGGCACTGTGAGCATTCATCATGGCTGTGGGCATGTTATAATGGCGGACGCACAGTGAGACATCTGGCGGATTCAGATGAAAACATCAGACTTCCAAAAGGTGGATAAAGTGAAACAGGAGCAGGATGTCCACCGTGCCACTGATTGGTGGATTACAATGACAAATGAGTAGATATGGAGATGGCTACTGGAGGTGGACCTAATAGTAAGCTAATTTCCGGTTGATACGATCGGGAAGATCGACCAGGAAGTCGATAAAGGCATCCCTGTCAAATGATGTCTGGTTGTTTAACATCTGTCCTTGATTGCTTCATCGATGTTTCCTTATTTCCATTTCTTCATGGATGGCGATCCTCTCTGCACCTTTCCCGATCCGTACAATTTTCATGCAGTCATCTATTTGTAGCATTTGATGTTCTGTATAAGCAGACTTCTTGTCCTTGTTAAGCCAGGATCTTCTGTGCTCCTTAAAACTGGTAATAAATTAATGTTTTGTGGAACCAGTATAGTAGGTCAAATATAATATAATAATCGAAGAAACACCTCCAAGATTTCGAAAGACAATTGAAAAGGGAAGGAAAAATTCCGCGACCTGGATTCGAACCAGGGACCATGCCTATCGCTGCACTGCTCTTTCTGCAGTAGCTCAGTTGGTAAGAGCAGTGCCAGCGATAGGAATGGTCCCTGGTTCGAATCCAGGTCACGGAATTTTTCCTTCCCTTTGTAATCCACTTCCTGGTTGATCTTTCTGATTGTGTCAACCAGAAATCTTGTTTTAGTAAATTTTATTTATTTTAATAAAGTACAAGAGACATCCATCCAGGGCCAGTATGGCCTACGGCCGACAAGGTAGGTACCTGGGTGAGGGTCAAACAATAATACAGAGATTCATATAATTAAAGGATTAGGAAGAGGAAAGAGGAAAAAAAAAACGGAGAGGAAAAAAGTTTATTAGGTAAATAATTCCTCAGTCTGGATTTAAATATAGATAAAGTAGGAGAGGAGTGAATTTTAGGTGTTAAATTGGACCATAATCTAATACCTGCATTAAGAACGCTTTTGAGCAGATAAGTATGTTTGATCAAAGGGATTGATAACGAGTCCTTGTTGCGTAGATTATAAGAGGGGGTTATTTTAGATGTAAAAAGGTGTTGGGGAAGAGTTGTAATTAAGTTGAAATTTACGGCTTTGTAACTGAATAAACCAAAGTTAAGAAGGTACAGTTGGTATATCGGAATTATTCCAACCGAATTAAAAAGATGTGAAACCGGGTCCGATTTCTTCAACTTAAATACTTATGACTTACAATTCAAAAATGGTTTGTAAGGATACTGAGTGAAGCTTGAATTAGAGCGAAATAAAGTAAAAGCAGGTCTTTTTAGGGAGATAATGCAAACAAGAAAAAAGGCCTAAACGTTGGTTTAAAGTAGATGATAAAGCATTGACATGGGCGTCCCAAGATAGATTGTGACAAGTGAATACTTAAATACTTAAATGATTTAGAAGGGCTAATTTTGTTGGAGTTGTAGAAAAAAGTAAAGTTGTGAAAGTCTAACTTTTTATTTCGTTGGTAAAAAATGATATATGTGGTTTTCTCTAGATTTAAGTGCAAGTAGTTAGATGAGTTCCAGAAAAATTGTTTTTCCAATACAATATTAAAAGAATGCTGAATGTTTAAAAGTGAAGGATCGGCATAAGATATAGTCGCATCATCAACATATAGAATTAAGGATAAAGGGGACAGAAACAAGGAAGGATAAATAAGTTGAAGAGAAGGGTTTCACCCCTTGTGGGACTCCGATGTTCCGAGTAAGTGTGGAAGAGGATTTATTAAACAGAGTAAGAGTATATTGTCTATTCCTTAAGAAACTAGAGATCCAACATATGCCAAAAAACCGGGTTAGTTTTAATAATAAGAGGTTGTGAGGGATCGAATCGACAGGCTTGGAATAATCAATGAAAAGAGAGACCACAAATTTATTGTTAGCCATGTTAGAGGTAATGTATTCTAATAATCCGTAACATGCTGTAGAAATATTACGTTTTGGAGAAAACCCATCTTGAGAAGGTGAAAGTAGTTTATTAGAAAAAATAAACGAAGATAAACAGGAGTTGAAAAGTTTTTCGAATAATTTCGCAAAGGAAGGCAGGATGGATATGGGGCGATAATTACTGAGGTTTGTCGGATCACCCTTTTTAAAAATAAGGATGACCTTGGCAGAGTGGAGACAGGTAGGATACAGGCCTTGTTAAATTGAAATTTTAAACAGAATCATAAGGGGAATAGTAAACCCAGAGCAGGCTGAAATAATAATACATGTATTAGAACAGATGCCAAGGGGGTCTGGGTGAAAAATAGGTTTGAACCGACAAATAACACGAGGAAACTTCCTCGCTTGTATTAGGGGGAATAAAAAAAGAACAAAGATTTGTGGTTGTGGGAAAAGGGTAATAGGGGTCAGGGTCTTGTATGGAAGGGTTTGTGGGTAGAATGACTTTGAGGAACCAGTTTAAATGGGATGAGTCAATAGTAGTGGGACCTGAAAAAGGGGTGGGTGATGGAGAGTTTCCATGAAGTAAATTTTGTATTGATTTCCATTTAAATTTCTTACAAGAGACATTGTTGAATAAATGGGCAAAAAAGTTAGTTTTGGCATCATTGATTACTTTACGAACGTAATTTGAGAATGATCGGAATGCTCGTTTTGTTTGTTATTGGGAAAAAGTCTGGATTTTCAATAGAGGGCATTTTTAGAGGTTAGGTGTGGTGTGTGTGACCGTAGGTCAATGTATATGTAGGATGTAGGGAAGGTGCTCCCTTTGTGAAAGTTGCGATTTTTTAGCGTGTGCTCCGCATCTCAAACAATGTAAGATTCCGAAAAAAATACCTACTCAAAAATTATAAAAACAGGTTATTTCGAATATAGAATGTTCTTTAATATATACAAAGGTTATTTTTGTTCTGTGCTATAAGTTTTATTGAGTTTATAGCGATTTGAATAATGTTGTCCTGTATATAGGACGTTAGGCATATAAGCATTCAAATTTCTTTACTTTAGAAATGCCTTGATCGATCATCGAAAAAACATTACTATAGTTTCATACAATAATATTGTTGGGTTTTTTAATATTGCATATAAATATATGTTTTTTAAATTCTGGATAGGGTATTTACTGTTAATGAAATGCTCGAAATTCTCGAAAAGAAGAATAATTGGAATTCGGTTTGGGTGCTGCCGTTTTGCTAGAATACAGAAATATTTTGATGCCTCAAGCTCAATTACCTTATCACCTTTATTTTGACAATTTTTTTTCACATCTTTGGCTCTTCTGGAAGAATTAAGACAAAGGGGCCAGAAAGAACAGGAACAGTCAGAGATAATAGAACATGCAAATGTCCTTTAATTGATTCAAAAACGATGAAGTTAAATAGAGGACACTATGATTTCCAATTATCTGAAGTAAAAAACATAACTGTATGGAGATGGCATACAACAGCGTGGTGACTTCGGCTTCAAATGCTTGTCCAATTGAACCAATACACAATGTGAAGAGGTACTCACAAAAAGAATAAAAGTTCATAACAATCGGACAGCCACATATTTGTTCATCAGTACAATAATTAGATGGGAAGTCTTGACAGGTGTGACCAAAACATCAGTCTTTACAGGATCGCAATCAGTGGTAAAAAGTGGCATTTTTCACTAATAGCACACTGAACAGATGTAGCAGAACGAAATGCGTGGCAACTGCACATTTGTTGAAAGGGGAAATTAGACTACCCTACGTAGAATTTTGTAGGAGAATTGTAATGGATTTTTTGACAAACAAAAAAAAGCAACAGGAAGACACCCTAAAAATGAAAATATTGATATTAGGTTTGATCACCTTCACCACCTGGTGATTCCTCAAGAGAAGCAAACAAGGTGTCGGGTGTGTCATGAAAAACGTTTGTCCCAATGTCAAAAATATGATGTAGGAATCCATATATACATCTTATAAGATGTTTTGAAAGTTACCACATAAAGTTACATAAAATTGGTTAATTTCAAATTATATTCATTTACATACAAGATATTTTGTAACAAATTATCCAAAACTACACCCAAAATCCATCGTCTTCTTTGGTTAATATCAAAAAAATGGTACTTGATTTTCCTGACGTCCTATATATAGGACACCCCTTTTCTTAGAAAGTAAACTTTATAAATGTATAAAACTGACCTAACATGTTTTAAATTGTTGCACTTAATTAACTGTGAAAAATAAGTTTAAAATAAAAATAAAGCACATCAGGCATATCTGGGTTAAGCAATTCTCTGTTGCTGTAACGATGTCCTCATCATCTGTCTGCGGGCTTTGTTGTAGTCAGGAAAAATTCGTAGAAAAACTGCAATAAAGGGCAGTTGTTTTGCTGGGGGATTTTTGTTGTTGACCTGTGCTTGCATGTTGTTTTTTTATGATGAGGGAAGATGTTTATAAAAAAGCGGGGAACAAACAATGTCGGCCTCGCTAATGGCGATGCTGTCCCGATTACGTTCCTTAAAAGTTACCATTATGGTTCAGTAGCAAATTTGGCAGTTTCGCCAATATTCCACTAATGGATTGTCTACTGTTGTTTGTTTTTTTTTGTTTTTTTTTGAAAAAACAGTGCTTGAATTGTGAAAACATGGGCGTAGCAAAACGAACATTAGCGCACGTTCATGGCGTCTGTAGCCTTCGATGTTCTTTTGTCAACCGAAAATGCTGATGCCTTTCTACGGATATGGATCTTCTAAGAGGAGAAAACATCTTGCCGGTGTAGTTGGGTGAGAACGTTTCATTTTCTTTGTTCATTTAAGTGCTGTAGTTTTTTTTGGACACTGACTCTATCGTCTTTTCCGTCCCGATTAGAGATTTTGGCGTGTTGGGTGCAAAACTGTGCTCGCCTTGTGTGAGAAGGCTGCCCGCTGTTAGTTCTATTCCCTTGTGGGAACCTGTACAGTGAACCTTGTTTTGTCTGTGCTTTGGCAATTGCCAAATGACAATACACCGATAGTTTTGAACTTGTTGCCTAGGTTGAGACAATTCTGCGGTGATGACAACTAAGGGCTTTAACAGGTGGCATTAGCCAACCGCCCGAGTTGTGGCTCCGTGTGAAGATGAGCCTGCACAAGTGATCCCTCGCACTTGCGTAGTAGGCAGCGGCATTGTGGTGGGGCGTAGTATTCGCATGTAATGCAGTTGGATGCATTTGTCTCACCTAATCAAAGAAGGTTTGGGAAGTAGGTGCCGAGTAGTGCACTGTTGTTGTTTGAGCACGGGGCACTCAGTAAGTGTCAATATAGGGGTTACAGCACTCCTCCCCTCCCAATTCCTAAGCGTCTAAGAAAATAAGAACTAAAAGGATTGCGGGTGTTCTTAAATAAAAGGGGTGCACGGCGCATTCGTGGGAATGCTCGGGCCTACTGTTGCTCAGACACTCCAGCGACCCTGGTTGTGCCAGTACCTGTAAGCGAATAGGTCCTTATTGCTGTTTTTGGTCAGTGCCTACATTGGTCATGGACACTTGTGCCGTTGAGATACCGAATACCTGTTTACGAATTTGTTCTCATCTAATTTATTATTTGCCAATTGATTTTTGACTATGTTGCTGGCTTTCGTTACATTTTAAGGGGGCCCCCTTGTCAATTATGATTTCTCTGTTATCTATAGGAGGATACTGGTATCTAAATGTAGACCATTTTGGGCATGTTGATGAACTTAGGTGGGGTGTATGTAAGATGCAATATCAGTATATTATTTTTGTTTTTTTAATTTTGATTTCGTTTTCAAATTTGCTTTTCAAATTTTAGTATTATTTATTATACTTACTTGATTTTTTTTTTGTTATAAATGCTACATTTTATTTAAAGCTCAATTATTGCTCCTCATTGTTGTAAGTTTTATGTTCCGACTATAATTGGGATGCAGTGAGAAAACAGCATTGTTGCGAGATGGATTTCTAGGAGGGGATGCTTTTTTCTCATGTGAATTGTTGCATTTATTTATTTCTTTTAAAGTGCTAGAATTACAGTGGCATCCAACCAAGACCTGTATGGTCAAAGACCGACGAGTTGGGTCTTGGTGGGTGTCATAAATTCAAAAATATACACAATAAATACAAATATTTCGATTAACAATTAAAGTGTTATTTAAAAATTTGTAAAAAAAATTCAAGGCATCAACCATGAAAATAAATTGCGAGTACAGTAATAATTATTTAAATTAACGGAGTCTTTCACAAAACTTCATAAAAGATCGTTCAAAAATCAAACCACCAAATAAAAATAATGATTGTTGTTGTGGGCAATAGAATAAGTAAGTAAAATATTAAATTAATAAATGGAAAAAACAAACAAACAGATTTCTCATAAATAAACTAAACTATGATTAAACATTGGTATATACACTGAGTGAGCATATTATTATGACCACCTGATATATTTATGCAAATGCGTGCACGGACGTTGCCACAATGTTGCTAGCGGGTCAGACCAATATAAAAAGGGAAGCTGAGTGTCGTCGACAACAGTAGACGTGTTCCATTCTTCAACTATGGATAAACGACGCGATTTAACAGCCTTAGAAGGCGGGATGAGTGTAGGTGCTCGGAGCTATGGAGCGAGTATCAGCGAAACAGCAGCATTCGTGGGGTGCTCAAGAGCAGCCATCGTTAAAGTATTTAAAGACTGGACGGTTAGCCGGAAGACGAGGTCTGAATGTTCGTGTTGTGGCCTCCCGCAGTTGGTTGATGATCGGACAGAACGGAGACTGTCATGACTGGTAAAGGATAACAGAAGGGCAACTGTGCATCAAATCACTGCTGACCTTAATCAGGGGTCCTCCAAAACAGCCTCTGAATGCACTGACTACTGCACACTGCATCGCATGGGATACGGAAACCAAAGACCTGTTCGCACACCTTTGCTGTCTGCAGCCAACAAGCGGAAACGACTCCAATTCGCTCAGGAGCACAAGGACTGGACTATCGAGCAGTGGAAACAAATCATGTGGTCTGATGAGTCATGATTTCAGTTACATCGTGCAGACGACCGCGTGAGAATCTGGCGGAAACAGCACGTAAGCATGGACCCCGCATGCATGAGTACAACCCTTCAGGCTGGTGCAGGCCGTGTTATGGTCTGGGGAATGTTTTCCTGGCATGCGTTGGGTCCGTTAATATGTGTTGAAAAATGTCTGGGGAATATTTTCCTGGCATGCGTTGGGTCCGTTACTACGTGTTGAACATCTGGATGGCACAGCATACCTCCATATCGTCGCCGATCAAGTCCACCCTGTCATGTTGATGGCATACCCTAATGGAGAAGGCTACTTCCAGCAAGACAATGCGCCATGCCACAAAGCTTGTTTTGTGCAGGAGTGGTTCCAGGAACATGAGGGGACTTTACCTTACTTCGGTGGCCCCCACAATCCCCAGATCTCATTCCAATTGAGCATTTGTGGGAACGAACCATCAGATGGCTGGACCCACCACCGGCCAATCTAGCACAACTAGACAGTGCTATCCATCAGGCATGGTGTCAGATTCCTCCCACCACCTTCCAACATCTCGTGGAATCAACGCCACGAAGAATCACCACAGTATTAAAGGCAAAGTTGGCCCAACAAAATACTGACAGGGTGGTCATAATAATAAGCTCACTCAGTGTATAAACCATTTTAATAGTTTCCTAAATAATAGATATGAAGTTATAGATCTAATTTCAATGGGCAAGGAAGACCATATTTTTAAACCAGTGTAGGATACACAACGATGGAGATAACCCCGTTTTGACAAAGCTAAACGAATATCTGAAGCAGTTCTAGTGGAATAATTATGGATATCCTGATTAAGGCTTATGTTAAAGGGGGTTGTTATGATTTTATGTATAAAAGAAGATACATTTATTTGCAGTTTAAATAAATGCGAGACAGGAGATGATTTCGGTGTGTTGGATAAGGTTTTCAGAAATCATTTTAGATCGAAAGCTGTTGCAGAACCCCAAAAGATTATATCATAACATAGGAATGAGTGAATCCATGAATTGTAAAGAAGTATGTTATGAGGTAAATAATGCAATCTAGAAATTATACCTTATTTTTTATTAAGACTGGATATAAGTTGATCTATGTGCTGATTCCAGGTAAGCTCATGTGAAAGAAATAAGCCTAAGTATCTAACTGAATTCACTGGTTTTATTAGATTATTATCATAGAAAATCAATGGAGCTTCAAGGATGTCTCTCTTATTTCGTTGATAAAAAAACAAAGTTTGTTTTATCGATATTTACATTCAGAAAATTTATGTCATTCCACTGTTTCAGAATCAGAAGAGTCGAATTAATGGATGATAACAGCTCTGTTATATTAATATTGGAAAAAAATAAGGTAGCATCATCAGCATAAAAAATAGGAAAAGTTGGCATTAACGTATTTGGGAGATCATTAATGAACAAGTTAAATAATAATCGAGATAGTATTGATCCTTGTGGAACGCCTCAATTTCTTGATATTGTTAATGAAGACTGGTTTGCATGAGACAAGTAATATTGCCTGCTAGTTAACAGAGTAGATAGCCAAGATAAAAGTGGACCACGAATATTGTAGAATGATGATAATTTATTGAGTAGAAGAGAAATTGGAATGTTGTCGAATGCTTTAGAATAATCAACAAAGATCACCGCAATGAAATGATTCTTGGCCATTTCATTTAAAGCAAATTCGATTAATTCAAAGCAAGCGGTTTCGACATTCCTCTTAGGGACAAATCCATGTTGGTATGGATTAATAAGATTATGAGAAAAAATAAACTGAGATAACTGAATATAAAATAATTTCTTAAAGGTCTTAGCGAAAACCGGGAACGTTGCAATAGGGCGATAATTTGTATAAGTCTTAGGGTCCTCTTTTTTGTAAATAGGATAGATTCTCACCAATTTTAAGATGGAGGGATAGATACCAGAGCATATTGAATAATTAAATATATAAGAAAGCGGAAAAGCTAATGCTTGTTTAGAAAAAATGATAATGTCTGATCGAATTCCAAGTGGATCGGGTGTAGAAGATGACTTAATTTGAGAAATAATTTGAGTAACTTCAGCTGGGTTGGTGGGTGTGGCAAAAAATGAAGTAGAGTTATTGGAAATAGAATAAGGATAGTTATTATTGGCTACAGATTCGGACCAAGAGGAAAGAAGAGCTGCAAGAAAACCAGTTACTAATGAAGGATTGGGTGGGGAATGGTTCACTTCAGAAGTTTTAAATAATTATTCAATTCACACTACTTATTTCTGCTAAAATATTTATGTTGCGTAAATAAAAAATATTAAACAAATATAGAATTGAGAGCGATGTTATCCGATGAGCTGAAGAGGTAGGCTTGGCCTGTTTTGAATGTTAAAAATACATCGTCGATATGGCCACCATGGTTCTTGCCGTGGTAGCTAGTTTTGAAATAGTTCGATGCTAAAAGGAAAGTAAATATTTCAACAGGCACTGATGCTTGAATATCAATGATGATGATATAACATTCTAGTTGTAAATTTTCGCCTATGAACGGGTTTTTATAACCAAGGAATAATCGATGAGCAACGTTCTATAATGCACATAAAGCGCCCAAGATAAAATGTGATGTTGTATTGTTTTCGATGTTCTTCTGTGCAATTGCTAAGTCCGGATCATAATTCGGGTTTAAGTTTCTGTTGCGTTTACAGGCGGAGTGGGGAAACCAGTGAGTGATCTAACTAAGAAATTTTGATGGGGAAAATCCACGACAGGGAACAGCGTTCTGCGGACTTTCGCCATTGGTAATCAGCACTGATTAGTTTGTCTAACAAGGAGAGGGCCCCAACGAACAATCGAGTTTTCTGATGCCCTTTGATAAGATGGTAGTCTGATATGCCCTTTTCGTAAAACCAAGTGTGCAGCCTCCAACTTGGCCCTATTTTCGAGAAAATCCCTTTTAAAGTCTGTCTTTTATTACTAGTGTAAACTGCATCTCGACAACTGTAGATGTATTATCACAATGGCGAGCAGCCAAGTAGTTAACGTTCGAGCGTACAAATCACGAGATCGTGGGTCAAGTCCACACGTTGACTTTTTTTTTTGTTTTAATTTTTATAATGCTGCTTTTAAAGACCGACAGTTAATTATAGTGTACAGATTTCTTTGTAAAAATATAATTTCTTGCAATATATGTAACATTTGATTGTATTTATATCAGATACGCCTTATGCTGCCAAATTGAAGCCTACAAAAGAAAATTTTTTGAATGTAAATCAAATTTCTTTTCCGGAATGCATGAAAAAGGAAAACTGCAACTGCAGGATAAGTCCTGCATTCTTCCAATGTTCTTGGTGTCGCATACATTTGTGTTTCAAATGTTTTTTTGAAGAATACCATCCAGCACGAAATATGGACAAGCCTAACTGTAAATATTCTACAACTTTGAAATTATTTCTTAAAACGATTATTTTATGTTATTTTATTATAGTGCCCAATATGGGCAAGAAGCAAAGACATCAAAACCTGAACATAAGAAGAAATGAAAGGTTAAACATTAAAAAATTAGTTTTTTCTTTAAAATCGATATATGTTTATGAATTATTTACACTTTTATAACTGATATTATTATCATAATTAATTGAAAATGTGTTCCCTATTGCTCTTACTTGTTAAAAATATTTTTTTCATTATAACAGCATATTATAACAGAAAAATATATTAAAAAGTGGACGATAGCACAGTTACAAAACATTAAAAGAAAAAAAAACAAAACAAAGCCTAACACGGGTAGATTCGAATCAAGATCTTACGGTTCGTATGCCACGACGTTACCTGTTCGGCTGCCGCTGTTGGGATGATTGCCAAGGTACAGTTTACATTAGTTATATAACAGACTTTAAAAGGGATTTTCTCGAAAATAAGGCCAAGTTGGAGGCTGCGGACTTGGTTTTACGAAATGGACATATCAGACTACCATCCTATCAAAGGGCATCAAAATACTTGATTGTTCGTTGGGGACCTCTCCTTGTAAGACAACAGCCCGGTATCGTTGAATGTGTGTGGGTCAGTGATGTTCATCTTTTGTTTTGCACAGGTTGTACCTTCTCAGCAATCAGATGGGACGGAAGACATGACATTCTTTTTCTAGTGCTCCTTTCCAATATGATTTTCGTGTGGGTGGCTTTGGCCTCCGTTGGCCTTCAGTGGCCAACGTTCTGCGGGGAACGTCACAACTGTGCAGAGAAGGTATGGACACAACTCTCTGGATGTTAAAACCATCAAAGGTTGGTATCACAAGCTTACAGAGACAGAAAGCGTTGCTGACCTTCCAAGAAACGGTAGGCCTACCATGAGTAACGAGACTACTGAGGCTCTCCGCCCAGCTTTACAACCAAGTCCTACCAAATCCATTCATCTTGCCTCAAGGGAAGTATGCATACCTCAGGGCACAAGAGGCTTCAAATGGTTGCAGTTCTACACAAGAGGCTTCGTTTGCATGCTTATAAGGTGCAAATCATTCAGGCCTGGAAACTAGCCCCCTCCCCACCCCATATATCTTGTTCGCAAATTTCTTGGCGAAATATTGAATATCTTTGGATGTTTTTCAAGAACAAAAGGGGCACATGTTGAGGTGAAATGAAGAACATAATACTAAAACTGTATACACTACCTAACACAGATTTTGTTTTATTAAATTTCTTTATCAGGAAGTGATTCTCTGATCACCCTATATCAGGCAGTTTTAAGATCATTGAAAGTGCATTTATGCTAAATTATGAAGTACTGTTCAAAATTACCCTATTAAAACTTTTCTATAAATTAGCCTTAACAGGTTACATGATATACCTGTGTAATCAGAAGCTGGTGCCATCATATTCACCACATTTGAAATTTGGTTAGTTTCAGTGTTGTTTTCCTCACCATTATCATCATCATCATCCCATTCATCAGACTATTAAAAAACAAAATAAATGAAGCATGCTATATATAATGATGATAAGATGTGAACAGAATATATGAGGGTGAATCACATATAAACAAGGTTTGTTTTGAAATATTTTTATTTGTTGTTAAGAATTAATCAAATACAGATCATTTTTCTACATAATCTCCTGCTTTGGGAACATTTTCCCCAGCGTATTCGTAGTTTTTCATGTCATCATCATCAAACAAAAGAAGTTTGTGTCAGCAGGCAATTGGGTACAAACTTCGTGCTATGAAGCTCTCCACTCCCTCGTCATTATCAAATTGTTTGCCATCAATTGGATCAGAGCTACAGGGAGTGTGATCAAGTACTGTCTATGTCATTTCCTCCAATTTTGTGAGAGTGAGAGCTGCAGTATGTTGTCATGCAGTAGAATAATGTTGTGAATTGGTAGGTTACATATTTTGCAGCGATAAGCTAGCCTAACCTCACTTAAAGGTCGAACAGTAATAAGCTGCACTGGTGGTTCAATGCTCGTGCAAAAAAATCAATGTGTAAAAGTCTATGATGATAAAAAAAAAAAACCGTAGCAAGCACCTTGCCTGTCTCACAGCCGAGTCTTGGCTTTCACTGGGGCTGTCTCATCCTTTCTTTGCCACTCCATAATGGCTTATTTTGACTTGGGTATGTAATGGTGGATCCAAGTTCCATCACAGGTTATGATGTGATTCAAAAATATGTCCCCTTCTTCTGCAAACCGTGCTGAGAGCCGCTCACAGACCGGCAATTATCCTAACTTCTGTTCTGCAGTCAAATGATAAGGGAGCCACTAGGGCACAGTTAGGTCCTTTGTGATAATGACTCAATAGCTCCCATAGCTTATTCTGACCTGTAATGAAATTTCAGAAACCATCTAATGTCAATCACCTTCAATAAGCTCACAAATGGCAAAAATGTTCTCCTACGTAATGCTTGTCTGTGAATGGCAATCATGGCTCTCATTTCTACGCATTTATGGCCTTTCTTGACCCCCTTATGCCAGGCAAACACATGAGTCAAATGACAGTGTTCAATCCCCAAACTGTGGTGTCAATCTCCGTAAAATTTCCACCAGTTTGATGACTTCATCAATGAGAAATTTGATTATAATACAGTGCACAGTCTAAGGGTGAACTTCATGCTCTGATATCGTGAGTGCTACCGCCGAACGAGTCTGACATTGTCTACCAACCGCTCTTTCAACTCCTGACATCCCCATCTATCCCTTCTAGATGCAGTCGCCAGTTCCTTTCAAAATTATGCATCCAGAAGAGGAAGTCTCATTTATATTTGATCCACCCTTTTATATAAAAAAGATTGAATTTACTTTATCTAATTTGAATTTCAAATAACTCACCTCTTCATTTTCACTTGCCATATTATTCTCCAAGATATTTGAGAATTCATTGATAATTAGTTTATAAATTTTCACCAGCAATGGAATGACAGTCCATTGGCTTAAATCTGAAATGACGAATCATTAATATTTTGTGGATATTAGCAATGACAAACCTTGTGAGGTTTCACTTACTATCACAAGATGATCTGGTTTTTCTTGTATTTGAGCTATCGATAATAATATCGCCTTTGACTTGAATGTCTGCTAGTCGACTGTCATTATTATTGATACCATGTTGGAGTAATTTACATAATGCACTTGTGCTGGGTATTAAAAGAACATTTTTATTTTAATTAAAAAATATAAACTGTTATTTATTATTATTTGAAGATAACAAAACACTGTTCACCTCACTTTTCTTTCATATGCGCCAAAAAACAGCGGCTGTTTAGAGGACCATTCTATGAGGACAAATTCCAATGCAGACTTTCCAGTTGGTCCTGGAACACTTGACAAAAAGTTGAGAACAGCTTCCAGTTGAGAATGAATAAGATGGGCAAAAACCATAATTAGACTCTAAAAACATACACAGATATTTATGTCATATGCATGTATGCTCAAAAGCATGCAGTGTGGAATGTTTTTGCATACCTGAACAATTGAAAGGGCTTCAGCTTGCTGCATCTTGCTCAATACAGCTTTCAGGAGAAGATCCAAGCTTTCTCCAAGCCTTTCTCCAGCCTTTCGGATCAAAGCAATCACCAGACGACCAACAAATGTAGCAGTATTTTCTGACATGCACGGATTCAGAAGTAGTGTGGCAACTTGAACAATGTAAGAGAGCCCATTGTTGCCTTGCTCATCCTGCCACTGGATAACTTGGTTGACTGATTCAGAGACATAGGCACGTAAACATTCACCACCAATCTGCAAACAATTAATTACCAGCAGCGTTTTTTATACTCATCCACAAAACCAGAACCTAATTCCATCCAAACTCAGTACCTGCATTGTTGACTGGTCATCAGTTCGCAGAATACACTGCACTGCAGCTGGGAAAGCCTGTGTCATCAAGTTAGTTGAGAGATGAGTTTTACTACTCCGTACAAGGGTTTGCAATACATCTAATGCCACCTGAAAATTATTATATATTAATAAAAAAAAACAGTATAAATTGATTTCTTAAATAAAGAGCAATGTTCACTTGAACGTGTTCACTCATGAGTACTAACCAGCACTTCTTACAATTTTGACTGCATAACTCGAAAACTTCTTGCTGGAATTTGACTAAATTTTAACGGTACACACAGTCTTATGTACCCTGTTATTCCTCCAAATTTCATTAATCTAGGCTTAACAGAACCTGAGTTATTAACTTGTTGATCTTGGTGGTGGCATTTTTATTTCTGTTCATATCTCGGTTATTGTTCAAATTAAGACCCATGTTCAAATGAACTTTTTTTGCTTAGAATCACCCATACTACCTCCCCTCCAAGTTTATGACAGGGTTTCAGATACACCCTGTATTATTGGTCAGAAAAGATGAAACGCCCCAAAAAATATCACAGGAACAAACCACTTTTCCAATAGGTAGTATCTCAAGACATTGACTAACAAAGGGGCCATCTGAACCTGTATCTCAGAGTTTCACACCAAATTGAAATATGTTACTGACCTAAAACTACTACTGATGTGTAGTGTAGCAATGTGATCAGACTTACCCCCTTCTTAAATTAAATGTTAAGAATTACTGTGTTTTTGCATCAATAAACTGCGAACGAGAAAAACCCGCACCCCTGAATAACCCATGAAAATATCGTTTTTATGTATTAAAAAAAAATAAATTATAAGCCCCTTGTATTCCCCGTGAACTAAACTCAGGAGAATATACTGAATTAACAGCATTTCATTTGCCATCACCATAAACTAATATGAAAGCAACTTCTCAAATAGATGGCAACTTCAAAACTGCTTCGATCTGACGAAGTTGCGTTCTGTCCTGATGAACTTCAAACGAAATTAGCATCACAGAACTTTAATTATACAGTATATACAATGTACACTTCATTATATAGTATATTAATTCACTTTTTATTTGAATTACCCGTCGCCAAAAACTAATTTGAAAGTGATCTCTCAAAAAGAAGTCTGTCCTTGCTTATTTATATTGTTTATTGTTGTTTTATAATTATCTCATGTTAAATAAAATCATAAATGAAATAAAATTTTTGTTTAAATGTAGACCTGCCTCATAATATTTATTGATTTTATTTAATAATACAAGACCAGAAGATCAAAAGTATTTATTAAATAAATAAATGAGCACTTCAAAACGTGTAGTTGCATTTTATCTTCTTTTATTTTGTCTTATTTCATTTTTTCTGATCATGCTTCATTTACAAATTTAATAGATGAATATTTAAAAAGGCCCCAAAATTAAATTGCTCTTAAACAGAATTAAATTGAGCCAATGGGCAATGCCATCCAGTATTTCACTTTGTGTTGATTGGTTAGTCTTGATTGGTAATAGCACTGCAAGCACAATAAAACCTCTTGTGATATGAATGGAAGTCAGTAGAACTTATTCATTATTGTCGGGAAAGTTCAGAGTCAGAATCCACCATCATTGTATAAAAAAAAAAAAAAAAAAAAAATTAAAACCCATACCCCCCTCTTCGGGATGTAAAAAGCTGTATACCCCGCGGGATATTCATGCGAAAACATGGTAACCTTATAATCAACATATTAAACAGGACTACTTAGCTGGTTAGGTGGCTGAGAGTTAAGACACAGGTCTTTCTGCTCTCAAAACCAGCGAGTTGCAGGTTCGAATCCCGCCGAGAGCATGGATGTTTGTGTTTGTCCCTTCCATTATCCTCCTTTCATCATGCAGAAGGCAAGGGGAAATCATGGCATTATCACTTTTTCCTAGAAAACTGTGAATGGATATGTCCACACAGTCACCAGAAGTCTATTTCGACTTGTTGGAACTCAACAGCAACCCTCTAATTATTCCAGGTACTCCGCTTTAGGGATTCCCTGCAATAATTCTAAGTCACTACCCAAATGGCGACAACTATGTATGATCCAAGCAAATCGCCACGAGTTCTTTTTATTTGTAGGCCAGGGTTACTTATTCTAATAGTTTTAAGTGAGAAAAGCGAGAAAAGTTAAGAGGTTGTGAATGCGACTACTGTGTATTCTAAAATATTATCATAACTCCCTAAAGGTAGTTTGTAATTTCATGCAGAAGTTCAGTATATTGAGTGATTTTGTTTTCTGTATATCTTTTGTCAGATATGTGTATTGGGGATGGAAACATTAATTATGTAGGTCACTTTATTATGCTTATCTACGAGTGTAATCTCTGGTCTGTTATAAGGGATAGTTTTGTCAGTGATGTAGTTCTATCAAAATAATTGTGTGGTGTTCTCTAAGACAGTGCCTGGGATATATTATTAGCATGCAGTGTTTGCATCCCTAACCTTATGTATTTTAGGTAGATGTTGGTGTATGATGTTGGCTACCTGGTTATATCTGTGAAAATGGTCTGTCTGTGTGGTATTTTATATTCAGGGTTTGCATGCTTTGCTCAATTTCAAATTCCAGGCCTTTTCAAAAATGTTTTATACTTTTCCAGACCAAAAATTATGACAGTATACATACATCAATGTAACTAGAAATTGGTGAGTGCTGGTTAATTTTTCAGAGAAAAAAAGACATTTTCATATTGCAAGAGTTCAAGTCAGCTACTGTTGGAACGTTTGGAATACCAGTGGTATTTTAAATATTACTGATACCTTAAACTTACACCATACAATGCATAATTAACTTACAATCTGCGTGGTGGTTGCAGAAATGATAATTTTTAAAGTGCTGTTCACGACCAGTGCAACTAGATTCCTGACATGTACAGGGTTTTCTAAATTATCTCCCGTATTATACATGTTTATTACCCAAAAACTATTACAGATTTTAACATGATTTTTTTTTATTCACAAAGAAAAACTCGAAGTTTCTTAGCCTCGCATAAGTTGATAATGAAACACGTGGTTGGCGCGTTGTTCCATTTTTCACAAGATGCAGTAAATAATGGCGAGTGTTCAAGAAAAAGCTCAATGCGTGTTATGGCTTGCGGAATTTAAGTCAATGATTACAGTTCAGAGAATGTTCAAAACAAAGTTTAAAAAGGATCCTCCAAACCATAAGTAAATTAAGCTATGGCAGCCTGTTACACAAAAAGGGTGCTGGTAGACATTCAGCAACACCAGAGAGAGTAGAAAAGGTCAGGGAGGCATTCGATCGTAGTCCCTGTAAATCACTTCACCAAGCAGCTCGTCAACTGATATGCCAGTACATATCAGTACATAAAATAGTGAAGCACTGCCTTCATCATACCCCTACAAAATGCAGATGATGCATGAACTGAAGCCAGATGACCGACCTAAGCGCAAGAAGTTTGCTGAGGATATGCTCCAAAAAATCGACAATGGTCCCACCCTCCTTGAGGACATCTTATTTTCTGATGAGGCAATATTCCATACTTCCGGAGCAGTAAACCGACACAACTGCCGAATTTGGGGCTAACAAAACCCCCACATTTTAATGGAGCATATACGCGACAGCCCAAAGGTTAACGTCTGGTGCGGTTTAATGCATGATCGAGTTATCAGGCCTTTTTTTTCGCTGAAGACACCATTACTGCTGCAACCTATCTAGATATGCTGGAGAACTACCTGATTCCACAGGTGGAAGAACTGCAGCCCAACATAGTCTACGAATAAGATGGAGCACTTCCTCAATGGGACCTGCAAGTTAGGCAGTGTCTTGATACGAACCTTCCAGGACAATGGATTGGAAGGGATGGGCCAATCCCTTGGTCCCCTCGCGAACCCCCTGGATTTTTTCTTCTGGGGATATGTGAAAGACAGAGGGTACAAGACCAACATTGATGACATTGAAACGCTCAAGAACAGATTAATTGAAACAATCGCTGAAATCACCCCCGAAATGCTAGCCCGAACATGGGAGGAAATTGAGTTTCGCTTTGACGTTCTTCACGCCATAAATGAGGGACACATTGAAATTTAGTAAGGCATGCTAAGAAACTTTTTGAGTTTTTCTTTGTAAAATCTGTAATAGTTTTTGAGTAATACCGGGTTTTGCAAAAGTTCTGTTACACATCTGAGGACCTCCGCAGAAATAACATAACTACGTGCATGATGCAGTTAGGCACTGTTTTTAATGTCAAAATTGATTTTGGTGTATACACAATGCATATTAATCGATGTAACCACCACCGGCGACAAGCACATGCTCTAGGTGAGGTCTAAAGGCCCAACAAATGTTACAGATGTAGTCTATTCTTCATGGCGGTTCACAGATGCTTTCAGCTGGTCGACGTTGCTGGGTACTGCTCCAACCAGCCATAAGAACATGTAGATAGTGTAATGCTTCAATGTCCACGGTGGTGCAATTGGTTGGTCCATCTGCACGGTGAGCAGAAGGTTCCTGGTTCGATCCCAGGCTATGGAATTTTCTTTTCTATTTTTCATCAATAATATCAACATCTGAGGTTTGGCGTGAAAAAAAATCCTCTTAAGACCTTTCATTTATTAATCTTTAAAGATGTAGTCTGCATTCCTCGTCAACTTTTTCACCTAGGGCAGAACGTTCTTGGTCAAGATGCCCTTGTAGTCGGCCACGGTAAGCCTGTAACCGGTCGGGAACCAGATTGGCGGCATTTTCATGCCATATGATGCCACGATGCTGAGCATCATCACTGAGGCCAGGTCCTTGGTTGTAGTCACGTAATGGACCTCAAGATGTCCTGACCGAAACTGACCACACAGTCATTCTGCTTGTTGACGACCGGGTCGATCATGAAGGTTTTTCTTCAGAAAATACGACAATGTGATTGCCATGGCTCTTCAAGTTGTTGAGAAGGCAACGACAATGCTCCCAACGTTTATCTCGCATGCCATCCGTCGTTGCCACGCGCCTCAAACTCTTTCCACCCTCTTCCTTGATGGCTCTGCACACCGTGGCCACAGAAATCTTCTTTTTCTTTGCGAACAGTGTCATTTTGAGAGTTGGGTCACGTTCGAAGGCTTTTCTGACACCCACACGATTGATAACGCGAGGTCTGCCTGCACGTGGACGATCTTTGAGGTTTCCCCTTTCTTCAGCCTCTCTGCGACTCTGTGGACAGTCATCCATCTGACGATGAGCTGCTTAGCGATGTCAGACTTGTTGTAGCCCGCGCGAAGGAGCGCAGAGATATCGATTCTTTTACGTTCCATCGCAATATCCTTGCATCCGAATCGCATTCATTCCACCTACCATAAAATTTTGAATATAGGCCCGGGTGTCTATTTGTCTCAATGGTCTGGACCCCCCCATCCCCCCAGCGATTAATCGAGACCCGGCGTTAAGGGCTATTTCCAATAATAGGGAGTCTAGCAAAACGATTTCGTAAAATTCCCTGATTTTTCTCGGTTTATCACGTAATTTTCCCTGATTACAAGCACCAAAAAAAATTTATTTTGATAGAATATTATTGATATTTTTCAAATTTGTCGTTCCAATTTCGCTTTTGTTTGCTGATTTTGTCAAATTCCTTGACTTTTCCCAGTTGCTAGTCACCCTGCAATAAATCTGGTACTTAAAATAAACTTTAATTTTAATAATTTCAATTTTAATGAAGTAAAATAAATGAAGTAACAAAAAGCTAACCTGAATGGAGAAGAATAACAACCTTGATAACGACGAGCTTCGAGTCCAAATGATTACCATACTTATAAGAAGTTTGTAATGAGACCCTACGAACGAGAACTTCTTTATATGAAGAAACAGCAAAGGTTTGCTCAAAATTAGAAGTGAGGAAAAACGCCGGAATTTATATCGATGACCCGAAAAAGACCCGGCGTTTAATCTATTTTTAACACCCCACCCAGCTTTTATTTGAGTCTGGCGTGTATTTGAATACCCAGCCTCTGTATTCAAGATTTTACGGTATATACGTTTACATTATGGTATCGCCCACGTCTTCAATAGCACCTGCTCCGTGGATGCTTCCACCGCCCCGATATCGATGCATCCAAAAGCGTAACAGAACTTTTGCAAAACCCAATAAACATGTATAACACGAGATAATTTAGAAACACACTGTCTTTGGGTTTTGTTTTGTTTTTCATTTCTTTAAAAATGGAGCAATTTATATATATTTTTTGTCATGACAGGCATTATAAGATGCATTAAGTCATTTTTAGGAATTTCATTTTCGTGTCCCATGGGACATGGAAATCATAAGGTTCAATCAGCCAATGCAATTGACTTCAGCACTACTTTATTTACATATCCCACAATGTTAGTGTGGACAGAGTTTTTAATGCCGAAATGAAATCTGAATAAAATTTTCCAGTAAATGTAAAAGAAATTCCAGTGGAAAAAGCTAATTTTATACCGTTTTTCCTGCTTTCCTAGGCCTTGAAAACCGTTTAATAAAATTTCAGGCTTTTCCAGGAATTTAAGGCCCCGTACGAACCCTGTGTATTTACAATTGGATATGATGTGTTGGACGGTTTCCTCTGTGATATGTTTTTCCTGGAAGCTGCACGAGTCAAATCTTTGATAATGTGCTTTCTGTACCTCCTTTTTGTATTAATTATTATTATTATTATTATTATTATTATTATTATTATTATTATTATTTTGTGATGTTATCACGTGTTATGTAGAGAACTTATTTTATGGGAAACTTGGTTA